>JAAWXA010000004.1:16219996-16243783 GCA_038090715.1 Florisuga fusca | reverse complement strand
ATTGCGGGGTGTGCGGGGGTAGGGGTGTGGTAGATGGGAGGGTGCTCCTGTTGATCCTGGAGCTTGTTTTGCTGCCGCACTCCCACGCACCCAGCAAAAAAAAAAAAAAACAAAAAACAAAAAGCAAAAAAACAAAAAAAACTTTGGTCTTTTGTTTTTTTGAGACCTTTGGAGAAGGTGTCTGGGTGACTGCCCCGGGGATTCTATGGGGGTGTTCGCCTCGCAGGGGCTGTGGTGTCTCTGCTGAGCCGCAGATGCTGCTTCTGATGTGTCAAAAAAACAAAAGCAACCAAAAAATTAAAGCAAATAAATTCGCAGGTAAAAGAGCTGCCACTGTTCCTTTGATATGTTGACTGCAGTATGCTGCTGCTGCTCTGTGACTTGGTCCTGGAGATAGAAGGCCCACAGATGCAGTAAGGCCACAGTTATGATCTAGAGTTTTGTCTTCAAGTCAGATTTGAGATCTTATCTGTTGTTTACATCGGCTGTTGGGAAGAATAGCACTGGTGTTTCTTTTGGATTCTTTTTTTTAATACAGGTATATGTTGTAGAAGGATGCTGCTCTTACTCGTGGATTGGTACTGTTCCTATGTTAGCTTCTGACTGTGCACTCGATGTGTTTTCTTCCCATTCAGATGTGACTTGTACTATTTACTGTTTTTACCATTGTTTTATCAAGGAGAAAACAAGGAGAAGAAAGGCAGTTGCCTAGATAGCTTAAGCATAACTATACTTTGCAGTTTTGTAGGGTATCATTCTGGCCAGGAAAATGGTATTGCCCAGGTATGCCACACCAAAAGGTGATGAAAAACTTAAGACAAGACACTTAGTTATGCAAAAATGCATAAAACTGTCTTTGTAGGTTTCAGTGGCAACTAATTTGAGGTAACTAGTAATCTGTTAATACCTTTATTGCTAATGAATACAGTAAATATTAGTTAAAGAAATTAGCTTAAAGATAGTTATTATAAAAGCAATACAAATAGCTACATTTCACGATTATTTCAGCTGGATGTTGCATGGTGGCTTTCCTTGTCCCTTCTTCCATTCTAAACAAATATTCAGTCAATAGGGCAGCCCATCCTACTAATGTATTGATAGGCATCTGTTATTTTTAGTAGTGGTGTTCACTGTTAGGAAATTGAGTAATAATTATCTGGTTGTAGGTTTATCTTCTGTAGCAGGTCCACTTGACCAGTTGTGTTTTCAGAGCGCTTGGTATAAAAGAACTCTTAAAACTCAGAGGTAAAACCTGCATGGTCAAAGGTCATTGTCTATTCTGATAGTTTTAATTTTGCTTTCCATACCTGTGAGAAGAACACTACTTTCTTCTGCCTCTTGTCAAGCATATTTTCAGCGAACATATTTCACAGAAAAAGGAGAAATGTTTGATTCATTTCCCCTCAGTAGTGAGAGAGGAACAGGATTCTTAAAAATAAATCATTTCACAACATTTGTTAAGCCTACCCTTTGTTCTGTCCTGCGAATGGTGTCAGTCAATAGCAGCAGTTTGAAGAATGCTGTAGTTTCCTATGTTAATGTATATGTGGACCATCTCAGTTCAACCTTAAAATTACTAAGATACCAAATTTTACACACATTAGTCAAGGATAATAGAACCAGCATTCAAGTCTGCCTTTAATCTTCAGTCTTTTGGTCTAAGTACAGTGAGTTAAATAAGTGTGATGCTTATTATGAAGCTATAATTTTATGATGTATTTTCATCTGTCTTGGGTCATAACCTTTACAATAAGTGATTGCTTATAAATGTAAAGAGGAGAATGAGGGATCTGTGTCCTTTCTTGTTGCCTGGATCTCACTGAGGTTTCATTTTCCTTCCATTAGTTGTCATCTTGAAAAAGACAAGATAAGTTGAATCAGTGTTGTGCAAACTTGTCTTTTCTTTCCCACTCAGCTTTGGTGATATATCTGTGCTGATGTCTGTCCAATGGCAATCCTAATGGTAAATGAATCCACTGAAGTCATTCAAAAACATGCATTAATATGATTCCTGAGGTTGCCTGCTAATAGCTTGTCTCTTTCTGTCCTTTCTCAGAAATTATGTAGTGCTCAAGTCAAGTTAAGTTTTTGGTTGCATTGGTCTGTAGGTACTTTCTTCTGACTTTAAACCTGTGCTAATTCATCTTATGTATATTTTTAAATAGCATAAGTAGACTCGAAGTATGACTTATGAAAGTATTCTTTGTTAGGTTCAGAGTTAATGTACTGCAGTGCATAATAAATATGAAACTTAAGGTGTTTTATTGAGTAATTTTTCAAAGAGCTGTATGTTCAAGTGCGATGTTAGTTCAAATTCTTGCCTCTACATCTGCAATGACTTTTGTTTTAGCAAAGTCACTAACAGTACAAGCAAAAACCTTTGATTTACTTCTTAGACACCAAAAATGTTTTACTGAGGATCCAAATACTGAGTAAATAATCAAATTATTAAATTTATGATAATATCAAGTCTATCATGTATGCTTAGTCATCTCACTCAACTATGGTATGACACATTTTGCTCTAGGACTGTCTGCATGATGCTTTTCTTTTCCACTGTTACGAGCTAAAGTAGGTGCAGTGCCTGGTGTGTACGTACCTACAGGTGCAGACATAAATGTAAGTAGAGGTATTTGAGGAGTAGAGGAATTGAAAGAATTATTTTGTGAAACGGTACATTTAAAAGGCAGGTGTCAAGTGAAGGGTGAAACTGAGAGAGAGTTTATACAAAGCCTCAAACTTTTTCATAAGCACCTTTTGGTCTGCTTTTGACAGCAAGTGTGCCAGGTTACAAGGTAGAAGTATCTGTGACTTGTGGTTTTGCATTATTTTTTTCCTGTTACTCTCTTTACTCAAACAGGAAGATAAAACTGAACTGGAAATTGGCACTGTGTAGTGGGATAAACTGATATTAGAGTATTACTTCCAAATTCTAGCCTAACTTTTCTGGTATTGTTTGCCTTTTTTTGCAAATTGTCACTATCCTTCAGTTATCTGTATGATGTAAACTTTCTTCAGACTGTGCTTTCTGTATGGGCATAATAGACTAAAATATTGTCTGAAGGGTGATATTAGCTGGCATGTTCTTGTGAAAGACCTAGAATCCTTTCGTTGTGATTGACTGTGTGGTGATGTGCCAGTTGTGCCAATTCGCATGTGTGAAGCATTCTTTCTAAATGGAAAGGTGAGGGTTTTGTAATACTTGTTTAGACTCATGTATGCAAATGCTGCAGGTGTTAGTTGAAAACATTTTCATAATAGGTTCCTGTACTCAGACTGTTAAAGTTTATCAAAGTTGTCCTTTAAAAAGCTTTCAAATTGTGAATATGCCAGTGATACTATGCACATTTGTCTCTCCAGCTTCAGAGAAGAGATGTAAGTCCAACCTCAGAGTGCAGCTAGTTCTGTAGCAGTGAGTATCCCTTCTGAGTATGTCTTGCTCTGTATGAGATGGATAGTTGGTCAGCGACTTCTGTGCTGTGTCTGTCAGTGCTTAAAAGGTGGCACTGTGGTGTTAGTATCCAGGCCACTCATGTGCACAACTACGAGAAAAAACCATCAGTGAAGCCTTTTTACTGAAGTGAGAAGCTGAAATACATCTGGCAAAATTCGGTATGTAATAAGGTGAGACACAGTCACATTGTTGCTAGTAAACCATACTAGATCAAGGTGGACAGTGAGTTCTTAATGTTTGGATTTTCCTTGCTCTCTTCCTCTTGTTGAAGATTAATTATACTAGATGGATTTTGCTGTGTCTCAGTTTAATGTCAGAGTGGAACTAACATTTCAATACCATGTTGAATGTTTCTCCCTCTTAAAGTAATGTTTAATAATAGCCAGAATAGGACTATAGTATGAAATGGAAAAACTTTATCTCTGTTAAAATTATATACAGCTCTGTGTTCTTAAGAAGCAATAGTTTTTGAATTCCAAATGAGCTTTATTTAAATCAGGAATTGAATTTAAACTATTGGTATTTTAAAAGCATCTTCAATCTATCACCAGGTTCTGTCCTAACCTAGCTCTAATGTAAAGGAAAATTACTTCTCCTTTTGCTCTTTTCAGAGGGTTGTATAAGGCAGGATGTCTTCATAAGCAAACAGTAAAGATACAGAATAAAGGTCATTCTGCTACAGTAGTGTTTGGTAACCTGGTGGTTACCATCAGTCATGATCCACATGCATTACACTTCAGTGAAGTACTGGCTTTCAAATGAAGTTGTGTGTCCACTAAAGTGTGTATTAATTCATAAAGTGGATAAACTTCTGTGAAATCATGGTTGATCTAGGGATACTTTTAGAAAAAATATCAGTATTTGCTTTAGGTTTTAAGAAAGAAAGAAATCAGATATTTTTCTAAAAGGTGTTCAGTATTGACTACTCCTTCTCAGATTTGGTAAGAAGTGCTAGTATTTTAATCTCATTGCAACTTTAAACTTTCATTTTTGCCTTCCTTGGTTAAGTTCTAGGGTAATTTGACCTGAAGTCTCATCTGTTTGAACAGTTTGTACTGGTTTACAATGTCACAACTTACTGAAAATAGCTGGCAAAAGGTTTGTTTTGCTATATGTATGTCATAGCATTTGTAACACTGGTATATGTCCTCAGTTATAATTTTGGGGGTTTTTAGGAAGTTTCTATACTTTGGCTCAGCTCAAGCTGTGGACATTTCTTCCTAGCACTTGAAATTATCAATTTGTTTTCTTTGTTTTTTTGACATTGAGCATGAGATCAATAATAGTTCAGAGCAAGTAGAGAGGGCTATTGTTAGTTTTTGTTTCCTTTGTGGTTTTTGTTTTGTTGTTTGTTTGTTGTTTTTTTTTTTACCTGGATGTTGTGCAAGCTTTGAAAGGAAGGCAAAATGTGGCTTTCCTTTTGATATTCTCTAAGACCAGCTTGCAGCAGTAGCAAGCACTAGGTTTTCTGTGGGGCATAGTTGTTGAAATGTATTTGCCTTTTCTCATGGAATTTTTGAGATTGTCTTGGTGGAATAGTAATTATCACATCAGAAATGTCATGTCCAGATAAGGAAATTTGTTAATTTGGGACCACTTCAATCTGTTGTTTCCTGTTTGTTCATACTAATCAGGCAAGTATCTACTGCCTTGCACCAACCAAATTTTAACTGCTAGGTGAGTTGAGGGTATACAGACTTTAGTAAATATGGAATTGCAGAGTAGGTGTTGTAACTGAACCTAAAACATTTATATGAAGTGGTATTTAAAAAGGGGTAATTTTTGTCAGTGCTTTTGTAGAATAACAAGGATTTTGCAACTCATTAGTAAGTTTCAAATGGGTATCATGGGGTACCAGTTGTTTTAGTCTGGGTCTCTGCTTCATTTCCTGCTGCTAGGACAGCACTGTGAAAATGTGGTTTAAAAGTTTGCTTGCTGTTCCTTCTTCATGAGCATAGTGTTTCCAACAGGTGATTCAAAAGGGATCTCACTGTTGGTTTGAAAATGCTTCATGTGCTGTGACCTTATGAGCTTTTTGAGTAATTGTTCAGGGTGATGTATACAGTTTTGTACTTTCGCTTGCTTCTGTACTGAACAAGTTAGCTTTCAGTATGTACCAGTATCTGTAGCAGGTAGTAACAGGTAAGTCCCTGTTCATATTTAGCTTCCTTCTGTGCTGGTTGAACTTAATAGCACTTTCTGTAACAAACATTCTTTTAGTAGTGTTTTCTTGTCTTGTTCAGCTTAAAAGAAGAGAGGACAGAAGAGGAAAGCAGTTCCTACTGGATCTGTTGCAGTGGAATTGAGTTAAGAAATGGCAGAACGTAGACTGCTAAATGAAATTGGCCTCTTTGCTTTAGAAGCCCTTTCTCAAGATACAGTAAATCCTTTTCTTGCTTTAAAGAAATTTCCAAGTCATGTCAATGTTCTGTCTGCCAGTGCTTTTCCAAATTCAGTTGTTGAGGTACCTGATGCTGAAGGTACTTGAGGCCTAAGAGAGACCTAAGTAAGATCAGGGTTTTTTGACTTGTCTGTGGAAATTATCTGCTGTACTTGAAAAGGCACACAAGAGAGAATCAAAAAGTCACCAAAGTGTTGAAATAGAGTTTTTTAATCTGGGAGGTAGGAGTCTGTGAGAAGGAAATAAGTGGCTTCTGTAGAGGATGACTTTAAGTTTTCCTAAGACAAGAAAGAAACCTACTTTCAACTGTTCAGCAGGTGTTGATGTTTTTGTACCATTAGCTGTAGGATGTACTGTCTTCCTATAGTAATGTGGACATTGGGGGATCTTCACTGATCTTTCCTGTTGTTACTCAGAAAGGCACAACATAGATGTTGGTGGTACTGTGACGAACAGTACTTCTATTTCTGGAGGAACACACTGTTGCTTGAAAGCTGCTTTTCCCTAACTGAGACTGCTTTCTGTAAAAGTTTAAAAAAAAAAAAAAAAAAGGCATGACAGGTCTCCTAAGAACATATGTTACCCAAGATGTGATAAGGGTGCAGAGGCAGCAGCTTATGTTGTTTTGTTCTTAGCTATACAGATCAGTTTTGGGCTTTTCATTTTCAGAAGTCCTGGGGCAGTTTGTTTGCATGTACATTCATTAGTGAGAGGGCAAAACACAGCAGTAGTGGACAGACAGGTGTCTTCAGTCCGGAGGAAGATTCCCCTCCTCGGAACATCAGAAAATGTGAGGGAAGAGCTGTTACTTCTCTCACCTTTTTAAGGAAGCTGTATGTTCTTACAGAAAAAATTCTGCTTACTATTCTGGTTGGGGGGAGGTGGAGAAAACTTTATATTGTCAGTCTTGGACTTGCTGAAGCAGTCCCTGTGGGAATTAGTGTTCATGGACTTAATATCTCTTAAGGCCTGGATGAAGGGGAAGTGGTATAGGGAACTGGCAGGGAAGGATCAAAAACAGTTTAACTCTCTTCTGTGATTTCAGTTTAAACAACCTCACAAAGCTACCCAACATAAAACTAGTTCTTCTGTTTTGTTTTGGTTGGTTGTTTTTTTTCTCTCCCCATGGATTTCTGTTAAAATCTACATGCTAGACCATTGTTTAGTCCATCTTTCTGTAAAGAAGTCTAAAGAAGTCTTTTTTATTATTATTTATCTTCTTTTTTTTATTATTAATTTTTTTAAAGTTCTGAATAGTAAGGTTTCTTAAGTACTTAAAATGCTGCAAGAAGGAGGGGAGGGATTAAGTATTTTTCTTCAATTTTACGTCTTTGGTTCAGAAGGAAAAAAAATACTTATCGCATGAATATTTTAGTGTGCCGTGTTCTTATATTTTTAAGAAGTGATAGAACACAGGTTCCAGGAAGTACAGACATATCTCACTGTAAAAGTTGTGCTATCATGACAGTGGCAAATTTCTGCTTTGGGGATACTTTAAATAAATGAGTTTAAGCTTTGTTATCAGTAGTTTATTGTAAAGTCTACTGTTATTTCAATTATTTCCTAAATGCTACTTTTTGAACTGAGCATATATATACCTTTATATACCTTTCTTGCCACTGTTGGTTGTATTGCCATCAGTAAAAATGGTTAATACGGCTGCTGCCACATACTTATGTAAGCTGCACTCATTTTTAAATTAAACTATTTTTGGTATGGGCTATTTAGTATGTTCAGAAAATGAAAACTCTACATGCTTAGGGGGAATGCATTTAGACTTTCTTAGACCTTTCTTTTGTCTGTTTTCCCTGAGTCTCTTGTTTAGGTTTTTTTGTTTTTTTTTTTCTTCCCCAGAAACTGTATGGTGAACTTCTAGGGCAAGTTATTTCTGTGTAGAGTAGAATTTGTGATTTATATAAGCATGTTATGTAATCACAAATAATTTTTATTAAACTATAAGAAATGTCAAGCAATCGGAAAAGCTTGCTGTGTCAGATTATTTGTTCATGAGTGGCAATGATCCCATGTTGTGTAGTGTGAGCATTTTAGTTGCTTGGTTACCCACTAGAATGTACAGCATGACAGCATAATATTAGGAGACTATCAGGTAGACAGGTACTCTATGAAAAAAAACTGATGGATTTTTTTTCAGTATTCAGGAAGAACAGTATTTAGTGATGGTTCCATTAACCTTTAGTTACATTGTTACTTGTGAAAAACCAAATGCTTAAACTTTAAATGGATTTACTAAGGTGTAAACCTGAAGACTGAATTATAATAGAATATCATTCATATTTGAGTATATGTGCTTTGTGTTAGTTTTATGAAAGAAATTACAGACCAAGGATGAAGAGCTCCTGAGTATATTAATGTAATTGTAGAACTCTGTTGTGGATAACTTTTCAGGAGGGATCTATGAGAACTGAAAGTTACTTTAAAATAGTAACGTTTGCCAAGCACAGTACAGGTCTTTTGCATAATTTGCTGGACATACAGATTTGTTTTTCCTGTAGTCAAGGCTAAGGACACTTCCCAATTCTTCCAAATAAAAAAAATTTAAGACTCAGTAAGGTTTTCAGGGAAGTTGGGAACAGTCAGCCCTGCTCCAAGGTTTAGGTTGCTGGCTTGCTTGAATGTAGATCATTTTAAATTCACTAGGATACTGACTGTTCTATCATTTAACCTTGAAATTAAGTCTTCTAGAAATGTTACCTGTAGAATATGACCAACCAGATGCATTGGCTGCAACTAGAATTACTGTTTGCATATTTGGTTGTAAGGAAATCTGCAGTATGGATCAAAGATTGGTAACTTGAACTGCTTTGATAATGATAGTCTAATTTGCAGTAGCCTTTTCTATTTTACCTGAAGTGAGAATCTGCTTTTGATACCTTCCTGGTGAGATCTCATCATCACCATTTTGAGCTAACACCTGCACTATTTCTCCCCTGGCTGCTTCCTTCTCTCTGTGTTTTCTATCTGGTTATGGCACAAGGTTCCATGGGGTGTTGAGGGGAAATAGGGGGTTGATACAGATTGAGCTAGTATTTAGGGTTTGTAAATCGAAGTCCAGCTTTAATAATGTTCAGTTTGCTATTTGGACCCTAAACATTTGTGCTAATACATTTGCAGGAGTAAGCATTCAAAGGAAAGGAGAAGCAAATTATTTAACTGTATTTTTTGCTGGTTTAAAGTGATTGTGAAACAGTCAAGACTTCCTATGTGGTAGTTTTCTCTTGTGAAAACACGCAGAGTGTGTGCATTTCGTGCCAATAAATACTTCCTGGGGCAAAGATTTTTTTTTTTTTTGACTCCAGAAGTTACCTACTAAGTTAAAGGGGGTTTGTGCCTAATGCTCATTTGTTTCAATTTGTAATGTTCTGGGGAGTTCAATAGCAAACCTGCTGCCGTCTTCTGGGATTGCTTTTGTTTGGTCTTTTCAGTTGTGACACTGTATGCTGGAGAAAAAATTGATTTGGATGGCCAGTATTTTTTTTTCCTTTTAACTGCCTATTTTTTTTTCTCTATATACATAGAAAGCAAGTAGACTGCAGCCCTATGCTTCCAGTTAAAAAAGTTTGTGAGAAACTTGATTTTGGGTTGTAGTTATGTTTGGTAATTTTTGGTGTTTTGTTTTGTTTTGTTTTGCTTTTCTCCTGTTAATAATTTTGTACTTCTGATACTTAGGAATTTATTTTCTTCTGCCTTTTTTTCATGGAAATAGCATTCAAAAGCACCCTAATCAGAATCTCTAGTATTACAGAATTTACTAGTAATTTAAGTCTTTCTATTGACTCCCAGGCTGGCCTAGGTTATGTCTATTCTAGTACATGAACTTCTCTAAAGAGAAATATTTGTTAACACTAATTTTAAAACTGACTTAGAATGTAGAATACCTTTGAATGTTAAATCTTATTTAGGTAAAAGCAGCTGTATAAACAATACTGTTAGCTAGGAACATGTGATTTTGAATTCTAGTAACGAGATTCCCTTTAATTCCTTGGCTCTTATTTGAAAGTAATAATTTGAATTTTCAAAGTTGCATTTTGTAATAAATTATTTAAAAATCTCACCCTGCTTCCAATTTACATGCTTGTTATGATTCTTTTATGATGGGGTTCAATTATTGACAAGTCTGGTGTATGCAGCAAATACTTTTTAAGTAAGTAGGTAGTCAGTGCTACAGTGTTTGAACTTGGATCTTAAATGTATTCCTGTTTTTCTTTTAAGTGCAGTTTCTCTTTGTTCTGAAATCAGTTCAGTTGATTTGAGTGTGTGTAACCACGGAAAGAATGTCTTTACTTTTATGCACAGTGGAAATTTGTTTATTATAGAGGTGGTGTCTCATTAGAAGAGTATTTCGCCTGTGTCCGGTTAATTTCCTTTTCAAACATGTGGGAAGTTGCTATTCTGACTGAAGTGAATGGTTGGATGTGGAAACCTGACAACTTATCACAGTTGTAGAGATCCTGTATTAGAGCAAGCATGTACAGAGTTGAACGTCCATAGTCTTCATTTTTCTGTGAAACCTTTCAGTAACTTGAAAATTAGAGAAAAGATGTAATAAGCTAGTTGAATTAAGAGTATATTTACAGGTTAAACTCTACACAACAATGCACAATTAGCAAGCCTCTGCTGTCCAAGGTCTTCTGTATACCCTGAGTGCAGCTGAGAAACTCTTGGCAGAAGACTGTAGTACTTTGTAAATCTGGTAACTGGCAAACTTTTGGTTGTGGTTCTCAGGTAAATACTGTTTTTTAGCCAAGACAAAATTTAAACTTGAAACAGTAATGAATATAGCTTATTACAATGGAAAACTTGTGAAAGAGTCATTAAGGTAACAATTACTTGTTTCTTACAAGGGTTTAAAAAAAGGTGAATTATCTTTGTTTTTTAAATCTGCATCAAAGCATCATGCATCTTACAAAGGTATCTGAATACTTAATTTATATCTTCCTCTAGGAAGGAACAGGAGAATCTACATATGATCTTTAGTTTAATTTAACAAGTCTGTTACAGTAATGCTCAGCTTTCTGTCCTGTAGGGAAAGAATGACACTGAGAACAAAATAGATATCCTTCTGAATAAGGCTTGTGCTTGAACAGCACTGTATTTTCAGCTCCTTTCATCTCTTCCCTCTCTTATAAAAGCAAAGAAGACCCAAAGCATACATTTGAGTCCAGGTCATGCAGCTGCTTAGAGCTGTGATTTTGTGTTCAGTGCTAGTAACAATTCTGCAGAAGTCACTGGGCTCTTTGGTTGAGCAGAGGATGTGACTACTCACTCTATGATTGCAGAATCAAGGCATCAGATCACAATGTTATTTTATTGTATTTATGCTTTCAGCTGCTTTTTTTGGTTCTGAAATGTAGAAATCTGTCACTTTGTGCTGCTTGTGTCTAGGGCAGACACTGTTGGTTATTGGCTTCAGGGAACACTCTCGTGGGAGTATGTTTAGCTGGTGAGGGGGTGGCTGCAAATTATTTTAGACTTTAGATTTTTCTCCGGTTTAACCTCCTGTTGTATGCAAGACTGCACTTGATTTGCAGGGAGATACATGACCTTTATTTTCTTCCTCTATGTTCTCAGCAAACAATTTTCTTCTAAGACTCCAGGGAGCTGGACAAAAAGACCTGTGTTTCAAATTGAACTTCTTAGTGTCTAAATGAAGTGCTGGGAATGCTCCAAAACTCTATGGACACATCCACTTCTTACTAGTAACAAAACAGGGAGTTTGGTTAAAGAACTAACTTAACACCATCACTCCTTTGCTACAGCATCTAAATAAAGAAACCACCGTACCTTACCAGGTGAAAGAAAGACTTTCATGTTATTGTAGCTTGTATTTGCAACCACACAAACTGTAGGATGGCTATCTGTTGCACTCTTAATAGTGTCCTGGTTTGTGTTAAACCATAAAAAATAGCATTGAGCTCAACACAAATTCTAGGGCAATTTTAATATTGTGTAAGGATTATTTCAAGCAGGTCTTTGGCTGCTACTTTTCCAAGTTATCTACAAGACTCCATATGTTCCGTAAGAATGGAGAGGTTCACTAAAAGAAAAAAAAAACAGCTGTGGTTTTGAAGGAGGATTTACCTACCTTGAGCTGCTGGACAGCATCTTCTTGTTTTAGAGAAATGAAATAATTCATACCTCTTTAATAGTAGAGTGAGTTAGTAATTATTTAAAGTTGAAGCTTTCTTTGATCCCTGTTTTTTTTTTTTTCATCTTCTAAAGCAGGATTATGAGGGTAGCTTCCTAAAAGGGAAATGAAATCAGAGCAGTTTATCCTCCCATCTTAATGGAGGACAGATCAGTGTAGAAGTGATTTGGCTTTAGAGAGATGCTGATTGGTTTAAATGTTTAACGTGCACATTTAACTTCTGTTTGGAAAAATATTTTTCACACAGAATAAAAATAAGGTATTTTTAAAAAACTGAAATTGTGAATATAGATTTTTTTGGTGAAATGCTTTGAAAAGCCAAATGCTATTTATTCCTGAAAGTTTCAGAAAGTGTGATTCATTCCTTTTTTCCTCATATTCAGACTTATACCTGTTGTGGGTTTTTTCTGTAGCTGTACCTGATGACAGTGAAATTTTCTCGTCACTTCACTGTCAGCCAGCCACACAGTGTCAGGTGTGGTAAGACTGGATAGTAATAAAGACCTGTCTCTCTTTAGTTTTATACTGTAAGCCTGATTTTATAAAGCCACAGAGTTGTTCAACACATTCATGCTGTAGCTTGTGATCACAGGCGCTGCGAAAGAAGTCTCTAGTTCCATCATCACAAAATTGGTCTTGTTATACTCAATTGTATGTAAAAAGTCATGAATGCTCCAGCCAGGAATTGTGTTAATCTCATCACTTGGATCTGATTTTTTCTGGCTTGGTACCAGACAATAAAAAATAAACAAATGTTATGACTGGTGACCTGAATACTGACAACATGCCTTTGCAGACAATGTTGTTGAGTAATTGGGGTGTCAGGACTGCAGACACAGTTTTCCTTAACCTACCAAAATCATGACTGAAAGCCTCTGAGAGAGAGGTAAAGCTTAGTATTTAGAATCAGTCAGTACTGTTAAATAGCTATGAGTGACTTATGAGTGACTGTATTCCATAAAGCTTCTAATTTAATGTTACATTGTTAGAAAAATCCCTTTCCAGTCCTGTGCCCTGCCGAGTGCACACAGAGAGTGTGCAAGTCATTTGGCAGTGTGAAGTGGATAGTAATACCATTTGTGGAAAAGTTTGGTGTTAGTGGCTGCCCTTTTACTGCTGCTGTCTGTATTTTCAGCCTGCCTTCCCTGATATTACAGCACCTGATTTGGTGCCAGGCTCTCTGTAAGTCAGAGGACACTCTGAAGCTTTTATTAAATAAAGCTGTTGGATGCTGTTCACGTTCTTTGAAGCTGTACAACAATTTTGGCAGGAATGCAGCAGTGCATGTTAGGATGAACAATTGTATTCATCTTCTGGTCTTCCCATTATCTGTTTTGGCTTGTCCTGTTTCTGGCCTAAGATCATGGAACAAGTGGATCTGAAGTACATAACTTCCTCACAGAGATTTGCTGTTGAATCATTTCTGCAGGCAGGGCAGCTACAGTGTTACTGAAGTGTCAATTGATTACACATTACCTTATGCTACCAAGGTTTCTCTCTGCAACAGTTATAACATAGACCTTGCTTACAGAATGAGAGATACAACTTTCCTTCTACAAGCCTTTTTTTTAAAATCCTGTAGTACTCTTTACAGAGAAGGCTGAATTTGGTGCAGAATGAAAATTTAAAATGTCTGCATTTGTGTAGTACCTTAGGCACATCTCCCTAGAAAGTCATCCTGGAGCTAAGCTGAGAAATTTTTTCATCCTAAAATAATGTTAATGGAAGCCGAATGTAGCGTTAAAAGAAAAACTTTGAAGAAACAAAAATTTTAATTTTAAGGCATTCTTTCCTCTCTGCCCCGAAAAACAAAAGAGAAGCAGCTCAATCTAGGGGTGTATATGACATCTGTATATATACAGATATATAGCTACATACACACCTCCGTAAACATATATGTTGTTGGCACACGGTGCATCTATAGATACGCACGTATGATTATAGATTATTTGGAATAAGCATATATGGATAAAACACATACAATTAATATGGTGTTATGTGTAACATCTTAATATTCATTTTGTTATACACATGCCTTATGGGTGGGTATTCATGCAGGCTTGTCAGAAGATGGCACAAAGTAGGCAGTGTTTCTGTTCCTTATCTTAACAAATTTTCCTGGAATGATAGACAGGCATGCTGTATAAAACGTCCACCGTATTTTATAGCATTTAGTACTGTCAAATAAATTTAAGCAGTCAGACCACCAAAGATTAATTCAAAACTTAAGAAGTATAAATTGATTTTTTTCTTGTGTGTAAGGAGTATGGGGTTCATATTTCCCTGTACTGTTGGTAGTCTTTTGCATTGCTCTGTATTAAGTCCTGCCTGTTCCTTGTTCTTTGTCTACTCTCTCTTATTTCTGTTGTATTTCTTGTTCCCATTTATACGTGCCTGTCCACTTCCCTCCTCTGTTTCCTCTCTGTGGAGTCATATCCTGCATTAGTATGTGTTTGCTGGGGAACCTGAAATGAAGTTTTCTTGGCCCCTCACTCAAGTCCATTTCTTTCTAATTTAGGGTTTTTCTAGTTTGAGGTGGTGAAAGTGAAGAAAGGCTAGTAGTAGTCAGGTCAAGACCAGTCTTACATAGATGTTCATGCTTCTCAGTACCATTTTCTTACTCAATTGGTCATTTTGAGTATAGGAGTTGTAGTTAACATATTACACAGACAATCTTTGCAGTAGATGTTGCTTTTTCACTGTTGTTACTTACATGGTCTGCTAATAATATTACACAGGTCATTTAAATTGATAATAATGCTAGTTAGCATCTCCTTTTATATCTATAGGAAAGTGAATAGTTCTTTGCAAGTATAAATGTGCCTTTACAATAATTTCCTTGTTGATGCAGAAAAAATGTGAAAATTTAAGACCGGGTGTGTTACAGAAATTGTTTGCACCCTGTTCTGCACTGCTCTTCCATAATTGCACTTACCAACAAAATGAGAGACTCAATTCAGTCAGTTTATTCAATACAGAGGATTTGCAAGGCTTGTCATATAAAAACTCATCAGAGACTTAACAGAGAAAGCATAGGAGTCTGGTTATTTTTAACTGTTGTTTATAGCACTGTTACTGTTAGCCATCACAAAAGTCAGAGATATTTCAGAAGCAGGAAACTTGATGTTTAGACAGTTGATTTAGAACTTTTTTTTGTCCTCTTCCTACTTTAAGAATGGCTTAATTAAAACCAAGTTTTCTGTGGTAGCATAAATAAATTATAGTTTTTAAACTGTTACAATAAGACACTCATCCTGTGTCTCATTCATAGCACACTTAACTGAAAGTAGTAGTTTTTGCACTACCTTAACTGACTCTGAGAGGATGGCCAAGATTTTTCTTCACTGAGAAGTTGTTTGCTGAGCCAACCAAGAAAATCATATAACTGGTTAAAAATTCAAATGGTATAGCCCTGAATGCATGAAGTGCAGCAGTGAGCCTTTTATGGAAGTATCAACAGGCTTAGACTACTAATGTGATTATGTTGCTTTTACTCTGCAAAGGAACAATAGTTTCTTACAGATTTATTGATAGCAAATAATTTTTTTTGTTACAGGAAACATTTTTTTAGTAGAGAGAAGTCTAAATTAAAATGAGAAGGTGAAGAAAAGTGAGGGAGGCATTTTTTGTCTAATAATGTGAATAGCCATTTGCATCTGTAACAATTGATTTATGAGTGTAATTAACTCTGAAATAGTGTGAGTTCTATGTTTTCTAATGGCAGTTTGGTTAATACTTTTTTTTTTTTAATGACTGTTGTCTTCAGTCTTTTTGAAACTTCTGGCTTTAATGAATACTTACTGCTCTGAACTCCGGCAAAAGTAAGTACAGTGTTGATTTTGGGGAAGGATTAATTGTATTTTTACCAATGTAAATAAATATATCTTGCAACAAAGCCTTTTCTTAGTGTCTTAAAAGCAAATTCAAAGTGTGGCAATGAATTTGTGATGTAGGAGCCAGAGCTAATGCTGAGAATAACTTCCTGTGTGTAGAAGCTATTAACTGCCTCCTAGGCTGGAACAGCATTGAATCCCTGTTGAGCTGGTTGACATTCAACCTGGTGACCTGGAGGTAACTCCCTCTGTAGCAATACTCACAGACATTGCTTGTTTGAGAAATGTTATTCTCTCACCTCTGAGAAAGGTCACTTGCTGGAATAATTTTACTGTGTTACTGGAATACTGTGTTAAGCAGTAGTCCAGTATTTTTGCAGGTTTTTTTAGCCAAGTTTTGTTCTGGTATAAACCTCAGCTTCTAGTTATTGTTAAACCTGGAAAAGAGAAATAACAGACTGTATGGAAAAAAAATGCTGAAGTTTTTGATTGATGGATTTGCAGCAGACCCTTTTCCATGCTTTTTATAGTATATACTTATTTTCATGTTTTCTTGCTTCCTTTCTGGCTTGTTATGATTCCCAAAACAGGTTATAATAGCCAAAGTAAAATTTGGCATAATTATGGAACTGGACCAATGCTTAGAGTTGATGAATGGGAGATTCTGACAGGATGCTTGTTAACTGCAAGGATTTTTTCCATAGCCTGCATTTCACATTAAGTCAATAATAATAGGTCATATGTTCTGGTCAGAAAGGCATCATCCTCATAGCTTTTGGTGCTAATTTAATACTTGTGGTAATCTCAGGGTGTCTGTGAGGTATACAAACTCACTTGTGCTTAAAATTTTGATTTTTACCCAGTACTCTGTAGAACTCTTCAGGAAATGAGCACTTGTTGCATAGTAGCATCATTCCTGAACTATCTACTTGCCTTGAAAACTTCTTTTGTAACCTTTTTGGGTAGGAAAAGCTGCTTCTAGTTGCTCCTTGGAGTGAGAGAACCATAAATTCCTTAATGAAGTATTTAATAGTATCTGATGTGGCCTTTCAATATATAAAAGAGGTTTACAAGAAAGATGGAGAAAGACTTTTTACCAAGGTCTGTAGTGAAAGGAGCAATGCTTTTAAACTGAAAGACAGGAGGTTTAGGTAAGATGTAAGGTTTAGGAGATGTAAGGGGTGCTGAGACTGGAATAAGCTGGTCAGAGAAGTGGATGCTCTATCATGAGAAGTGTTCAAGGCCAGGTTGGATGGGTTATATGAGCAATCTGATCAAGTGAAAGGTGGCCCTGCTTGTCAGCAGTGGGGTTTAGGAATCTTTACAGGTCTCTCTCAACCCAAACACAGTTTGATTCTGTGATCTAGTTGGCCGATGAATTACTGGCTACAAACGCCCTAGCTACTTGGTAAAACAAGTATCAGTGTTCCCATTATGTTAGAGTTTTCTCATTACCATTCTGTTTTTAATATCTTCTGGTATAATGTTCCATGCAGCTATTAAAAGCTTGTATGTAGGGTAGAGATGATTTTCACTCCTTTTCTCTTTCTTCCAAAGCAGCGGAGTAAAAGAATAAATAAGGTCTCCTATTGCCAAATACTAGTCCTGCCGTAAAGAACAGAAATTTAATCATGACCAAGGCCACAGAATAATGTGTGACTTATTTTGAATGTGTAGAGCACTACTTCTAAGTCCTTTCTGCCTGGCCACTTGATGTCTAAGTGCTTGATAGTTTTAGGGGCTTTTTCTAATCTGTGTAAAACCTAAACTGTTTGTATTGTTCCTGTAACTTTTTTTTCTTTTTTTGTATGTTCTATCATAAGTGGAAGAGGGAGAACAGTAAATAGATAGCACTACTCCATCTAGATTTGATGGCTTATAAGGATGACAAACTGTTATGAAAGGGAGAAAAATGAAGCAAATAACAAAACATATAAGGCAGCACAAAATAGGTGATATTTTAGTTTTAGTAACAACCTGTATCATTAATATGCTTGCCAGCGGAGCACAGATGAGACCTTATTATGTTTGAGTCCTACTTCTGGTAGTGCCATTCTTGTGCCAAAAAGTGGATTTTCTCCATCTAGGTTTCTCTCACCCCAAGAACTGCATATTGGTTTTATGTGCTTTAGATGAACCACATTGTATCATGATGTTCCTCATATATAGAATTTATGGAAGTAGTTTCAAACATAGCTGAGACTGAATATTGCTTAAGTTTGGGCTATGGAGGGAGGGGGGGGAAAAAAAAAAAGGGAAACTCCGCCCCCTCCCCCCCAAAACAGCAAAGGAATGTCTTCATTGCTTTACACACCCATTTCATCAATGTGAGATAATAGTATGCTCATCATGCTGGCATTAAAGAATGATGTTCCATTTTAGTACTCCAAGCTGTTCTATGCCCATCAAATACCCCAACTGTGTAACTATTGTATGGCTAAACAGACAGGGATATCAAACCAAGAATGGTGAGGTGAGCTTGCATAGCTTTACCTTAATATAATAAGACCAATTGGTCAGCACTGATAGCTTTTCAGCTTTTAGTTTTATTTGGCTTTATACCTCTTTATTGTGCTTCACATTGCCTTCCTGCTATCCAAGAGCTTCATGAATCTGATGATGATCTTTTATACAAGTGGACAAATGTTCATTATAAACCAGCTTGCCAAACCATGGAGTTTTTAGTGATGTAGCCAGTCATTCAGAGCAGTGACACCAGCATGCTCAGCTCAGCTTTAAATATTGACTGCTTTCCCTTTGCATTGTGTAACTTACTATGGTGGTATGAACTGACAAAATGTCTTTGATTTCTACTGTATGTGTCTTTCCTCCTCTGTGAACCAATACAGTTCCAAAGCTGTAGGATATATCACATCCTGTAAATAAAAAAAGCTTCTGTAACAAATGGTCATTGGGATTTGTGAGATGGGAGACTTGTTTGTAGCTACACATAATCCTAAAAATTATTTTAGCTGTACTGTTGTAGAGAAAAAGTAATCCTTATTTTCTGCAATACATCATGTTAAATAGGGTGCATGTGTCACTGAATATGGTTCTGTGGCAAAAATGCTGTCTTGGCACTGTTGTAACAGTTTGGTTTCTCGTATTTCTGAGATTTTAAGATCTTCCAGCTAGCACATTTTTATAAAGGTGTCACATTGCCATAAAAGTGTTTGCCTTCCTTTGTGCAAGAGCAGTCCAAAATCTTAGCTGGACTGATGTGTTCTGTCATTTGTGGAATGTTAGTCAACTGTTTTTTTTATTTGAATAGTTAAAGAAATGGACTGTACAATTTTTTCTCTTTGTTATTCCCAGTATCAGTATAGTGGGCTGAGTTTAAACCATGTGCAGTCGGTTTAATCTTCTGCAGGCACTTGTGAATTTAAACCAACAGTGGTTCCAGAGGCTGCTCAAGGATTAGAGGTGAGATTATGTGACTGCATCTGCAGCCATGTCACATGCCAGACGTGTTTACAAGGCTGTAACTGAGTGCAGGTGCCTATCAAATGGTAATGTGTGTGGGATGAGATGTTAAAAACCATATTTTTGCTTAGTTAATCCTTTGTGCAGAGCTACTCAGTTTGAATCATCATCTTCAAATCTCTTGGTTTTATACAAGCTCATTTACAAAAATGTTGCTGCTTATCAGCTTTTCTGCTGTATATTTGCAGGCATTGTAGGAAGCACCACATTAATTATACACCTTAACATCTGCTTGAGTTTTGAAACACAGAAGTGGAATTTGGATGTGACTGTAGTTATGTAGATTTTGGCCAAAATCATACTTATTTGTTAAAACAACAGTGTTAGGTAAAAAACCAAAAGATACTAATATCTCTAATAAAGTGCATTCTGAACGTGTCAGCTGAGCTAATTTCCTTCTAGTCTGCTCATGTTTTACTACTGGCAGTGTTTGTAGGGTATTCTAGCCTCTGGAAGCATGTTATCAGTACAGATACAACAGAGATGTACAAAGTGTATCAGTGATAAAGAGCTGGCTGCCTGTCATCAGGTGGGCTAGCATAGTGTTCAGAAAGAATTTTGTAGAGAGCAGTATTTAGGTGGAGTTTGAAGTACAGATTCATTTCTGACCTCCTGCTGGTGTTATACCCTCAGAGCTCACCTGACAGACAGCTTTCCTGTACTTCCTGCCACAGCCTTGTTCCTCTAGCTCCTGTATTAACAGCACTTGGCAAAATCTCCATCCTGATTTAGTGCTGTTCATACAAGAACAGCTTTGGTTCTTTTGTTCCAAGTCTGCCTCAGGTAAAGGTGCATTTTTAATTTTTTTTTTTTTTATGGCTTTAACTGATCAGTTGGCTTACCAGTGCTGAAAAGAGGGAGGTGGTATACCTGGTCCTGTATTCCTTTCATCTTTTTTTTAGCCTCTTTTCTTCCTTTCCACAGTGGTGTGATATATTCTGTGGGTCATGCATTGTGCAGGGTAAGCTTATTAAACTAACAAAAAGTGATTTTTTTAAAAAAAATTATTTTTTTTTAGTTCTTTTAGCAGGTTTGAGTTCAGCTGCATTGACAGAAGCAGGAAGGAAGGTAGAGAAAGATGTTCCCTTATTTGCAAGCTGTAACTCACTACAATTGATCTTGCTTCTTTTTCATGCTGCCTCATATGCAGTAAACCTTGGAATCCTTGGAGGACTGTGGCTAAATTTCTGGAGGAAGTTTATCCACATCCAGAAGCTGAGCTGACATCTGCCCTCCAAGCAGATGCTACTCCTTGCTAGTAGGGTGGTGCCATTCAAGACACTGTGACAAATGTGTACTTCACTGAATAGTTTGCAGGTTATATATAGGTATATGTAAACAAAAACTTTGAAATCGTTTCCCTCTAAGACAGTTTATAGGGACCTAACTTATCAAGGTTTATTTATTTGTTTTTTAATTCCCAAATAATGCTGTGGGCTAATTGCTGAATTTGAGTGCTGAAGCTGACATAGGTGGTATTTTACTTTTGTGAGAAATGGAATGTTTTCACTGTCTTTCTTGTACCATGTGATTTAATAAAGAAATTTCTAGTAAGTAGGTGAATCTTTTAATTTTTTGAGTTATAGAAGTACAATGAAATCTTCATGGTTGGGAAAATAATAGGTTATTTAGAAAATCTGTTATTCAGTGTGCCTGGTAAAGGAGAACACTGTAGTTAAGTACCTGGATAACTTTTTCTGTTGGGATTATTTCCATATTAATACACCTCTTGAATTTATGAATCTAGAGGTATGTACTGTTGAAACATGAATGCCCTAAATATATGTTCTTAATAAGCAACCAAACAAGCAGACATTTTTTTTCAATTTTAGGGAAGTTGTGATCTATTTAATTTTTTTTTTTTTTTCCACTTTTTAAACACCATGTCCTCCAAGTTGGTTGTGTATTTCAGTAATATTGCTTTGTAAAGCAAGTCTTTTAGTGCTAGGGTTTTTGTGCTTTGAGCATGGTCTGTGTTCTTGAAAAAGACTCTTCAGACTAGAGCAGATTTTTTCAAAATGGTGGAATAACTTACTCTTGAGGCCAATTTCAGCAAAATAAATAAGTAGAAGAAATGCAATGACAAAACTGAAACAGTAATTTCAGGCATTGTAGCTAACATAACCAAACTGAGAGAAAAGTCTAATGGGTTGAAATTCCCTCAAGAAGCAATATGATTCATAAGATGTGCTCACAGCTTCTTTCCATTTAACAGATACATTTAAAACAAAGGATTTCAAGTGTCAGATTCAGAACTCATGCTGTGCAGCCAGTTAGTGATAGCATGGCTTTGAAAAGAAAAAGGGCTGCTTTAGTAAAGCAATTCCAAATGAGTGTCAAGCTTGTATTATTGATCTTCCATGTAAAGAACATAATCTTTTTCTTCTGGACATGATCTCTTTTTTTTTTTGCCCTGACATTTTTGGTGAAAGTAAAATTCTGTACTGACCTAGATTAATGCAACTGAATTTTAGAATTTTATTTTTTATTTCTTTATCAGTTCCTGTCTTTGCTCTTCACAATTCTCCTTCTATTCATTACCACAGAAATAAGGAAAATTCCTGTTCAGGGTGGGTGTTCAGACATTATTGCTCTTCTCTTTGGCTCAGAACAGGAATAGAGGTCTGAGTAATACTGTTGTCAGTATTATTCTGAAGTTTCATGCCTAAATGCCAGTAGGAACTATAAACAGGAATCAGTTGTTGGTCTTGGCAAATTACATTTAAACAGATAACAATTAGAAATTAGTCGTGAGTTTGGATTGTATAACTTTATGGGATTTGATATTTCACATTTACCACCAGTGAGCTTAAATGTCTCTACAGTCAGTTTTGCTTGCTAGAGATGATACATCTGTTCATTTTTCTTTCAAATAACTGATTTATGTTAATACTGATTTTGTTCTTTCTGTTCTGAAGATTCTGTAATTACGAAGTTGATTACAGTTGTTTTACTGTTCTGTCCCCCTAAATTTCAAGATCTTCAGGTCCTTCAATGTTTATGCAGAATAGAGGATCCAGCTTCACTAGTTTTCCCTGGATCCTTGTCTACCTTTTGGTAAAAGCCTGTCAGTCCATTACAAGTGTTTGAAAGAACTGCCCTGAGTTCTTATGTAAAAAAATATCTACTGCATTTATGAATCTGAAGGCCAGAATTTATCAGCACTTTGATCAAACAGAAATGAACATGGGGGGAAAAAAAATTTACAACTCTTGGGTTGCATTCATGTGAGTATCATTCAGTAAATCACCTTTTCATCTGTTGGTGTCAGCATCCATTTGATTAGAAGTCAGGACAGTGAAATTTAAGTTATGTTTGTGTAGTATTCCCAAGAAAAAATGAGATTCTTTACCTGGCTGTACTTTAATCCACTTGTGTTTTCTCATCCTTATAATCTAAAGATTGCAATAATATTTTAAGATGAAAAAGTTACATAAAAGGTATGGAATCAGAATGCCTCTGATGTGTTGCTTTTATAAACCGATTTGTTTATATTGTATTTTGTCTTACTTTTTTTTCCTTTTATCCTTCAAGGCCCAACTGTAATTATAAAACTCTTAACAATTAACTTCAAATTGATGATACAAGTACTGCCTTCTAGGTTACTTAGAATGATAGAATGTTAGGGGCTGGAAGGAACCTCTAGAGATCATCGAGTCCAACCCCCTGGCAAAGCAGCATCACCTGGGGCAGGCCACACAGGAACACATCCAGGCAGGATTTGGAAGTCTCCAGAGAAGGAGACTCCACAACCTCTCTGGTAGCCTGTGCCAGTGCTCTGTCACCTTCACAATTAAAAAGTTTCTCATTATGTTGAGGTGGAACTTCCTGTGTTCTAGCCTAACTTGTTCTCTGGAAATTCATTCAGAAATTATTTTAGTTCCTGCATACATTGTAATTGTGGAAGTGTATATCAGTACATAATTTATAAACTTTCAGGTAGTAGATGATTCATGTACCTTAATCTTAGGTGAATTAGTTCTTAAAAAGTAACAGTATTACAATGGATTTCCTCCTGTATATATTTGAACATGTCTGTGGAGATTGTCAAGACTACAATAATTCTATTTGTTTTAATTCAGTCTTTCAGAAAAGGGGCATGAATTGCTTGGTGGTAATGTTGACCTTTCTTAACTTTCAAGGTACGCACATGGTTTAAGGAAGGAATATTAAATTTAAGGTACTATTTTTACATACATGTAATTAGGGTATGTATAAGCTGTGAAAACTGATGAGAGTGTACTTCTTTAGGGTTTGAGTCATGCATTACATAATCCCCAAGATTCACTAGTGGCTTCTGAGGTCATTTCTGTGTGTTAACACAGCAGAAACAATTTCGCAACAACATCCTTTGTTTTTCCTGTTAAAACTGCCATGTGTCACAGAATCACATGGTTGGATCTCCCCTGAGATCACTGCTTCCAGCTCTTAACATTCCCACCCACCCACC
>JAAWXA010000004.1:15989291-16219979 GCA_038090715.1 Florisuga fusca | reverse complement strand
CCCCCCCCCCAAAAACAAAACAAAACAAAAAATCACCATCTCCACTAAAGCATGTCTTGAACTGCCTTACACAGTTTTTAAGTACCTCCAGGGATGGCAAATCCACCACCTGCTTGGGAACCTTTGCAGTGCCTGACTCCTTTCTCAGTAAAGAAATTCTTCCTAATATTGTGTCTAAACCTCTCCAGTGCAACTTCAGGCTGTTTCCTCTAGCCCTATCATTATTTACTTGAGATAAGAGGCAAACACCCACCTCACCACAACCTCCTTTCCCCTCAATCTCATCCAAACTAAACACTTCCAATTCCCTCAGCGTCTCCTCTTAGGGCTTTTTCTCCAGGCCCTTCACCAGCTTGGTTGCCCTTCTCTGAACTTGCTGTGGCACCTTGATGTCTTACTTGTAAGTGAGGGGCCCAGAGCTGAACACAGTACTGGAGATGCAGCCTCGCTAGTGATGAGGGCAGGGGCACAGTCACTTTCCTTCTCCTGCAGGCTACACTATTTCTGATAAAAGGCAGGATGCTGTTGGCCTTCTTGGACACCTGGGCATGCTTCTGGCTCATATTCAGCTGGGTGTCAACCATCACCCCACGTCCTTTTCTGATGGGCAGCTTTCCAGACACTCTTCCCCAAGCCTGTAGTGTTGTCCAGGGCTGTGACAGAAATGCAGGACCCAGTACTTGATCTTGTTAAACCTCATGCAATCTGTCTCAGTCCATGATTCAACTTTTTCAAGCAATGTGTGTAGCAATGTTCATTTATTCCAATCTTGTGAAATACTTTTCAACTAGAGTTTGGGTATCCTCCTTTTTGAAAGTTTTAGATGAAATAAAACTTTCAGGCTTGGATGTTTTGGTTTGGGGGTTTTTGTGACTATGGGTTGTTTTTTGATGTGTTCTACTCTCTGATCTTTCAGTAATTGCAAGCCTGGTTGTGTAGTGCCACCTCAGTATGTCCCTTAGCTTGTGCATGCTGTGAAAAAAAGATGCTTTGAAGGATTCTTTCCTGGTTTCCTGTGGCTCAGTTGGATCTCTTGTCCAAACATCTTAGCTGTGTAGTCTGTGCTGCAGGCCCTTGGATGTCTGAACACCTTGTTTCTCTGCTTGTCTGGTGCTGTGGAGCAACACGAGAAGCATGTAATGTATTCCAGCTGGTTTTTGACATCTTGAAGTGGAAAAGGTGCAGTCAAGCATAACAGGCAGTAAATAAATGCTGGAGAATGTGAAGGGCAGAATGCTCGTCTCCTAGATGTGGAAGTAGTGAATTTTGTGGTATTGACTGAAAAGCAACAAATCTGTACAGTGGTATAGCCATGGAATCCATGGAGATCTGAATGATTGTCTGTGTGTTTCTCAAGACAATTATTTTGAGTTACTTGTAGACTTTTCAAGGCCATGTGAAGCTTCAGCTCTTCAAAATAAGAATTGAAATTTCTG
Organism: Florisuga fusca; assembly: GCA_038090715.1. Classification (NCBI taxonomy): domain Eukaryota; kingdom Metazoa; phylum Chordata; class Aves; order Apodiformes; family Trochilidae; genus Florisuga; species Florisuga fusca. Next base: position 16,218,543 of record JAAWXA010000004.1, on the reverse strand, counting down.
TTACCCATTATTTATGTTTAGAAGAGAACTCTGTGGTAAAATTCATAGTTGGCCAATAGCTGCCAGTTACATTTGAATGTTACATCTCTAGTCACCACACATACTCAGGAAGTGTTAGAAAAACATCAAAGAAGTTACTAATTTGGATTTTTGTAAAAGCATTGTAAAACAACTTTATATGTATTGGTGATGGATCTCCAGTCTACTCACCCGTGTTTTATTTGAATTTGTATTTGAAGAGAGAATTGGTGCACAAAGGGTTTTGTTCATTCAAATTAAATTCCTATATTTATCTTCTGTTTCAGATACTGTCATTCTTACTGCACAGGGGTTTTAACTGCAATTTATTCTGGGAGGGTATTTCTCCATTACTGCACGTCCTCTCTGGCCTCCTGGGGAAAGGACAGTTGTCTAGAAAGACACTGAGGTTCATTGCTGATAAGTTTTCTTTGAGAATTCTTGTGGGATGCTTTTCAGAGTGTTACATTTGTTTGTCATTTAGGAAAAATAAGTTTTATAAAAGATTCCCTATTGTGAGTATAAATATGAAGTTTCAGCTTGCTCTTGTTTCATTTTAAAATTAAGTGGTCTCGAAATGCAACCTTACTTCAGTGGACAGAAATGCATTGTGATTGTGCTATAAAGTTTATTGTATTTCTTAAATCACAGCAGGATAGTTCATGTATCTCACTGTTCTTTAAACTGGTCTCATTTATCTTGAGAAGGAGTGGGATGTGGCAGATACTGGGTACAGGAATATATCAGACATGACCCTTTTCCTGTAAGTGTATGAATTACCTAACGAATACTAATGTCAATTAAGAGCCTGTCGACATCTGAAGTAGCCAGATAATGAAGTGGACTTGGCTTCTGTTTTTTCTGTTGTGGTGATTGTTGTTGTTTTCCATTTTTCAAGGAAAGGAAGTATTGTTTAGAAAGAGGTGAAAAAAGAAGGGTGTGTTTATTAAATATTCGGAATAATGGAAAAAATACCCAACAACCCAACCCGTCCACCCAACCCTTCCCGCCCTAAAGCTGACATTTTTTTATTTCTTTGAAAAGATATGTTCTATTTTCTTGCCTATGAAAACTTAAACTTTCTTAAGAAAGATACAGGAAACTCTTGAAGTTTGTACCTAAAGGGGTGCATATGTTTGTACTGATCTGTGGTGCTGCTCTAGACAGATATTGGAAGATGAGCTAACATGTAAAAGCTGACCAGAATACCTGTCCTGTGTGCCAGCCAGGATTGCTCTGAGGTTGGGATAAGCATGATTTAAACGTGGATCTTTGAATTGCTTAATATACTACTTGAACACCAGCCCTGCTGGTACCTGACTTTCAGTTCTGACTTTGAACACAACACTACATTCCCTGCAGTTCAGAATTCAATCGAGTAGTAATGTTGGAAAGGTGTTTGAAGTTTAGCAATAGTAGATGTGTTACAGGAGCTATGTCATGCACCACCTTTGTGAATCTTTACTTAAGACTTTTGATTGCTACTGTGATTAGCAGCCACGAGTGACAAAAGCATTTGTTGATTCAGACCATATTTGCCTTCTAGTAGTATTGAAGTTCAGACTGAGTCTTTTCGCCATTAAATTCACATATCCTGAAGTGGGTAGAGGTTTTATTGTCACCAATCATGTCAGTAGGAATTTAGTAGGTGCTTTAAAAAAACTCTTAAATAGGTGCTTATCATAATCCTAAGAAGGACTCTTTAAATTGTGTTCAACTGTTTTTGAGTTTCACAGAAATTGCTTCTAATTTCTGAATTTGTAGTGATGCAAGAGGAAAGAGTCTAGGTCCTATTACTAGATGAGTATGTTTGTATAATGGTGGTTAGTTTTCCAGCCTGTTATTTCTAGCAGGTTGTAAATAACAGACGTGCATACTGTGTTATAACTTCAGACTTCTCTGCGAACTCTTCAGAATTCCACTGGCAGTAAATATGTAACAGTTCCGCTTTATGTAATCATTTTAATTAAAGTTATGCCTACATGGTACCACAGTGGGACTGTGTAAAGACCTGAACTAGCGATCCAGTGAAATGTCATGTAGACATACCTGTAATATATTGTTTTAATATTATGAATTTGAGATAGGATGATTCCCACTCTTGTGTTTAAGCCATTGTCTCTCTAGATCTAAAAATGGATTATAGTAATTCTTTTACATATGCAGCTGGGAAATGAAGAAGGGTTGTTAGTGGCTTAAAGATAATTGATTGTGTTTTCCCTCTTGCAGAAAATGCCAGAAGCCTCAGAAGACCACAATCATAGGAAGGCCTGTTGACTTCTGGTTTTTGGTAATCTGGAACACCATCCATCTGGCATGGCGCAGAGCAGTCAACAACTTGATGTGCAGGTACTCCATGATCTCCGACAACGTTTCCCTGAGATACCTGAAGGAGTGGTATCTCAGTGTATGCTTCAGGTATGGTAAAAAGTTTTTAAGAGTCTGTGTATTTAATTTTGGTAGTATGAAATTATTTTTAGAAGTATACATGGAGCGTAGATTTTCAGTCTTCTGGTTTTATTTTGAAAGGATGGAAGATTACACTACTTGCATTTTTGTCCTCTCTTTTTTGTGCAAAGGTTTTTATCATTCTTCACCTCTGTTTGTGGTTTGGTTTTTTTTTTCCTGCTGACTGTTCTTTCTTGTCTATGCAATCTATGAATGTATGCAAACATGATATGAAAGAAAGTGGCTAATGGGATGATTATTGATGAAAGTGACACAAATATCATACATATCCTGGGGGAGATTTTAGCAGACAATGACACATTCTTCTAGCTTTAGATTTTCTGTCTTCATGGCATCTTTTTGCCTTAGCTGTCCAAAGGCTTATTTTTACTTCTTTGTTTTCAAGTCAGGTGACAGTTCTTCCCTCTCCCCCCCTTTCCATTTCTTCACCTGGAGTCAAAAATTGGAAGTGATAGTAAGTTCAAAGTTGTGGTCATCTGGGAATACATTCCATTTATGGGAAGATTCAAGAGTCTAATAGAAGGCCAAACCAGATCTTACATGTTTCTATGGCCATAGACGTGGAACCTGATGTTATAAACTGCTGTGTGTGAATGTAGTGAAGCTATTATTTGCATCCTGCCTGTACCCTGGCAGACGAGTAGGCTTACTTATAGCTGTGGCTGTAATTTTGTGTTGTGTGAGCAACTTCCCCCCATAATGCAGGAGGAAGCAGTTAATAACTTGCTATGGCACCTGGGCACTCACAAGTCTATGGGGCTGGATGGGATTGACCAAAAGTACTGAGGGAGCTGGCAGAGGAGCTTGCCAACCCTCTCTGTCATTTGTCAGTCTTGGTAAACAGGGGAGGTCCCTGACAGCTGGAGTCTTGCCATCATGATGCCCATCTACAAGAAGTGCAGGAAGGAGGATCTAGGGAACTGCAGGGCTGTCAGCCTGACCTCAGTACCAGGGAAAATTATGGAGAGCTTAATCTTGTAAGTATGTTCATGTGGCAGGTGCAGGACACCCAGGGGATCAGGCGCAGCCCGCATGGGTTCATGAGAAGCAGATTCTACTTTACCAACCTCATCTCCTTCTCTGACCACTTGACCCACCTACTGGATGAGGGAAAGGTTGTGGACATTGTCTGCCTGGACTTAAGTAAAGCCTTTGGCACTGTCTCTCACATTCTCCTAGAGGAGCTGGTGGCTCATGACACAAAGAGGTGTGCTCTTTGCTGGGTAAAACTGGCTGTCCAGGCCAGTTGTGCTGAACAGAATTAATTCCAGTTGGCAGCTGATCACAGGCGGTATCCCCCAGGGCTCAGTTTTAGGGCCAGTCTTGTTCAATGTCTAGATGAGGGGATTGATTGCCTCCTCAGTAAGCCTGCAGATGACACCAAGTTGTGTGGGAGTGTTGAGTGTTGAGGGTAGGAAGGCTCTGCAAAGGGATCTGGACAGACTGGATGGATAGGGCAAGGCCAGTAGTATGAGGTTCAACAATGCCAAGTGCCAGGTCCTGCGTTTCTGTCACAACAGCCCCATGCAATGCTATAGACTTGGGAAAGAGTGGCTAGAAAGCTGCCTGGCTGGAAAGGACCTGGGGGTGCTGGTCAACACCCAGCTGAATGTGAGCCAACAGTGTGCCCAGGCATTCAAGAAGGCCAGCTGCATCCTGATTTGAATCAGAAATAAATGCAGGACTGTGGCTCTGTCCTTGTCACTGGCAAGGTTGCATCTTGAGTACTGTGTTCAGTTCTGGGCCCCTCACAACAAGAAAGACATTAAGGTGCTGGAGCAAGTTCAGAGAAGGGCAACCAAGCTGGTGAAGGGTCTAGAGAACAAGTCCTAGGAGGAGAGGCTGAGAAAATTGGGATTGTTTAGCATGGAGAATTAAACTCCCTCTCGTGGCTGAAGGGGAGACTTTACCACTCTACAGCTATCTGAAAGGAGCTTGTAGTGAGGTGGGTGTTGGCCTTTTGTCTCAAGTAAATAACAGTAGGGCTAGAGGAAATGGCCTGAAGTTGCACCAGGGAAGGCTTAGAGTACATACTGGGAAGAATTTCTTTATTGAGAGAGTAATCAAGCATTGAAATGTGCTGCTCAGGGAGGCGGTAGAGTCACCATCCCTGGGGGTGTTAAAAAAAACATGTAGATGCAGTGCTTCAGGGCGTGCTCTAGTGGCCATGGTGTGTTTTTCTGGGTTGACAGTTGGACTCAGTGATTTTGGAAGTCTTTTCCAGCCATGAGAATTCTCTGATTCTATGGAATACAAATGAATTGCCGTTGGCTGATGGTAGCAGTTAATTTTTTTGAGATTGTTGTCTTGGCACTGTGCTGATGGTTATTATTACAAGGTCAGGTTCCCATATCTTCTGGTTCAGCATTTTTCTGTGGTACATCTGAATATACCCATTGACCACTGGGATCTAGAAGGGAAGCTTGGCATGAAGAAGTAGTCATGGAGAACTATATGTTGAGTGAGAGCCATATGTAATTAAGTGCTGGATTCTTCTGTCATGTTCAGTAGTAAGTCTCCATCTTAGAACATGCTGGGTATGTGTGTGTTGGTGAAATTATATGAAATTTTGGGAAAGTCATTAAGACTGACTTGTAATCAATCCTTTAGAAAACAACTGTAACTGACTTTTCAACCAACTGGACAGACTGTTGAAAATTGTCTTGCAAGGCCACATGGGTATTAATATATATGCAAACTATACAGTAATAGTGCTTAAAGTATAAGTGAAAGCATTATTAATGTATATTTGATTTTACCTACCTGGACTTGTGTTTTAACACTGTCCCACACAACCTCCTGGTCTCTGAATAGGAAGGATACTGTTCTGATAGATGGAACACTCAGTGGGTAGGTAATGGACTGGATGTTTGCCCTCATGGAGCTGTGGTCAATGGCTCGATGTCCAAATGGAGATCAGTGACCAATGGTGTGCTCCTCAAGATTGGTGTTGGAACCAATGCTTTTTGTTATCTTTGTCAGCAACATGGATGCAAAATATGTGTGCTGGACAGATAGCAAAACCATACAAAATATTGGGAAGGTGACCTTCACTTCAAAATTAAGACTGACTAGATACCAAGTGCACCCCCTGCAAGTTTACTGATGGCACCAAGCTGTGGGGTGAGGTCAACATGGTGGACATAAGGGATACCATCCAGAAGGACCTGGACAGGATTGAGAGGTGGGCCCATGCAAAGTGCATAGTGTTCAACAAGTCTTAAGTGCAAGGTCCTGCATGTGGGCTGGGGCAATCCCAAGCAGAAATTCAGGCTGGGCAGAGAGTGGATTGAGAACTGAGTGGTGTTGGCTCACTATGAGCTGGCAATGTTCTCTTGCAGCCCAGAGTGGCAACTGTATCCTGGGCTGCATCAAAAAGAAGGTGTCCAGCAGGTCAAGGGAAGTGATACTCCCCCTCTACTCCACTCTCCTGAGACCCCACCTGGAATACTGTGTCTAGTTCTGGAGTCCCCAGTGAAAGAAGGACAAAGAATCATAGATTTTTCAGGGTTGGAAGGGGTAGTTCCAACACCCCCCTGCCATGGGCAGGGATACCTCCCACTAGATCAGGTTGCTCAGAGCCCTGTCCATCCTGGCCTTAAAAACTTAAAAACTTCTGGGCAACCTGTTCCAGTGTCTCACCACCCTCATGGTGAAGAATTTCTTTCTAACTTCCAATCTAAATCTGCCCTCCTCTGGCTTGAATCCATTCCCCCATGTCCTATCACTACCTGACATCCTAAAAAGTCCATTGCCAGCTTTCTTGTAGGCCCCAGACATGGAGCTGTTGAAAGGAGTCCAGAGGAGGGCCATAAAGATGATCAAGGACATGTCCTCTGAGGACAGGCTGAGAGAGTTGGGGTTCTTCAGCCTGGAGAAAAGAAAGCTCTAGGAGATAGGCTCCCTTCAGGTATGGGAAGGCCACTATAGGAAAGCTGTGGGGGGGACTTCTCACAAAGGCATGTAGTGATATGACAAGGGGAACAGTTTTAAGCTCAAAGAGGGGAGATTTAGGTAAGATATAAGGAAATTCTTCCCTGTGAGGGTGGCAAGACACTGGAACATATTGCCCAGGGAAGCTGTGGATGCCCCTTCCCTGGAAATATTCAAGACCAGATTGGATGGGGCCTTGAGCAACCTGGTCTAGTGGAAAGTGTCCCACATGACGGGGGACACTGAAACTAGATGATCTTTAAGGTTCCTTCCTACACAAGCTCTTCTATCATTCTAGGTAGTTGAACTTGACTTAAAAGTGTTTTTTTCTTATTTATTTATTTAAGTTAAAAACTGAACCACATCTGATACAGGCTGTTGTATGAGAAACTGGGGAGAAAAAAAATAAGTCCATGGTCTGGAATGCTTTCTAGTGATTTTACTCTTTTGGAAAAGCTTTCATTTGTGTTGTTCTAACAAAATCAGATTACACTAAAATGACTGGAGATGAGAGAAAGGGAAAGGGACTTCCCCATTATACTTTTGATTTCATTCATTATATATTGTGTGTATAGTTTCATTTGCTGGCACCTCAGAGCAAATCAAACTTCTGCAGGGCTTATATGGTTTCTTCACTGATGTATGAATAAACCTTGGGTTTTTTAGCCTTGAGCCTGAAATTCTTGAAGGCAGTTTAAACTGTCAGGATAGTAAGGTGCCTTATGAGATTAGCGGTACTTTTTTACTATTTCTGACTTCCTTTTTGAGGCACTAAATTTTGTTTTAGCAAGCGAAGCTTGTTTAAAATGCTGGGCTTTTAAACTTTCAGGTAAAGAGAAATACTCATGTAAAAAGTAAAAATAAAGGTGAAAAAGGTAAATACTCAGGTACACAGTTAAATGTCTTCTGTATTTTAGTTTTGACTTTCCAGTGGTTTTGATACTGATCTAGTATTGTTACAGAATTAATTTAACATACCTGTTCCTTGCACAAGATGTCAAGAGTGTTCTGAGTATTGCTTTCCTGAAAACTGGACTTGGTATTTTAATGTCAAACTGTAGCTGGTGTTACCATAGCATTTTTCTAGATGGAGTGTGAGCTAAGTACTAGTTGCATACTACAACTTAGTAGGTATTACCTTCATTTCAAGATTCATGTCTGTGAAATGCTACTCCTAGTTGTGTTCAGGCTAGGCTTGATTGCAGCTTCTGTTGAGTATTTGTCTCAGACTGAGCACTGGCTTTTTCTTTTGCTGTTTGACAATAATATGTGTCCATTCTTACTCCTAGAACAACAACAACCTGGATGCCTGTTGTCGAGCCCTTGCACAGGAGAGCAACAAATACTTATATATGGAGTACCACAGCCCTGATGACAGCAGGATGAATAGAAATAGCCTTTTGCACATTAATCTGGGTATTCATCCTCATACCAGCTATCATGCAGGGGATGGAGCTCAACTTAATGGTGGTCGTACACTGGTACACAGTTCAAGTGATGGACACATTGATCCACAACGCACAGCAGGTAAACAGCTGATATGCTTAGCTCAAGAACCACATTCTGCTCCCGCTGTTGTGGCAGCTTCTCCTAGTTACAATCCATTTTTCATGAATGACCAGAATAGAAATGCAGCTACTCCTCCTCCACAGCCACCTCCACAGCCATCTTCCATACAACCAGGAATGAACACGTCTGCTATGCAAGGCCCTCCTCCCACATATATGCACATACCTCGGTACAGTACAAATCCCATTACTGTTACGTTATCACAAAACCTTCCCTCTGGACAGAGCGTACCCAGAGCTCTACAAATTCTTCCACAGATTCCAAGCAATCTTTATGGGACTCCTGGGTCTATTTATATAAGACAAACATCTCAAAGTTCTTCAGGACGACAGACTCCTCAGAATGCACAGTGGCATTCATCGCCACAGGGCCCAGTTCCCCATTATACTCCCCGACCTCTACCTGTGTATCCACATCAACAGAACTACCAACCTTCTCAGTATTCTCCTAAACAACCTCAGATCCCTCAGTCAGCTTTTCGATCACCACCGGCATCCCAGTGTCCCTCTCCCTTTGGCTCTCCTCAACACCAAGTTCAACCTCCTCAGTTGGGTCATCAGAGTTCACATGTTTTCATGCCTCCTAGTCCTTCAACTGTCCCACCCCATCCATATCAGCAAGCATCCCAGACTTTTCAGAAACAAGGTAGTCACTCTGTATCGTACCTTCCTCCTTTTGCTGGACCTAGTTTATCCAAAGGTTCCATGAATAAAATAGAAATTACAGTTGAGCCACCACAGAGACCTGGGACTGCAATGAACAGAAGTCCTTCGCCAATAAGTAATCAACCGTCTCAACGAAACCAGCACCCACTGTATACGGCCACTACTCCCCCTTCAAGCTCTCCATCAAGAGGTATGTCAGGTCAACCCAAACCTCCATTTAGTGTTAATCCAGTATATATTACCTACACTCAACCAACTGGACCTACAGGTGCACCAACACAGTCTCCTCGGGTAATGGTATCTCAGCCAAACCCAACCATTTTTAAAATCACAGTAGGTCGAGCACCGACTGAGAATCTTTTAAATTTAGTGGACCAAGAAGAGCGTTCTGCAGCACCAGAACCTATTCAGCCTATTTCTGTAATCCCAGGATCTGGAGGAGAAAAAGGAAGCCATAAGTATCAGAGAAGTTCTAGTTCTGGATCGGATGACTACGCTTACACACAAGGTAAATGTTTCACTCTGCAAATTGTATTATTGTAAAATGCATTTTCAACTTGATTTTGTACTTACCAAGTGAGAAATTTTGAACCTGTACAGAGAATAATGGAAATTACATCAAAATCATCAGAGCGTTTGTACTGATTTTTAAAAAATGTTTTACCAAATTTCAATCTAATACATAAAGAATTTTGGTGATTATTAAGGTTTCTGTGCTTTTGATGTTGGGAGAGTTTCTTAAAAGAAAACACTGCAGATAATAAGAGTAAGTGGTTTGTTCATATACTGTGTGATTGTTTTGTAAATTCTACATTGAAGAATGTCATAAATGTACACTTTTTGTCTTACCTTCTGTATTTGTTCTGTACTTGGGTGCTTTATCAAACCTGAAGCAGTAACTTCTGTGGGGATTTTGATTCCTATTTATTTGCTTTAGGCCAGAGAGTAGTAAGTGAAAGAGTAGAGGTAGGACTGCAGCCAGAATTACTTTGTGTGTCAAATAATTTTTTTTTTTTGAATGGTGTTAAATAGTTTTGAAGAACTTAATCAAAAGAGTTTTCAGAGATAAGGAACAGATTGGTAGACAAATTCTAGGATGTGTGTTCTGCTGCATAGGGATAGAACCTAGTGACATATAAACGAAGAATTAATTTAGTAAAAAAAAGTTAAAATGGTGAAATTTAACCTTTTGCTGAAAACTCTTTCCTCAGAGTAACCTGCTGTATAGATTTGAAACATTTAAAACTGAGCTAATCAATCACTCTGCAGGCATTCAAACCAATCATTTGGGGTAATGACAGAATGGTAATCAGTAGCTATTACTTGAAGAATGAACTTTGGTTTTGGATTTATTTTGGAAAAGTCTGTTGCTCTATTGCTCTGTCTAGCCTTCATTTCACTTCAGAGACTGACATAATGGTTATAATGCTGCCCTGGAGTTCTTGATTTCTAATTTCACTTTGTATGTTCTGAGCTATTCTAACTCATCAACAAAGAGTGGTTCTATACCTGGTAGACTCAATTAGAAATGTTACGTAGAGGTAACAAACATTAGCAGGTTGGTGACTCCTAGGTTAAAAGCTTTGTTTTGGTAATGTTCCTATTACAGCTTCATAAAAGCTTGTCAGTTGTATGAGAAAATAGTAAGTAGCTTCACATAACTGAGAAGAACACATTCTGAAATGGAGATATCTAGTATTTCCTTTGTATCTTTGATAGCTTTGTGTATTTTGAAGAAGAAAAAACCCCAAACAAACAATGAAAAAACCAAAACTCATTAGTGTCACTTTTGGGGGCATGTGCTTTTGTGACAATACCTTCCACAACTGAGACTTCCTTATTTCCTTTGGTGTTGCTGTGCTCTGAGCACTTGACAGAAATAAATTTTAGAAGAATAAACCACACAGATGTGTATATTTAACAGCTTAATATAGGGGGGAAGTTTATTTAATTTTCTTCTGAACATGAACCATTGTGAAAAGTGTAAGCAAAAATCCATTCTGGTGTCTGTACTTCCACTGTTTCTTTGTAGCATGAGTCATGTTTGAGTTATATGAGAATTCAGTGTGAAGCTATGTAATGTAGTCATATCAGATGTTAAATTGGAGGAGTTGCATAAAGACAAGGTTTGATAGTAATCTTGGAAAATTATACAGCTCTTAAAATTCTGTGATCTCTTAAACTCTACTTGGATGACTTACGCTACTTCAAAACGTAGGGAATGGTTCAACAATACGGGTGTCTGTATTATAAAAAGATTCTGATGTTACTCTTGGATAGGATTTGCAATATTTATTCTCTGGCTGTGAATTGGAAGCTCCATACAAAATTCAAAGTATAATGTTGCTATTTTTGCACAGAATACAGACGTAAGATAAAGAAACGATCATTATTAAAAGAAAAAAACATGTCATTTTTATGGTCCTCCTAGGTTTTTTTTATCCCAGTAAGAAGTGTCATATTGTTCCTTATTTTTCTAACTTTTTTTGGTTTTTTAGCCAGTAAGAAAATATTGAGATACTCTGAGGTTTTTCTTTGCCTGTGTTGGAAAAGGGTTGAAGACAATGGAGGTGCTGATTAGTAGTTTATTTGAAATAGCATTTTGAAGATTCTACAATGTCTTCAGACATGTGAACAGTTCATTGAAACAGTTACATGAGCAGTATGCTTGTCTGAATATTCACAGAAAGTTTCTCTTATTTTTCTCCATCCTGGTAGACTTCAATCAAGTGAAAACAGCCAGATCAGAAAGTGCTAAGCATCACACTAATGAACTTGGTCAGTTTTGCATTACAATGAAATACTGAGAAACACACTTCCTGCAGAAACTGTTATTTTCTAGCTAGTGAAAATTAATAATTTGGCCGCTCTGTCTGACATCAGCTTGTGACTGAAGTCATAAATTTCAGCACCACAGCAAAAGTAAGACAGCACAGAGAGGTTAAAGGACAGCAAATGAGGTCTGTTGTAGACTCTGAGGCACCTGGGCTGCCTCTACTTTTTTACTTTCCTGTTTCTTTAGTCTGATTTTGTTCTATGGTTTTGCTTTTGAGCACTGGGAAATTTAGGGTACTGAGAATGTCAGTACTCTCTGGAAAGTTGTTAAAGCATAAACTGTAACAGCAAGTTAAAAAACAGTTCAGGACTGACATTTGGCTTATGTCTTAAGACTATTTTCAGCTATTGAGCACCAGATAGGAAGTGTGTGTTACTTTCTGGTTTTACCTCTGGCATTTATTTTTGTCAGTACAGTATTAACGTAACTAGGTTGCTTTTTCATCCTGAGAAGCTGTCTCCTTGTACAGGTGCCTTTGTAATTTTGAGACGAGAAAGACCAAATGCAAATAAGAAGCTTTGACCAAAATGGTAATACCAACTTCAAGTTACTGTCTAAAATGTGTTTTTATTCTGAGAGAACTTTAGTCTAAGTTGTAGTTCATTTGGCATGAAAGCATCTTCACACTGATATTTGACTGCATGTTTATGATCACTTTTTTTTTTTTCAGAAAGGTCACTCATGAATCTTACGCATAAGTTAAGAATTCCATTTTCCAGGTTTTTGTGTGTTAGTAACTATCTCTTCCATGTAAAACATTAGCCTTGCTGTTACATCAACGAGCAAGGATGGAGAGATTAGCAAAGGAACTGAAGATTGAGAAAGAAGAGCTCGAACGCCTGAAAGCTGAAGTCAATGGTATGGAGCATGATCTCATGCAGAGACGGCTTCGAAGAGTTAGCTGTACAACTGCTATTCCAACAGTAAGCAATTTGTTAGTATTTTAATTCAAGATACAAATTTATATTTTATGTTTTATTAAATAAAGTATTATGCAAAAAATAATTTGGGGTACAAAATCTTCAGTCTTTGGAGATGATTGTGAGTTCTTAGCTTGTCATAAGCCATTTCTTAAAATTTAAGGAACAGATGTGTCTCTTCCTAGTGGTTTCAACAAAATTTCTAAAATTGTATGTGTGTGCTTTTCCAGGCCATAGAACTGAATATGTAGTTACTTTCCTAACAACCTTTAAAAGTGTATGTTAAAGTCTATTAAAAGATCCTGAGCCATATACAACCTAGTGTTCATGCAGCTAGGTTTCACTTTTTTTTAAAAAGGCATTTTGTTATGTTGAGATATTGTGTTGTTTTACTAGTTGCATCTCCTAGACAATTTATTTCCCATTTGGTTTGTGCAGGATGTGCCGAGCAACTTTTCAGTAGTGCTACTGGCTCAAATAGTTGGCACCTCTCTCCCTTTTTCCTTTTTGATTCTTCTGTCTGTGTGACTTTCACCTGTGAGCGACTCTAGCCCAAACATCCTTAGTGCCCTGATAAGAGAATTCACCTGACTGAAAAGTAACTTCCACTTTGTGCAGTTGTTGACCACATTAGTTCAGGCTTACTCACTGTGTCGACATAAACAATTTATACAGTTGTAGGCTGAAAGGCATAGTATGGGCTGTTGAAATTATATGGCTGCTGCATGTCTGCAGGACCTGTCTCAGGGCAGCATGTGACAGGTATGTTCCTAGGAGGAATGCAGAAGCACCGACTGAGTGTGCAAGGGTGAGGTTAGGGTAGTGGAAGCCAAACTGGAGATGAATCTGGCACCAAATATCAAAGAGAAAATGAAGGGCTTATATTGGAACACAGATGGCAAAAGGAAGGCTAGAGAAAATGTAGGCTCATTGCTTAATAAGACCTGGTTACATAGGATGTGGAAAAGGCTGAGATTCTGAATGCTGCCTTTGCCACAGTCTTTACAGGCCTACAGGAATCCCAAGTCCCAGAGGCCCTGGGAAAAGTTTGGAGCGAGGAAAGTATACGTCTGGTGAAAGAGGATCAGGTCAGGGAATCAGAGCAGTCATTCATAAGTTCATGGTCCTGGATGGTGTTCACCCATGAGTGCTGAGGGAGGTGGCAGATGTAGTTGCAAGGCCACTCACAATAATCTTTGGTTGATTGTGGTGTTTGAGAAAACTCCCTGAAGACTAGAATTGAGCAAATATCCTGTTTTTCAAAAAGGCAAACCCAAAGAACTACAGGCTGGTCAGCCTCACCTTGATCCCCAGGAAAGCGATGGAGCAGTAAATCCTAGACACCATTTCCAGGCACAACAAAGTGATCAGCACTAGTCAGCATGGGTTCACCAAGGGGTAGTCAAGTTTGACAAATTTGATAAACTTCTAGGATGAAAAGGCTGTCCTGATAGATGAGGGGAAAGCAGTGGTTGTTGTCTTCAGCCTTCAGTAAGTCTTTCAACATTGTCTTCAATAAGATCTTCATAGAGAAGCTGATGAATCATGGGCTGGATGAGCAGACAGTGAGGTGGACTGAAAATTGGCTCAACCAGGCCAAGAATGGACAAGAATCAGTGGCACAATGTCTTGTTGGAGACCAGTAACTAGCAGTGTGCTGCAGGGATCTGAGCCCATTTAACAGCTTTCATACTAATCAGGATGATGGGGTAGAGTGTACCCTCAGCAAGTGTGCTGATAACACAAAGTTGGGAAGGCTGTACTGCCATTCAGAGGGGCCTCAACAAGCTTGGAGAAATGAGCTGGCAGGATCCTGATGCCATTCAGGAAGAGGAATTACTAAGTTCACTCTTGGGGAGGAGCAGTCTCATGCACTGGGGCCAACCATCTGGAAGGCAGTTTTGCAGAAAAGGCCCTGGTGGTCCTTGTGGAGACCAAGCTGAATATAAGCCAGCAGCGTGGAAAAGAAGGCTAATGCTATCCTGGGCTGCATTAGGAGTGTTGTCAACAAAGAGAGAAAAGTTCCCCTTTACCTTTTATTCAGCACTGGTGAGGCTGCATTTGGAGTATGGTGTCCAGAAGTGGGCTGCCTAGTATGAATGAGATATGGTCATGCTGGAGAATCTAGTGAAGGGCCACAAAGATGATTAAGGGAGGGGAGTATGTGTCCTGTGAGGACAGGCTGAGAGCTAGAACAGTTCAGCCTGCAGGAGGCTCAGGGAGGATCTTATAAATGTAAAGGCAGGGTGCAAAGAGGACAGATCCAGTCTCTTTCCACTGGTGCTCAGTGACAGGACTGGAGGTGATGGGCGCAAACTAAAACACAGAAGGGATCCCTCTGAACACAAGGAGCCCATTTTTTACTGTTACTATTTTACTGAATCAGTTTTACTTGACTGAACACTGGCACAGGTTGCCCCAGAGCAATTGGGGAGTCTCCATCATTTGAGAGAGTCAAAAGTCATTTGCTGTCTGGGCAGAGGGGCTGGACCAGAGGAGTTCCAGAGGTCCCTTCCAACCTGGAATTGTCCACAGTTCTGTGGTTTTGTGACTGACTGTGGTGCTAGAATGTGTCTTAGGATGGGATTGTTACTCCTCCATACATGCTAATAATCACTGCTGCTAACCTTACAAACACTTTGTATTCCAGTAACTTGGGGTTTCATTATGATTATTGAAATGTATGGACTTCACTGATTATTCTGTTAAGAACAATCACTGTCATGCAGCACTGAGCAATTTAAATAACACTGGGCTGGAAGGTTTGGCATGTTGGACCTCTGTGCATTGATGCAAATAAACAAACTTCTGACCTTATTCATTTATAATCAAGTAACAATTAATGTGAACTGCAGCTCAAATTATGTTTCCTGATCATCTCAGTGTAAACTCATGTAGTAAGTTGTAAATTGATGCACAGGTTTTTTAAGGTGTATGGGTTTATAAATGTAAGCTCAGCTATGTCTTCTTACTAATTAATTTTAACATTATGTAACGTGTCCATTTTTGTTGATTTTCCTCCTCAAGTGCCAATAGAAGAATATTTTTTTGAGGGACTAAATTGGGATGGGGGAACAGGACTGACAGTTCTTGCCTGTTTTTTTCAGTGCCTTATCTACACTCAGTTTTCTGATAAAGATGCTAACATAGATATAGCGATATTATTTCTATGTCAAATAACATACTGACTTTACCACAATTACTATCTTGGGTGTTTTCTTTCTAGTCTGAGGAAATGACCAGGTTGAGAAGCCTCAACAGACAGCTCCAGATAAATGTTGACTGTACGCTGAAAGAAGTTGATCTCCTTCAATCTAGAGGTATAGAATTAAGAGATTTTTAAAACCAAAATTGAAATACTGGAGAGGGTCTTTTATCTGCTTGAGGGTAGGAGGACTCTACAGAGGGATCTGGACAGGCTGGATTGATGGGCCAAGGCCAATTCTTTGCAGTTGTGAGGCCGAGTGCTCTGTTCTGCACTTGGGTCACAACAGCCTCATGGTATGCTGCAGTTTTGGGGAAGAATGGCTGGAAGGCTGCCCAGAGGAAAAGGACCTGGGGGTGTTGGTTGACAGCAGCATGAATGTGAGTCAGCAGTGTTCCCAGGGGTCCAAGAAGGCCAAACAGCATCCTGGCTTGTGTCAGAAATAGTGTGGCTTGCAGGATTGTTCCCTGCAGTCAGCACTAGTGAGACCATACCTGTGTTCAGTTTTCTGCCCCTCCACTAGAAAAAAGACATTGAGATGCTGAAGCATGTCCAAAGAAAGGCAAAGAAGCTGGGGAAGGGTCTGGAGAACAAGTCTTACGAGGAACAGCTGAGGGAAAGGGGGGTTGTTTGGCGTGGAAAAAATGAGGGACATCTTACTGCTCTTTGCAACTACCTGGAAAGGATATTCTCCCACGTAACAAGGATAGAACAAGAGGAAATGACCCCAAACTGTGCCAGGGGAGGTTCAGATTGGATAATAGGAGACATTTCTTCACTGAATAGATTGTCAGACACTGGAGCAGACTGCCTAGTGAAGTGGTTGGGTCAGCATCCCTGGAGGTATTTAAAAGATATGTAGATGTGGTACTTAGAGACATGGTTTCATGGTATATTTGCAGAGTTAGGTTTGCTGCTGGACTTGATGATCTTAAAGATCTTTTCCAACCTAATTGGTTTTCCAATCTGATGATTCTATGATTGTAATCTAGTATGTGTTTAAACCTGGGTACTTGGAACTGTTTCAAGTTCAGTTTGGATTACCAGTATCAATGCCTCTTGAACAGGTCTCTTTTTTTCAGATGGTAGTCTGATAAACTTGAATTTCTGATATTTCTTCTGTTGGGTGTTAAATTACATTACCAAGAAAATAATTTTGTCAAGAGCACAAAACCAAGTACCCCTTAGTGAAATTCTTTACTGAAGTTCTTCACGTTTTGCTGACAAGTGCTCTTACCAGCTGCTACAGAACAGAACTAAAGGTTGCAACCAAGAAGATTGCAAACAGAAATATACTTCATTTTTTTAAAAAAAACCTCTTTCTGTGACAGAAATTTAACACAAATACAGTCAAATAGATTGGAATATGCATAGTCCTCCTCTTTACAAAGAATGTGTCCTACAGATAATTTGTGTTTTCACATATTTTTAAAGCAATACACAACATTGAATCTGAGTTGTTTTTTCCACATGGTATTTATTAGTCTGATAAAAATTACTAGAATCAACACAAAACTGAAAATATGACAAAAAACTACTGAGGAAAATGCTTATATATAATTTTGTAATAAAAATATGAAGCCTCTAGATGTTCATATCACTGTCATAAACATGTAAATAACGTTGGGGTTGGCTATGCTTGCTTTCTTTTCTGACAGGGAACTTTGACCCGAAAGCCACCTGTAACTTCTATGATAACATAGAGCCTGGTCCTGTTGTGCCACCAAAGCCATATAAAAAGGGTATGTCAACAAACATCAAGTTGCCTAACCTGTCTTGAGAAACCTTTTTTATTATTACTATTTTAAAAAAATTCCTGTGCTGATAGGAAGCAGATCTAATTGCTATAACCTTTATATATATCTATATTTAAACAATATATATATATCTTTATGTAAGTGTAGTAAACCTCGCTACAACTTGTTTTCCTCAGACAAGTGAGTGTCCTGTTAATATACTGTTTGTAAATACTGTTATTTACTATTAGAAAAAGAGTTGGAAGCGTGCAAACTTCTACATGTTTACTTGAGCTTCCTAATCACCTTTATTAAATACTTCTCTGTCAGGTTTGTTTAGCTGTTTTCTAATATGCTGTTTGGATTTTATAGTTAAATTGGAATCTTTTATGCAAGTTTTATTGGACACAGCAGCTTTTTTAAATTTGCATTTATATTTTTAATTTTATTTTAACTTGACTGCTCACAATATCTGCTCTGTGCAGAACATGAAATTCACAGTAGCCCTTAAGTTTTACCATAACTGGATCTTCAGACATTTAAAGAAACAATGCAGCACGTGTTTCGGCCCAGCAGTCTATAGATATAACAGTGTCACACCTGTACAAGTTGTTTACTGGTTTTTAAAATTTTCTGTGCTGTTTGGATAGTCTCTAGGATTCATATCCAGCTGGGGACACTTAAGTTTTACATAAGCACAGGAGCTCTGTGTTTAGTCTCACTTTTTGCCCAGTAGAGGTTCGGGGAGTACACCCAGAGTGACTCAGCTCACCATTAGCAGACACCTACTGCTTTGTAGCTTTCCAAACTCTGCTAGCTTTAGTAGTGATTTGGGGGCAGAATTCTACCTCAAGTTTTGTTGTTTTTTTTTTTTTACCTTTGTGGTTTTTTGTTTTGTTAGTTTGTTTTTCTTTTTTTTTTTTTTCCTTCCTGAAATCTGTTAAAAGGATGATTTCAAATGTTAGTGTAATTTTTAAATGCCTTGTTATCTTTCTGCTGAAGTAGCCAGTCTAGGATACTGTGCTCTGATACAGAGAAAACAACAGTCATTTTTCTGAAAGTATGTGTAATAATATTTATAATATCGTGTCTCTTCTTACTGTAACTAGAAAATACAAAAATTGTTAGTGTAAAAAAAATCATCTAGTCTTCTTGAAAATAAAAATTTTTAAGTTCTGGTTGCTTATAAGCATTTCACAAAGGTTTATACAGTTGAATTTTTAGTTCATATGAAGAATTTTTCTTCCCTTTTCCAAACATATATTTTACCCTGTGATAAAATAAAATGCTTGGTATATGGAAATATAAAAGAAAGAGAAGGCCCTAGAGCTACTGCTTGCGGCTTAAAAAAACCTCAGAACAAACAAACAAGCAAAAAAACAAAAACCAAACAAAAGCCAAACAAAAAACCAAACAAAAACAAAAACAAAAACGAAAACAAATCCGAGCAATAATATTGTGATGTGTTCCCTGCTTAGGTGGTAGTGTCCAGGGAACAGTAGCAGCAGGTGAGTAGTGGCAGCTGCCTGGATTAATGTTAAATTGCAGTGGTTATGTGGTTAATTTAGGGCACTGCTACTGTGAGGTGCTTGAAGAGTTTTTCTTCAATACACTAGCCTATTCGATTCATCATTTCAAAGCAAAATAACCTGCAAAACTTGCATGAAAGAAGTGATTTTATCTGGCAGTTGGGCAGACAGTCCTCTTACAAGGAGGAGTACCAGCTCCTGGCCACCTTCCTGCTTTTATCTGTCAGCTTACTACAGGTCAGTTTTAGGGGTGATGTAGTATATTCTGAGTTTGGCTTTTAACGTGGAGATGTCAAAATATCTTTTTTTCTTAAAAAGTTCCACTTCCTCAGTATCCAGCTGTTAAAGGCATGGTCAGGCAGACAAGGATCTGCTCTGTGCTGCCATCTATTCAGTAAACCTGTGCACATCCCAGTGCCCACATTACTTGCTTAGAGGGAATTTGGCGTGGGTCACGCACTGTTTATGGGACTGTGCAACTTCTGGGCTGGAGAGGGTTTGCATATAAGCAAAGAGGTTAGTTTTGTTTTCTTTATGACCCTGAAGACGAATCTAAGTACTGTTTGCACTAACTTTGTCATCAGCCATCTGCTAGATTTCTTAGCACTTCGAATTACAAATTGCAGTCTTTTTTGCAATACGAGTTTTCTTTTAATTAAGCTGTTCTACAGGTGTTTGTTTAGCAGATGGGTATCTTAACCTTACCTCTAGGTATGTGTGGTAATGTTTTTTCAAATATTAACATTTTGTAAGATGCTGTTGTTTTGCATCCGAGGAGTTTTTGTTGTTTTTTTTTAAAAACCTGAGGTCTTAAAGTGGTGGTAGAAGGCGCTGGAAAACTGAGTCTTTCCACTGATTAAAACGTAACGTATGATTTACACACATATTGATTTTATGAATGAAAGCAGGTTTAAGTTTCTCACATACACACATCTGCTGCAAAGCTATGAGAAAGAAAAGTAGTAATTTGTTTTGAAACAGACCTGCCATGTCATTTTTATCTTATATTTTCTTTAGCCCAGATAAATGCTAGAAAAAGATGCAGAAAGTACATTATCTATCTGACTGTTAGAAGGAACTAAGGTAGAAGTAGTCTTTCACTTCAGATAAAGTAGGGTTATTGGAATTTAGAGTTTGGCAATGGAGTGCTCTTGCATAAACCTGTGAAATTATTCCTTAACAGGATGATGTTGCAATGCCAGTAACAAACTTTTCGGTACCTTTTAAAGTATTCAGCCTTTAACAGTGATCTAAGTGGTGACTGCTCTTTCTATCTTTAATGTAGTATGGTCAAGTGGCTCTTTACAGAAGTTGAATACTTCAAGTATTCAGATTTTTTTAAACTGAATTAGAAGTGCTTTAGCAAGAGACCTTTAATGTAGCCTAATGGGAAAGGTTTCCATGTTCTTTTTAAGACATGAGATTTAATGAAGACCTTGAAGGGGCTATCATCCTTCTCTTCTGAAATAAGGAAAGTTTTTTCCTTTGACTTTTTTTAGAGCACCAAAGCAGCTCCAAACAGACTCCACGGACTCAGCCAAGAGATGAAGACTTTGAAGGGGCTCCATGGAACTGTGATAGCTGCACCTTTCTAAATCACCCAGCACTAAATCGCTGTGAGCAGTGCGAAATGCCACGATACACCTGAAGATCAGGAAGGGGCTTCACTGAGTTGAAAACAGGCTCTCAAGCCAACAGCTGTAGGAGAAGGAAACATGGGGAACCTTTCTGTCCATCTGCCCAGCCTTTGCCAGTCAAGAGTCTTCATGCTGCAAGGGATGGGAGTAATGCCATAGGATGTTTCTGCTTGCGCTACACTGAAACTAAATAAATTAAGGGTGAAGTTCTTTCTTATCCCATTGAAGTGAGCAAAGCAGAAAATGAAACCTGAAAATGTAAAAGGATTAATTTTGGGAAGAATGCATACAGGAAAGCAAATAACTACTGGTGTTTAGTCCTGTGGTTATAGTTACTGCTTAGAGGCTCTAAAAAAAAAATACTGTTTTGTTTTGTTAATTTTTTTTTTAATTATAGGACTCTTAGTAATGGTGTGAAATGTTACACTTAACCAGAAAAACTGAAGAGCCAGAGCTGACTAAACCTGGCCACAGCTAGCTGGAAAACAAAGGCTCCCTGTGCTTCTAGATTGTAAGCTACTGAAAAAGGAAGACAGGTAAATGCGATGATAAATTTTGCAATGTATAAAAAACAAGGAGAAGGGTATTTGTAATTGCTGCTTTTTTTTCAGGGTAACTTATGTCTACAAAAATTGCTGTTTGAAATAGTAACCTAAGGTGACTAAATGAGATACCGTATGAGTGTTGCAGAGAGTTTAATTAGAGGTAATTTTCCTACAATCCCTTTTGCTTGTACAGTGCTCACCTGGCTGTGTCAACACTGGTAATAAGCTAAGAATGAATTCTACCATAATACAGATGAAAATACTGCTGCATGCTTTCATTAGGCCGTCGTGTTCCAAAGCTAAAAGTATGCTTTTATGTACAACAATCTTCTGAGCCTGTGCTCTGTAGCAGCACAGTGACATGCCAAACACAGACTACTCCAAATTCAGTTTGGGAGACTTGAGCTCAGCCATGGTTGTGTATGAGAAGAGTTTGTACCTAGCTCCTTAGGCCTTTTCAGCTTCCAATTTGTGAAGAATTCCTGATGTTTACAGCACAGAAGGTACTTTGTGCCCCAGTTCAAAGTTAGCTGAAAAATAATTAATCAGTTAGCTCTTCAGTAAAGGTTTATTTCCACATTGTTAATGAACCAGCCTGTATAAAACAGCAGATGCCAGATCCTGAAAGATTACACACTGCATTCTTTTCATTTTGGTCAGGAAATACTTGCTGCAGGTTGAAAAACACAAGGCTAGCAACTGAAAATCATACTGGTACTTTTATGCATAAGATATACTGTATTATAAAGGTGATGATCAAATTTGTCTGAATGCTTCAGGTTGCTGTAATAAAGCACTCGATACTTGTGAAATCAAACTTGGGTTTGGGAAGCTGAATGATTATGTTGCACAACTGTGTGACTGGGTGTTCTTCTGTACTGGTCAGAAGCTGGGACAGTGCATTTGAGTCTTTTGGCATAACTATCAAGATTCAGAGACACAAGTATGTCAGCTGAATTATGGTAACTGATTTTGCAGCCGTGTGGCAAAACGTGCTAGCTAAGCCTTACCAGAAGAGAGATTATCTACTTTGTTTGAAATTGTTCTCAGCTCAAGCCAGCCACATCCATATGGTCAATTCCACAATTCATTTGATGTGTGATAACATGTTAAGCTGTGGTAGAACAATCATGTGTCTGAATCCTTATTTAAAATCATGAAACATTTGTAAGGAAGGGGTGGGTGGAGGAAAACTCATCTTGGCAGCATTGCTCAATCTGGTGTCTTCCTTCCCCGCAGCTTTTAAAGATTACAGTGAAAAGCAAAGGGTGATGTTAGATGAGGAACCAATATTTTATCTGGCATTTTTCAATCTGTTCTTGCACTAACTAAATCTACAGCATAATTTTAACTAAGAGATCTCCAGTAATCACTGTGCACCACTGATGAGCAAATCAAAGGCAAAGGCATCATCCCTTCCCTCTCTCCCCCCCTTCCTCTGATGTATATTGCTGTGTGGGGAGCTCATCACATGAGGAAAGAGGTAAAAAAATTTACTGTCAAATGAAGTTGGAAAGCAAATATTAATTTTGTTCATGTAAGTGGACAGTCTGATAAAACTGAGATAACTAGAAAACAGATGAGTAGAGGCATTATACTTAGGATAAGCAGTGCTGTTGCTGCTATCAGCTGTGTAATGAATTACTCAAAACAATACCAGTAACCATGCATTTTCTGTCACAATGCCTTTGTATTACTTCAATTTTCTGTTTGTTTGTACTTCTGATGAAGTTCTAGAAGCATTTGTTTTTTCTGATATTACAAAATACAACTGAAATGACAAAAGGTGTGTCATGCATCAATACAGTTGTGCCATTTTCAGACAGAATAGATGCTACTTTTCAAAGAAGGGGGCAATGCATGCAGTCCAATAATTCTCTGAACTGCAATAAGCATAAATGGAGAGTTGCTAATCTCAGTTGTAGCTTCACCAGAGGAAGAGAAGGAAGGCTGCCTTGTCAGTAAGATACTTCTTGGAAGACTGAGTGCTGTTAATTGCAAGTTAATTCCTTTGTACCAATAATTTTACTCCAGTTTTTTAATTACTCTCAGTTGTTGCTTGTACCAAAAAAAAAAAAAAAAAAAAAAAAAAAAAAAAAAATTAAAAAAAAAAAAAAATTAGTAAAGACTTTACATGGTGCTTGAATATTTTCAGTTCATTACAATGTAAATTGTATTTTGAATACTAGAAGATCCGTTTTCCTGATGAAAGCAGGTGATGCTATTCACACCCCAACTGAATTGTAGATGATGCCAAAAAGATTGGTTTATGTAATATTTATTGAATGCACATAAAACCCTAATGTCAGCTGGCATACAAAATGCACTGTATTGTATAAAATGTGTGTGTGTGTGAATGGTGGGATGCTGATGCCATTGTGTTGAGTTAATGCACTACTTGTGTTTTCTTTTTTTCCTTAATGACTGAGCTTTCCCTCAACTGTGCTACTAGAGTGGTAGAATTTGTAACTGACTTGGACATTCAAATATTTACAATGATTTCACTGTTCATTGAAATTTTATAAAACTTATTTTATATTTACTGTGCTATTAAGATGAATTCCCTTGAATTATAAAATACTACCGTAGTTCTTTAAAAGTTTATTTAGAGTGGGGCTTGTGTAAAATGATTCAGAACATAGTAAACCAAAAGAAATCCTGAACTGTGGAACTACTTTTAATTTTATGTAACTCTTAAGTCTTGTTTGGGTGAAGAAGGGGTGGGAAGTCAAGCAAAAGGAAGTACTCTGTAAAATGTAGTCGTAGATCAGACTGAGTTGTATATCTGTGTGTCTGTGGTATGTGTGTGTGTTTCCCTTGAAAAGTGGGAGGTGTGGTGAAAAGGTGTAATAATTCTTAAAAGAGCTGGTCTCAGAACTTTCTGATTATGATATGCTACTAAATCACGTGTTTTTTTTTAAAAAAAAAAAACAAAAAAAGAGAAAAACCTTTTCTTTCATTCTGTCCCAGTTGCACATCTCTAATTTCAATTTCTAAACACTTTTACATTTAATATTGATTGTAAAACCCCTTGAAACTGAAATAAAAATACTTGAGTTGAAATGGGGACAAAACAAAATAAAAATAAAGAATGTTTTAAAAAAGAATGTGAGAATATTAAATATGTTAAAAACAAGCTTGTCATCAGGGTGATAGTTTTTGTTTTAAAACCCAGTGGTGTACCCTAGAATGTGAAAATGACTGTCCTGACAAGAAGTGGACAGCTGGACATAAACAATTCATCAGATTGCTTGGGACCACAGAATTTGTGGTCTGTACTACAGTGATTCTAAGTCCCGTAAAGAAAGAAGACATGCACAGATATCACATCTCATAGTCAGTACTGTCTCTATGTGCTGCTGCATTTGTTTTGTTTCAAATTGTCAATATTATATGAAGCTAGCCATGACTGATTTTTTCCAGATTTCTTCAGTTTGGGGCTCTCATTGCTGTTTATGTCCATAAATATTAATGCAAGTATTTTTCTTGGTTTTGAATAATCAGAAATCAATGGAGTTAATGCAATATTATAATCCCAGATTTTCAGAACCTTTGAAACCAATTTTAAGAAACTGTGTTCTTGAAACTTATTTATTTATGGTGGCACCAGTGTATCTAATCCATATTTCCTGCTGTGTGAAACCCTGTTAAATTTTTTCATTAAAAAAGAAAGACACGATCTTGTTTAATCCTGTATATATGGTGTCAACATTCTAGATTTGTGTATGCTGTGAATGAACTTATTACTAAGAGATGAAATTGTATAAAAGCATTCAGAGGCTATGCATGCATGGTACCTCCAGAAAGTGCATACTCCGAATTGCAGATTCCTGCAAAAATAAATTAATAAAACTAAGCAAACATCACATCCTGCATTTGTTCTTGTATGTAGTAGGAAACATTTTTTAAATAACAGCCTTTTTGCTTTCCTAGTCTGTTTCTGGTGTTCCACTTGAACCTGTAAGTATAGCAGATTTGTTTCAGGGCTTTTGGGCTTTTCCTTTTGATCACCAATAATTCTCATGAGGCAATTGCTGAATATTGAACTGGGTGCAAATCCTAATCCTGTGACTGTGGGTGGCATTTATGAGCAGGAATCCCCTTTAGAGGATGGATGTTCTGTGCAGGTTGTGGTGTGGGTACAGAATTGCTCAAGAATGCGAAGCTGAGCTCAGCACTTATTTTTTAACAGAATGTTGTTACCAAGAGAGTGGTAGCTTTACCTATTATAGCAGATGATCAGTTGTTACAATCTGGATTGCAGGCATTCCTGCTTTTCCTTGATAGTATTGGGTATCCAGATGACAGAAGTCCCATCCTCTGCTGTAACCTCTTACAGAAGGGCACAGATCTGAGAGAGGGTGAGGTTGAAATGCATTAATCAAGTATGCAGGTAATCTTATTAGTACGTTTTCTCAATTAACTTGATGGTATCAGCTCATCATCATCTAAAACCTGGCAGCTCTGCAGCTGTGATACAATTGTATTTTCTTCACATACGGTTTCAGTCAGTCTCACCTGGCAAACCTACTTTGATTTGGAGCTTCTGTCAGCAAACATAGGTAGGAACCTAGGTCTACACTCCTTTTCCTAAATTGGACTTTTAAAAAAAATTAAGTTAGATTCGTATTTTAATCAAGCATTTCACCTGCTTGACAAATCATTGCAGTGGAAGCTTCTAATTAAAAAAAAATAAGTTTCAATTTTAGAACTTCAGGGGAAAAAAACAAAAAAGAATCTGAAGGTACCTTTGAAAAATATTATTATGCCAATGGTGAACCACAAACGAAAAGACACCAGGTCTAACAACTGACAGTGGACACCTTTTTAGTGTTTCCCTGAAGTCAAGAGGAGGATCTGTCTGAAACAATTGCATAAAACCAGCTGATGTATTCATAGGAATTGCTTTGTTTTGACAGTACTGCACCATGTCTTATACCTGTGGTGCTCAGAGGGATGATTTGGTTTGTGCTCTGGTAAGTATTCTAGGTCTGAAGTGCTGCTGCTTCTGATCAATCCAAAGGGTCCATAGTTCTGGGTAAGTACTGTATTTTCTTTACTTGCAGTCATCTGAAGCTGGGACTTGCTGTTCTGAATCAAAGATGTTAAGTCACAGCTCAGTGAAGATTGGTCACAAACTCTCAAGGACTCTGCTGGTTGGTTCTCAGGTACCCTGAACCAGCTTTCCAAATTCCTGGCATTGTGTATCATTTCACCTGAAACTTTTCGTACTTAATTTTGAACCTGTTCAATTAATTTTAATGACTTGGCAAAGCTCAAGTTACTGTTGGTAATGTAAATGGGTTTCAGCAGAATGCCCCGTGCTCTGGAGAGTGCCTGGCTTGGCTCTGCCTGGGGCCCAGATCCACTGCCCATGTTGAGCCATCCTCCAAGGAGGAGGAGAATACAAATAGAGAGAATGACCTGGGTCTTTATGATGATTTGTGAATCCTTTCCCCCTAAATATTTCTGAATATGCTTTGCTTGCTTCATGATGAACAGCAGTGGTAGTGAAAAGCCTCAGTTGTCTTTCATCACCACAGGTACTGAAGCCTAATGGACTGACTTGATTGCCGTCTCAGGTTCCCCCACATTTTTCTTAAATAATAAGCCAAAAAGATGTTCTCTTTTTTTTTCTTCTGTAGACCGATAATATATGACTGTGAACATTGTCTTTTCAAGCTGAGAATTTCAAAGCATCAGTAAGTAGGTCACAAACTATACGTACATGCATACTCTTCTTCACAGCACTAGTACGTCAGATCAGTGTTGTACCACACAGAACTGGGTAAATATTTTTTAAGATTCGTTTTATACATGTCATTTTGAAACTTTCTTCAGGCTTTACTGGTTTTAATGACATTCTTTGAGAAGCACTTTGCCTGCCACCTCCCTGGAAGTGTTCAAGGCCAGGTTGGATGGGGCTTTGAGCAGCCTGGTCTAGTGGGAGGTGTCCCTGCCCATGCAGGGGGGTTGGGACTGGATGATCTTTAAGGTCCCTTCCAACCCAAACCATTCTATGATTCTATGACTTAGCCCCATGGTCCTTTTGAAAATCTCAAGCCACTGCTGCTTGTATTACCTCCAGTAAAACAACTGCTGGACAAAATTTGCATACTGTGTTTTGTACAGCTGAAGTGAAGTATTTGAAAAAATAAAATTAAAAATATATATGTTGGCCTTACTTATAACATGATTGGTTAAATAAAAAGCAAAATGATTTGCATACTAATTCTAAATATGAGAATTATATGCACATATTCTAAACATGAGAATTATATGCACCTTAGGAAGTGTGCAGCAATCTAGCTAAAGATGGGGTTTTCTTTATTGCCACACCAAGTTTTGCAACTAGTGGTTGTCCCTTACTGTCACCATGGCAGCCTCTCTAACTCTTCCCAAAGTCAATGAAAAAGAGTCAGAATATAGATAAGCTGACCCTCTTGTTCTAGCAGCCATGAAAGATCTGTGCAAAGATCCATGCAAAGAGAAAACAATACCTGCAGTAAGATCTGTATTGAAAAAAATACCAGCCCTAAACCTACAGTTTCCCTTGTACTCAGCACTGGTGAGGCCACACCTTGAATCCTGTGTTCAGTTTTGGCCTCCCCACTACAAAAAGGACATTGAGGTGCTGGAGTGTGTCCAAAGAGGGCAGTGGAGCTGGTGAAGGGTCTGGAGTACAAGCCTTATGAGGAGTATCTGAGGGTACTGGGGTGGTTCAGTCTGGAGAGAGGAGCCTGAAGGGAGACCTCACCACTCTCTACAGCTGCCTGGAAGGAGGGTGTAGCCAGGTGGGGATCTGTCTCTTCTCCCAAGTAACTGGTGACAGGACCAGAGGCAACGTACTCAAGTTGCATTGGGGAGGTTTAGTTTGGATATGAGAAAAAATGTCTTCACTTGAAAAATTTTCAAGCACTGGAACATGTTGCCCAGGGAAGTGGTGGAGTCACCATCCCTGGAGGTATTTAAAAGATGTGTAGATGTGGCACTTAGGGATACGTTTAAATGGTATACTTGGCAGAGGTAGGTTTATTGTTTGGCTTGGTGACCTTAAAGGTCTTTTCCTTCCCAAATGATTCTAAGACATCTCTGGAGCACCTCCTTGTACTCAGACCATCCCTAGTGCCAGGACCCAGAGGAAGATGTTATCAGCCCCAACCCAGTCCTGAGTCAGTAGTGCACCTCAGACAGTGCCTGCAAGGCCCATGCCACTAGAAGAAAAGTGAGGAATTGAACTTGGCTCACCTGGCATGTTTCAGAAGCTGCTCCCGAATTAATATGGGGGGAACCTGGCACCTGGCTGTACTTTGGATATAAATTCTGTAGTTAGCAGAACATAATCATTCAGCCATAGGCCTCAGAGAAAATGCTGCAATTCCTTTTCATCTTTTGTTTTGATCCTGGAAGCTCTAGGCATCTTCCATCTTCCCAATGATTGTGGAGGCAGCTGGGAAACTCATCACCTCACAGCTGAGCTGGCTGGTAAAGAATGGTCCACTGAAAAAAGCAATACCAGGCAGCAGCCCTTAACAGGGCAACCAAGATGGTTTAAACATCCTTTCCTTTTCACTGCTCTTTTCCCACTGTTTTTTGAAGTAATTTGAAGTAATTTAAATTTATCATAGCCATGTAACTGCATAAAATAATGTAGACCCCTGTAATGTAAATGAAACTTCTACTGAGAACTACCTTGTACTTATCCGGGTGTATGATAATTCCTAGCAGATTTTACAGGAATTTTTATGAGAATGCAGTAACTGTAGTATCCAGCATGTTCAATGTGCATTACTGAAACAACTGAATTATAGTACTCAGAAACATTACAATATAGAGTAAAAATGTAGTAGACTGGAACATGTAATTTTATTTATTTATAGAAGTCATTTTTATTTTACAAGAAAATACAGAATAAATAGTCACTAACACTACTGCAGTTTCTTATTTCCAGCACTAAAACTCCTTTATAATAATAGAAACCCAGTGAAGAGCATTAACAGAAAAAGCCTCTTTGGTGTTCATGTACTCTGCTCTCCTTTCAGTAAGAAAAAGCTTTTTTGTTTGTTTGTTTACATCTGCCACAGATTTCAATGGATTCTTTTCAACCTGCTTGTTACTTGTTTTAATGGTTTGGACTGTATATGTTGAGAAAGGTGCTGTAGACACAAGTCCAGGCAAAACAGAGAATGAATAGCAAAAACTGATGCCAAAACACGTAGTTTATTTTATCTAGTGAACATAATGGCAAGGCTTATGAAACAAGGCTTCCCATCAGAAATAGCTACTGTTTAAAGATCCCTAGCTGAAGATGTATCATCTCGAGGAAAGATCAACAGAAATAATCACATCCTTCAAAACTGATAAGAAATCAAACTGTACAAATTAATTTTTCCCGATTTTGTCTGGCAAAAACTGCCAATCATACAAGGCATACCACACAATTCTCTGATTAAAAGACCAGTTAAAGCAGTGTATTTTTTTCCTCAAAGAGAAAGTAGAAAAAAAAATCGCAGCAGGTATTATATAAAATACAGCAATTAGACAATGGAAGAATATAAATGATGCTGTGGTTCAGTTTCAGGTTCACTGTAGCTGTTTTTCTTTAATGCAGTTTTTAGAATTATTAAAGTAGATACTCAGCATGATTCATATTCATAATTCCCGATGTGCAGGGAAAGTTAAAATCAAATCAATTTATTTTTTGCAAATAAAGCCTCCATTCCATATTCCAGTTTCCATTAATTGGGGCACCAAATCCTGAAATAAAACCAACTGAATAAATTATGGGTACCATACTATTTTTAGCATTCAGATAATATTTTACCTGGTAAAAAGAAGAGCAAATAAGTAGTGAGCCACTGGTGGCAGGTTTATTTTTGGGGTCTAATCTTCAAAAATCCCTCAAATAACAGAGAATTAATTTTGTCAGTTTAGTCACAGGATCCACCTGGAGCTATTTGCTGGTATCTGATAAGGTGCATCCAAGCAGAGCTTTGGGTTTGGCTCACTGTGACCCTACACAGCTTTCCCAGCACATTCCTCTTAATCTCATTCATGCAGTAGATGTTTCTAGTAAATGCAACATGAAATGTCAAGGATTAAATTTAAAATTCCCAAAATGATTCTTTTTTTTTTTTTCCCCAGCAGAAGTATTTAATCTTTATTGAGGAAAAAAAAGGCTTACCTGGAACAATTTATCACAATGTTGGCTATTAAAGGGAAAACAGAAAGGAAATGAAATTGTAAAGCAGGATAAGTTAGAAGGATTAATATGGGGATTTCCTTGTTCTTTATGTTCTCCTCTGTATTTAATATTTAAGGAAAATACCTTCTTGCCCAAGAAGAAATAGAGAATATAAAGGGAAAAAAACCCAGCCAAAACAAAACAAGAAAAAAAGTAGCCATGAAGCAGTGTGGGTTATGAAAAACTGGCACTGAAATGAACATGAATTATTGAAAGAGCTATTGAACTGTTAAAAAAAAAAAAAAAAAAGGGGAAAAAGGCATGCATTTGAATTTAAAGTATATAAGTGTATTTAAATAGAAGGCTAGCAGGCAATCAACTGTAGATAAGCTGTGAAATAATCATTGCACAGTAGTAAAGTGTTTTGGCTTAGCCAAGATGATGGATGAAATAAAGACAGTATGCCCCAACTCTTAACATCATCAGAAATTAAGATATATCTGAATTGCCAGTACCACTAGGTATAAAGTTACTACTTAGACTCTTGCCCTCTCAGAGGCTAGCCTAACCATCTGCCATACTTATTTCCTAGCTAAAGGTTTGATTTTACATTGCACTACTACTGCTTGTGTTGTCAGAACTAAAACAATGAAGTTAAATATTTCATTGCCTCGGATCAGTAAACTCAAGCAAATACATTTAAAAAGCTACCATTAAAAAAACCCCAAACACCCAAAGCCGAAGAAAATTTCTGCACTTTTTTCTGCACCTCCTTTTAGACATTTTGGCATCCAGCTCACAATCTCATGGTCCATCTCCCACTGGTAACAAGGTAGTCACCTTCCCAGGGGCACAAGGGGCAGATGCTCACTCACATCACTTAAAATCCCAGCTGGGCTCCAGTAGTGACCTTCTGTACTGAATACAGATGAAGCCCAGGGCAAGGTGGTCAGAGCTGCAAAGGTTATAAATCACCTCATGGTGTGATGTTGGTTAATTGTTAACCAAAAAGCTTAAATAATAGAACTTAATATGTGTTAGAGTAGAAAAAAGTCTCTATTTTCAAACAGAAGAGCCTCTGTATGACCCCTCACAATTTGCAATAAAAACTTCAGCTTTGTTGTCAGATAGCTGGCAGAGTTCTTCCTTACATCCTATGTGGAACAAATGGCTTTCCAAAAATAAACAGTTGCTCTGACCCTGAGTAACAAATATGTAGTTTTTAAGGGTGGTAAAAGTCCTTAACTTCAGGGTTCTTCTATCTAAGTGAATAATGACCTCCTAGTGCCTTTCAAAGGATACATATAACATAAAGAGCAACACTGAGTTACAGGAATTATTGGTACCTTTCCCATTATTGATTAAACTCTTTTCAGAATTTAAGGCAAGGAAACATTTAGTACTTTTTCAAACTTTTTCCTGAAACATGCTTAATTCAGTTTTGCTATCCTCACATTTATTGGTTTCACTTGGCTTCATTCTTATTTTCCAAGAATTTTTGATGTGAGACAAACAACAGCGTTTCCCCTAGTTAAATTATGTATATCTGCTAAAAGGATAATTATTTAAATGATTACTGTGCTCAATCTGCATATTCATTGTTTCCATCCATCAAGGAAACCAGACCTCCTGCCCTTTCTGGGGTGAAGGATTAAGCATCCTGAACATTTGAACATGCAACTTGTTCAGAGTTGCTCTCTTACTCTGGGAAACACATATCCACTTCTTTCTTATTGAAGCTGGGAACATTAAAATACAGTTCTCTGAATTAGGACATTTCTCTGGATCAGACTTACTACATTCAACATTTTATCTTGGGTCTTATTTTTTTGCACTTGCCTGTCCTGAAAACACGAAGAAAAAATTCACCTTTATATTTCAATATAAGGATATTTATTCATATTAAATCAATTTTCAGTTATAAACTAAACAGTGATAAACTATTCCTTCCTTGTTGTTTTTTGTTTTTTTTTTTTAAATGAGGCTCTTTGCCTATTAAATGGCAACATGCACCAATAGTTTTGTTTAGTTGCAAATTCAAAGTGCCATGTGTTTGCAACTCATTAAGACTTATTGTGATATCTGCTCTAATTTTTATATATTATTCAGCTTAGGTACACAAAAAACTTCTCAGAGTATGGGATGTGTTTCACACTTAGTATATTAATTTTTGGATTTATGTGAAACCCAATCAAAGATCTGTACCAGTTTCAAGCAGGAGGTACTGCGTTTACTGATGTCCCAGCACATCAAGCTAGTCCTCCACACAATTAAAATTAAGATGCAGAAGCAGATGCCAGCAAATTGATACATTTGCTTTAAACTCCAGCTTCATTCCACAGAAAAGAAACAGCTATGTTTCAGTGTGAGGTGAAAAGGATCTTACAGATTTTCTGGAAAGAACTGACCCATCTTACACAAATTAAAGGTGATAGGTTTCTTTTTTAAAAGAAATCAAAGCACAGTCAGGCATTACACATATTGTTTGTGCATTCACACTGTTCCTTGTTGCTCTTACTAAGCACAACAGCAAACCTGTAAATAGAAGATACTCTAAGATGCATTGAAAATTGATGTAAGCATATATTATACTATAAACATAATTTAATATATAAAAATATAAATATAATATAAATAGAAAATAAAAATCTAATATAATAAAAGTATTGCCCCAAATGAGCCAAACTTGTAGCAAATGTTGGAGGTTTGTGTTTGGGAAAGAACAAGGTAAATCATGTGTACACTGCTGCTGTGAGAGGTCTGTGTCAGGCAGAAGGGAACTGACTGCTGCTGGTTCATCACTGAGTCACAGAATGGTTTGGGTTGGAAGGGACCTTAAAGATCACATAGTTCCAACCCTCCTGCATGGGCAGGGACATTCCCACTAGATCAGGTTGCTCAAGACCCCATCCAACCTGGCCTTGAACACTTCCAGAGATGAGACACCAACAGCCTCCCTGGGCAACCTGTGCCAGCGCATCACCATCGTCTTTCTATTTTCTTCCTAATATCTAACCTAAATCTACCCTCTTCCACCTTAAAACCATTACCCTTTGTCCTATCACTACATGTCCTTGTAAAAAGTCCCTCCCCAGCTTTCCTGTAGGCCCCTTCAGGTACTGGAAGGCCACTCTGATGTCTCCCCATCAGAGAGAAGAGAGCCTTCTCTTCTCCAGGCTGAACAACCCCAGCTTTTGCAGCCTTTCCTCATAGGAGAGGTGCTCCAGCCCTCTGATCATTTTTTTGCCTCCTCTGGACTTGTTTCAACAGCTCCATGTCCTTCTTGTTTTGGGGATATGAAAACTGGACACAGTACTCCAGGTGGGGTCTCACAAGGGCAGAGCCAAGAGGGAGAATCACCTCCCTCACCCAGCTGGCCATGCTTCTTTTGATGCAGCACAGGATACAGTTGGCTTTCTGGG
Source organism: Florisuga fusca (assembly GCA_038090715.1). NCBI lineage: Eukaryota > Metazoa > Chordata > Aves > Apodiformes > Trochilidae > Florisuga > Florisuga fusca. The sequence goes on along the minus strand of JAAWXA010000004.1, from coordinate 16,184,875 downwards.
CTGCAAGTGCACATTGCTAGCTCATGCTGAGCTTCTCATTAGCCAACATCCACTGGTCTTTCTCCTTGGGACTGCTATCTGTCCATTCTCCTGTATTTGTGCTTGGGATTGGACTGATTCATGTGTAGAACCTCACGCTTGGCCTTAATGAACTTTGTGAGGTTGGCATGGTCCCACCTTTCCAGCCTTCCAAGGTCCCTCTGGATGTCATCCCTTCCCTCCACACAGCTTGGTGTTGTCTTCCAACTTGCTGAAAGTGCACTCTGTCCTACTGTCCATGTCTGCAACAAAGGTGTTAAACAGCATCAGAGCTGTTACCAACCCTTGAGGAACTTCACTAGTCACTGTCCTCCATTTGGACCCCATGCCACTGACCACTACTATTTGAGTGTGGCCAGCCAGTCATAGATGATCTTTAAGGTTCCTTCCAACCCAAACAAACAACATGGTATGATTCCATGATTTCATGGTAATAGTCCTCTTACCAGCATTCCTCAGCACTGCTCCACCAATGTTCCTAAAGCAAATGGTGAGACAGGGCACACACACATACCAGTGACACCCACACAGCCCTCCCAAGCCTAGAAAAGTCTCTAGGGTGACTGAGAAAATGTTTCCAGGAGTTGGGAAGTGCCTCCAGAATCAGCCATGGTCAGCAGCTTCCCAGATCCCTGGCAGCACAGGGATTTCCCCTGTGCAGATCAAGCCACACAGCAAGTCTTGTGTCAGCAGCCACAGCACAGGTTTTTCCAGCAACAGCTTCCCTTGAGCTGCCACTTCTATTCCCACATTTAATGGTCTGTTACTTAATTATGGGAAGGATAAAAAAGATGCCCTTGGGAACTGCCAAGCTGCTGCCTCAACTGAAGAAAATTAAGGGAAAGCATCTTTTCTTCTCCTGATCCAAATTCATAGTGCTGGAGTAAACCATTTCTTTAGACATACTCTAAACATACTTTAGACATACCTGTCCAGTTAACAGGTAGACAGGTGCTCACATCCACATCCTTAAACCTTCTCCACTTATTCCTGCTCAGTCTGCTGAAGTTTAAGTGTTTGAAAGTGCTATTAAGGTGCAAATAAGACCTGATCAGACCCCAGGGACATTTAGAGACCAGATCAACAGCCCACGACATATTATTTGTCCTGTCAGAGCTATGGGAACATAATGTGGCTCATTTTAAATGACTGATCATGGCTTGGAATAGCAATGTCCTCATCAGAAATTGTTTCTTATCAGCATTTAAGTTGTGAGGTTTTGAGTATTTTACATAAGCACCAAAGCACTGGCCACTAGCCCCATCAGGCACAGCAGAAACAGAATGGAGGTTATTTTGAACCTAAAATGATCATGCAAAGAAACAAGCACTGTAACTCAAAACTTAATCAGGAGCTGATGGATCATGGCTGTGATACAATATACTGTGATACAATATAAAGAATACAGGTCCTACCACACAGCCCAGAAAGCACAATAATTACAAGGATTTTACATATTCATCCACCTGCTCACATTTTGATTTTAGAGTAGTCTGTGAACTTCTTTCATGCCAATAATAAACACCTTTATTCACTTTCCACCAATTAGAAAAAGAAACAATTGGACTACAATTGAAAACTTTTCATCAGGTTACAGATTAAATCTTAAAAAGATGAAAATGGCATTTAATTAAGAATCACCTATTTGACATACTATGACTGTATGAAGCACTGTAGTGTGAGATCCTCTTTTAACACTTCACAAAGGAAGGAAATGGGAAAATAACTAACTTCAAATAGACTAATCCTGACATAGCCACATAACTCTATATCCCAGAGGAAAACGAAAGGCCATAAAAATAAAGAGGAGCTCTAGTAGACCAAACAGACCGTCTAAGAGATGTCTTCTGAAGTCCAATTATAGGAGATAAATAAGCTGCCCAGTCCATCAGTGCAAACACTTCATAATATGAAAAAGAGAATTATTTTTATCTTCTCCTTGAGTTTAAGAGAAAAGAATGAAAAAGTGAAAACTAGAAGCGTCAAAATAGGTGTATATTTAACCATATCTGCAAGTAATATATTTAATCCAGAACTCTTAAATACTGTGACACTTGTATTAAAATAATTAAAGTTAACAATGGCAAACCCTTTAGGTGGAAAAGTGATCCTTAGGGAGAGAGAAAGGGAAAAAGAAAAGAACTGATGTCCTGAAAATTAGCTGTACACCCTTGGAAGAAGGGAATAAATCCTATATGTTGCCCATGCCCCTTAGGCTATATACCTACCTCCATTTGGTAAATACACCCTCCCTGGGGAAGTGATGAGACATCGTGACTTTCAGCAGCAGCTGAGAGGTCAACAGCAATAGAGAGGATAGTGGAAGTGAAAAACATCCACTCCTATCCCCCTGGGATGAATAATTCCCTGATGAAAAGCTTTACTTGCCACCAGAGAATCACAGCTGTATTCTTGAAACCCATTTTGGATATACTTGTAAATAATTAAATGCCACAGGCTTTAACTCATTTATTGACTTTCTTAGAAGTGCAACCAGGGCTCTTCCTAACTCATGAATAAAGAGCAGAGGAGTCCCTGTTGCCAAAGGGATGAGCAGTAATCAGGAGAAAAGCAAGTCCATTGGATGAAGAAGTATGACAGAAAAACAAAATTCATCTTCACTGTAATACTGGATCTAATATCCAGATAAAGATGGATTCTGACTATACAAGGGAAGAAAAAAAAAAAAGTAGGCTGACAAACTTTTTATGGCTTTTTCCAGATGTATCCTCACTAATGACACTTTGTCTCCTACTGGAGCTAATCCATCAAAAGCTGAACTTCATGTATTAGACTGCCCTGAAGAAATCCCTCCTTGCTTGGCAATGTGACTTTCCTGGAGACAGAGCAACAAATAGCAATTACTGCAAAAGTCGAAGCCCTTTTCTTCCCACCCTTTATCTCAGAAACCATCAGACTTATTATTTCATGTGAAAAAACAAACACAGAAAAACAGTAAGGAGAAAGGCTAGGCCATGAGAAACCCATTTCTACCCATCCTTTCCCCTGCAAATGGAGCACGGGTGGGCAGACTGAGCAACAGATTTGGGATAACAAGAGCAAATTGGATTTGTTGGGCATGTTTTGATTGTTCTTGAGATTGAATGAAAAAAGCTGCTTGTGGGGAGGAATGGGATCTGGCTCATGGCAACCCAGACGGTGCCTTGGTAGGCTGGAGCCCTGGATGGAGTTTGGCCATCCCCATCCCACCCACCCTTTCCCCCTGCACCTCCTGGGGAGAGCTGGGTGGTAGATTACTCTGACCTAGAGCTACCTGCAGTAAGTCAGGCTCTGTACCTAGAAATAAGTGATGCCAATCATATATGAAGTATATATTAAATAGGAAGCATTAAAGAAGGTTTGTTCAACTCAGCATGTTAAAGGAGAGATTCTTCTTCCCTTTAGATGCTCTGCATGTAAAGAAACCAGGTGCTTGACAAAATATGGAAGGAAAACTCAGAAAATCCAGCTTCATTTTGCCAGAAAGCTATAATTTGGGATCAGCTAAGTCAGAACAGGGTAAAAAGAAGCTATAGCTCTGAAAAGGACACAGAAGGAGAACGGAGGGGAGGGAAAGTGGAAGTGATGAAAGCACCACCTCCACTTTCAAGCTGTTAATGACACCCAGCTGTTTTTCACCACGGGGAATATTACTTTCCTCCCTCTGAAAGTTAAGGCAATGCATTCTATTAAACAGGAAAGAGTACGAAGTGACTAACATCCACTCCTGGGCAGAGAGGTTTCAGCATGGTATTTTTATTCTTCTCCTTCCTACACCATCAGTAAAGTAGCAGAGAAAGCCGTGTCCAACAGCACCGCAAAGTTAATGCAATTTACTCACTGACATTTTGCAACAAAATCCTTTTGCCATTTAATTACAAAACTTGGTGGACTCCTTTTACATACTGAAACAGATTTTAATTAAAAACTTCACAGTGTATTAAGTCAATTTCCTTTATACAATTTACTTGACAACTTTGATACCCATGTGACAAACTTGACAAGTCCTCTGGATTTTAAAATCAGTTTTATTTTAGTCAAGAATCCCTTGGTAGGTTTCAAAATGTCACCTGGCCAAAGCTGACATGATGTGAATGGCTGAGTGGGAGCTGCCTCTGACTGCCATCCTGAGTTTTTTATCAAACTATAAGTATCTTTACATGTATCTGTCTAGATCCTGCTTGAGAGTGAAAACATCCCAGGCTCCTGGTGTCACCCAAGGTGAATTAATTAGTTATACTGCAAACATGGTGCCTCGCTGTCTTTGAAGGCCCCAAATTGATTCTCAAAATCCTTGAAATCCCCCCATATGTGTCGTGTTGCACCTCACATTGGAGGCAAGTTTAAGGCTCTGGTCTGGAAAGCTGTGTGGTGTCCAGATGGGGAGAGGTGAGGAAGGCAGCTCCTCACAGCCCAGCTGTCATCTCTGCCAGGGCACTGAAACCACATGGCTTCTTCAGATCATCTGCTTGGTTTTTAGGGCAAGCAAGAACACCACACCATTAGATTTAATGAGTAACCGAGGTGATAGTATTTTTCCTCAGAAAGGGACAACTGTGTGCCACCAACTGAACACCTCCAAGTGTCTGCCAGATATTGCTACACTGCCAGCTCTTGGCCAAGAAAACTGTGTGACAGCCACCAGGTGGAGATCATTCAGTGCAACACAAATAATTAAATGCAACTGAGAATACATCCAAAATCATCTCTTAAAGTGATGTTAAACCAATGTAAATATAGAATTTACAAAAGTGTTTTCCAAAAGTAACATTAAACAAATGCAATTTGTTTAATTGCATCAAAACAAATTGAGAAGAAACATCAAAACACACTTCTAAAAGGTGGTGTTCATGACTGTGACCTGAAACAAGTCGTCTGTAATATGGTTGATTGAGTTGCCTTTATCTTACCACTAATTTTTCATGTTACAAAAAATGTCACCCATACAATTGAACTCCCTGATTATGCACAGTTTCCTGGTAAAGCTCAGAGCCTTGTGAGCAGTCACCTGCCCCCTGAACTTCTGGTCAAAGTGCTGGACAGACTCTATCTGCTGATCGGCATCCACTTGTCCCACCAGAGAGTCAGGGGTATAGAAGTGTCCAGTGGGGAACTGGCCAGTGTTGAGCTGCCCAGTGGGAAGGTGGTTGCAGCACACAGTTGTCCCAGACCCCTTTTTACTGCTTCATGGCTGGTGGAAGGCAGTGGGACTGGTGTGTGTGCTTTGCCATGCTACTACACAGCATAGAGGAACACTTTTGCTTCCCACAGCCAGGTCTAAGCTCTCAGGGCACTTCCAGGAACACTTTCAGGGGTGACAGGATGAAGATCAGGAGGCTTATTGGTCTTGATTGATTAAGAGCTAGGCTTAGATATATGTACAACTATAGACACCATAGACATGACAATTACACCAGTATTTAACCAGGATTTAGAGATCCTGACAGTTTTTATCTCTGGTATTTTCAAAAAGGGAATACAGCATAATAATAAACAAGTAACTGAGTGATGTTTACAATACTGCAATAATCTAGCACAAGTGTGTCCTGGTTAAGAAATGACTTGTTTTTAACACATTTGGGGTGCTCACAACAAAACATCCAGTGAATGAAGAGAAGAATAATAAAGAAAAGAAGATGACTGAGTAGGGTCCAGAATGCCAGGTTGTTACCTCACTGATTCAGCCACAGGCTACTGATAGGAGGCCAGTGCCCTTGGTGGTTGCCTGCCCAACTGCCGACAAGAGGGTTAGAAACCCTTTTGGTATCTATCAGACAAGTAGCTATACAAGGACAACCTGTAATCTCACTAAAAGTTGGGCTAAAGCTCAAAGAGATGATCCAGGTTTAATTGACAAGAAACCTTATAGGGTCCACAAGATTTAATCTGTTGCCTGTGGTTGGTTTTATGAATAAAGAATGTTTGTCATACTGCCAAGTGAGCATCTTTAGTTATAAATGAAATTAGCTTTACTGAAAAACTGATGTGGTCAACAAGTGTTTGTTTTTAAATTATAAACAGCCAGTGCTTTTCAGCAAAGGCAAAATGTGATTAAGAAAGCTAACACAATTTGCTCAACCATTAAAAAATAATTTATGCTTTAAATATTCAATCAATCAAAAGTTTCAGATTTAAATCAGAACTTGCAAGAGACATAGAGGGGTTTTATAATGCAGTTGTTCATAAACTACATAATCATTTACATTTTCACTCAATTCACTTGTGGCATTAACTTAATGCTAAGCTAGGCAGCACTGGGAAATGACAAAAATGTCAAAGAAGCAGAAGAAATGTATGTTGATAATGAACATACTAAATAACATAATCACTATCTGTGCAAATGGCTTTTGAGTACAAAACGTGTCTTGCTTAAATAGTAAAGAGTCTCATGCATAGGGCTAACAAAGCGTAGTTACTTGGCTGATCAAATAGGAGTTTTATTTTTATAGTTAGGACCAGGTTTCCTAGACATCTGCTCTGGCAGGAAAATGACAGTGGTGACATATCTGGGTTTTTTGTGCTTTGGAAAATCTCCATTATATGGCATGCGAACAAAGATCAACTTAGGCACAAAGGGAACTGGAGGAATCAAGCCATCTAAACCTGTGCACATAGGCAAACAAAGAAAGACCCCCACCTGAGGGCTTTTATTAAAACTCTTACTGCTAACGCCTTCCTCATATTCTTTAAAATCTTGTACTTGCTGAAGGGAAGAAGCTGATAGGGTGTATTTGAATTCATACAAATGCAAATAGAGAGTGCATCAATTTATTAATATTTTCTCTCTTGAGTGCTGTTTTCCAGCGGCACCCTGTTCTTGTCATGCTGTAATCCAGATCCATGTAGAACCCTATAAGATCCTACCCTGAATCCCAACAAACACACAATATGTGCACTTCAGCATAATTCTTACATAGCTAATTCCTCTCTATAATGTTTCTTTTCACCAGACTCAAAGTGATTGAGTAGGCAAACATCCCAAAATAATAATCAACTGCTGTCAGCAGACTTGTGAATGGATATCAAGTTTGAGGGTTTTTTTGAAGACCAGAGAAAAGAGAGAGAGGTATCTTGGAGATGCCTGTGCAAAGGTAATCCAGGGTAATTTCAAGTACCACAATAATAAGGATCCATGCCTGTGCACTTCAAAGCCTCTAACTTCAAAATAAAATAAATTTTAAAGAGACATGGATCCAACTTACATCTATTTTCTTCACTATGGAACATCAGTTCATTTGAAAGCCTTGGCAGCTTCCAAGATTAAACATCCTTAGAGAGAAAGAAATTATCTAATTATACTTTAATGGCTACTATGTGAGTATGGATGATTATGTCTGCATGTAACCTCAGTACTGGAAATTCATGACTTTTTGGTGAAAATTTGTAACACTGAATCCTAGGGGAATTTCTGTAAACAAGAATTACCACACCTGCTGTTGTTTTTTATTTTATTATGAAAAAGCTTACTGTCCTCACTGTCTTTCCTCATATGTGTTTAGTACTACACATTTAGTGCAAACTAGTTTAGCAGTACTGTTTTGCAGTATATAAATGAGGTGTTCATAAGCTGATGTTATCTTCATTTCAACATTTTCATTTTGAGAATCCTTAACCAAGTGTTGCTGTGACAGCTTCGACTGTTGGTACTTTGAAAAGCAAGTGGGAATAACTGGTTTTGGGGTTTTTTTTAAATGAAGGTATAACAACTGGTATCATTCTACAGTTATGACCCTCAACTGTTCTGTTGCTTGTTATCTTGATCTACTATTAAGTTACACTGGGTTCTGATCTGCTAAAATTCTGTTCTGTTAGGGTTTTTTTTAACCTTTCCTAAGTGCTTATCTCATACACATAATAATAAAACTATACCTGTATATTCCAATATACAACATAGCTCATTTGCACATCAATTGGAATTTGGTATGTCACATACTCATGATTCAATAAATAACCTATTTCAAGATAAGCAAATCAAATCTTTCAGCAGTATTATAAGATGTGTAATTTAATCAATCAATTAAAATAACGTGAACATTACTTAACATTACTTCATATCACTTAACATTTGGAAGTGTGACAAATCTTGCATTGCATACACTTGTTTGTTGGTGTAATACCAGCAGACAGACTGGTTACAATCAAAGGAATTATTGCATGATATGAAATCTGTTGATGGGTATGATAGTTCAAACTTGAGTTTGAAGTGCATCAATGAGCTGAAACCCAAATCAAGGTAAGATACAATTTATTTACTTTAATGCTGTTGTATTACTGGGTCACAGAATAGAGGCATCATGTTGCACATGATTTGAATTTTTCACAGAAAAATATTAAAGTCATCAGCAAAGGTGCAAGGGTTATTGATTGATTAAGAACCATGGTATTGCCTGAGAATGATCAGATAGGAAATAAGACGTCTCCCATCAGAAATGTGACAAGACCATCAGCCCAGCTGAAGTGCATACACACCAACACATGGATCACAGGCAACAGACTTGAAGAGCTGGGAGCCACTGTGCAGCAGAAAAACTACGATGTTGGTNGAGACTGGATGTGGCACTCAGTGCCATGGTCTGGTAACCACAGCAGTAGTGGATCAAGGGTTGGACTAGATGATCTCTGAGGTCCCTTCCAACCCAGACAGTTCTATGATTCTATGATATGGAGTACATATTCTTGAGTGCCATCATGTAGCACATACAGGACAACAAGGCAATCAGTCCCAGTTGGCATGGGTTCATAAAAGGCAGGTCCTGCTTGACTAATCCAATGTTCTATGTCATGGTAACCCACTTAGTGGATGGGTGGAAGGCTATGGATGTTATCTGCCTAGACTTTGACACAGTTTCTCACAGCATTTTCTTGGAGAAAGTGGCTCCTCATGGCTTGGACAGGTGTATGCCTGTCCCAAAAGTGTTGTGGTGAAAGGACTGACATCCAGCTGGCAGCCAGACACAAGTGGTACTCCCCAGGGCTGAGTATCAGGGCCAGTTCTCTTTAACATCTGTATCAATGATGTGGATAAGGGGATCGGGTGCTCCTTCAGTAAGTTTGCAAATGACACCAAGTTGGGTAAGTGTGCTGATCTGCACTGATCAGCGCTGGCACATTTCCAGAAAATGCTGTCCCACAGAAGGCAATGGAATTCCTCCATATCAAATGGTATGCCCTATGGCAGGTTTTCAGTAACGTGCATGCCTTCAAGACAGTGTGTGCATGGAAGAAAGATATAACTGATGTAGTCAGAAAACTTAGCAAAAAATAAAATAGATGAAATGATACACTCAAACCTCCTAAAGCTCTTTATGAAGCAGCACAGGAAATGTGGGTGCTGTTGAGCATGCTGCTAAGCCATCCTACTGCCAAAATAAAGAGGAGACAACTCCAGTGGCTTTAGAGCTGGGAGGGAAAACGCTTGTTTTCCTCAGGGGCAACCCATTAGGCAATCAGAAAAAAGTAAAAATGTGGGAGATCCTTCCAATTTTCAAGGATAGTCGGAGAAGGAACCCCCAGATCAGCAGCTGCCCACAGATTTAAAGGAGTAACACTACCGAAAAAAAAAAAAAAGCAACTCCCAACCTGATGTCTTTCCATTACAAAAATTGAAAGAATCCATATTATTATTTTTTCCTAGATAGAATTTAATTGGGGTCTCTTTGGAAGCATGTTATCCCATGCCCAACTTTTGGGCATGGAGAACCTGGTGGTTTAATTCCTTATGAAAAATGAACTATATACACATCTAATCAGGAATCTGGCAAAAAGTCATTCTGCTTAAACTCCCACTAGCAATTGCTTAAGATATTATCTCTTAAAGCTAATAAAAGCAAGATAATGAGCCCATATAACAGGGCTGACTATTTCAAAACAAATACGTACACCGGGTAACATAGTAATAACTCCAGTTGAATAATGCTGAAATACAGTAGTGGGTGAAAACTGATAAAGTGAACTGTTTTTTGTCCAAATAAACTAGCATTTCCTTGTCCCTGGCCTTTATTATTGGCTGGCTGAAGCTTTCAGATTGTGCTGGAGCACTAAGCCGTGACTGACCTTATCACAGGCTCACAGCTCAGCTGAGGCAAGAGGACACCTCTTGATCAGGTGGTCCAACCCCTGCACAGTGTGGAGGCCGTGAGACCAGAGCTATGTCCTGCTGGGATTTGAGTATTTTGAAGGATGGAGACACCATGACATCTCTGAGTCGCCTGCTTCATAATAAAGTATCAGTTTCTTTTGTTTGAGTGGAATTCAAACACATTTCAGTTTGTGCCCATTGCCTCTCATCCTGTCACTGGGTGTGGGGTTTCTACAAGAAAATGGTCATGTACTGAACGAGCCATGTACAGGGAGGTGCTAATGAACTGACCTTGACTGTGAGGTTTGAGGAAGCCAGACAAGATGCAGGAAGCTGGCACGGAGAAGCAGCCTCACGTACCTCACGTAGTCTGCGTGTGGACTCTGCAGATCGACCAATTAACTTATAGGTCAGGGGTGTGATCACAGCATGACAGCCAGTTGCTGAATGCCATGTATCTAGTAAGACACGCTGAGTTGTATATTAACACAGCTGTTGAGTTAAATAAACGAGACTTCCTTTTCAATCATATTGATTGTGTTGGCATTTACTCTGAGCCCTCTCGTGACAACTGGGCAACACAGATAAGGGTCTGGCTCCGTTGCCTTTATTCTCTGCATCAGATGATTATACCTGCTCAGCTTCTCCCATATCAAAGCTGCTTNCATACTAAATAACATAATCACTATCTGTGCAAATGGCTTTTGAGTACAAAATGTGTCTTGCTTAAATAGTAAAGAGTTTCATGCATAGGGCTAACAAAGCCTAGTTACTTGGCTGATCAAACAGGAGTTTTATTTTTATAGTTAGGACCAGGTTTCCTAGACATCTGCTCTGGCAGGAAAATGACAGTGGTGACATATCTGGGTTTTTTGTCCTTTGGAAAATCCCCATTATATGGCATGCGAACAAAGATCAACCTTAGGCACAAAGGGAACTGGAGGAATCAAGCCATCTAATCCTGTGCACATACGCAAACAAAGAAAGACCCCCACCTGAGGGCTTTTATTAAAACTCTTACTGCTAACGCCTTCCTTATATTCTTTAAAATCTTGTACTTGCTGAAGGGAAGAAGCTGATAGGGTGCATTTGAATTCATACAAATGCAAATAGAGAGTGCATCAATTTATTAATGTTTTCTCTCTTGAGTGCTGCTTTCCAGCAATACTCTGTTCTTGTCATGCTGTAATCCAGATCCATGTAGAACCCTATAAGATCCTACCCTGAATCCCAACAAACACACAATATGTGCACTTCAGCATAATTCTTACATAGCTAATTCCTCTGTATAATGTTTCTTTTCACCAGACTCAAAGTGATGGAGTAGGCAAACAAACCCAAAATAATAATCAACTGCTGTCAGCAGGCTTGTGAATGGATATCAAGTTTGAGGGTTTTTTTGAAGACCAGAGAAAAGAGAGAGAGAGAGAGGTATCTTGGAGATGCCTGTGCAAAGGTAATTCAGGGTAATTTCAAGTACCACAATAATAAGGATCCATGCCTGTGCACTTCAAAGCCTCTAGCTTCAAAATAAAATAAATTTTAAAGAGACATGGATCCAACTTACATCTATTTTCTTCACTATGAAACATCAGTTCATTTGAAAGCCTTGGCAGCTTCCAAGATTAAACATCCTTAGAGAGAAAGAAATTATCTAATTATACTTTAATGGCTACTATGTGGGTATGGATGATTATGTCTGCATGTAACCTCAGTACTGGAAATTCATGACTTTTTGGTGAAAATTTGTAACACTGAATCCTAGGGGAATTTCCACACCTGCTGTTGTTTTTATTTTATTATGAAAAAGTTTACTGTCCTCACTGTCTTTCCTCATATGTGTTTAGTACTACACATTTAGTGCAAACTAGTTTAGCAGTACTGTTTTGCAGTATATAAATGAGGTGTTCATAAGCTGATGTTATCTTCATTTCTATTGTAAGGCACAGCTGTGACTCACGCTTCTGTGTAAATATCTAAATTGTGATTTCAACATTTTCATTTTGAGAATCCTTAACCAAGTGCTGCTGTGACAGCTTCACCTGTTGGTACTTTGAAAAGCAAGTGGGAATAACTGGTTTTGGGTTTTTTTTTAAATGAAGGTATAACGACTGGTATCATTCTACAGTTATGACCCTCAACTGTTCTGTTGCTTGTTATCTAGATCTACCATTAAGTTACACTGGGTTCTGATCTGCTAAAATTCTGTTCTGTTTGGGTTTTTTTTAACCTTTCCTAAGTGCTTATCTCATACACATAATAATAAAACTATACCTGCATATTCCAATATACAACATAGCTCATTTGCACATCAATTGGAATTTGGTATGTCACATACTCATGATTCAATAAATAACCTATTTCAAGATAAGCAAATCAAATCTTTCAGCAGTATTATAAGATGTGTAATTTAATCAATTAATTAAAATAACGTGAACATTACTTAACATTACTTCATATCACTTAACATTTGGAAGTGTGACAAATCTTGCATTGCATACACTTGTTTGTTGGTGTAATACCAGCAGACAGACTGGTTACAATCAAAGGAATTATTGCATGATATGAAATCTGTTGATGGGTATGATAGTTCAAACTTGAGTTTGAAGTGCATCAATGAGCTGAAACCCAAATCAAGGTAAGATACAATTTATTTACTTTAATGCTGTTGTATTACTGGGCCACAGAATAGAGGCATCGTGTTGCACATGATTTGAATTTTAGTTTGCTTTGGTGATACAAACCAATTTCCTTGGGGGGGAATGTCTTCAAGACATTTAATATTATGTGTCTTGAAGTTTAATATTATTATCTATATAATGGTTGTTGTGTCTCAGTTGAATTTTTCACAGAAAAATATTAAAGTCATCAGCAAAGGTGCAAGGGTTATTGATTGATTAAGAACCATGGTATTGCCTGAGAATGATCAGATAGGAAATAAGACGTCTCCCCTCAGAAAGGTGACAAGACCATCAGCCCAGCTGAAGTGCATACACACCAACACATGGATCACAGGCAACAGACTTGAAGAGCTGAGAGCCACTGTGCAGCAGAAAAACTACGATGTTGGTTGCCATCACAGAAACATGGTGGGAGGACTCATACAGCTGGAGTGCTGCAATACAATCTCCAGAAGAAACAGGCAAGGCAGGAGAGGAAGTGAGGTGGCCCTAAAGTGTTTCGCTTGCCTCGAACTTAATAATGGTAATGTTAGGGTGGAGTGTTTGTGAATAAGAATCAGAGGGAAAGGCAGATATCATGGTGGGAGTCTGCTATATATCACCCCACTGGGATGAAGAGGCAGATTAAATATTCTAGCTAGCCCTTGATCTTACTGGGGACTCTAACCTGCTGTCTGCTGGAAATACAAAACAGCAGAGAGGAAACAGTCTAGGGGGTTCCTGAAGTGTGTGGAAGAAAACTTCCTAACACAGCTGGTGAGGGAGCCAGTCAGAGAAGGCACCTACTGGATCTGCTGTTTGTGAGCAAGATCCAGTGAGCAAGGACTTGCAAGTGATGTGATGGTTGGAGGCCATCTTGAGCATGGTGATCACAAAATGAGAGTTTTTGATACTCAGGGAAGCAAGAGGAGGGTCAGCAGAACTGACACCTTGGATTTCCAGAGGGCAGACTTTGGCCTGTTTAGGAGACTCGTTGATGGAGTCCTCTGGGAGGCACCCCTGAAGGGCAAAGGAGGCCAGAAAGGCTGGACTGTCCTTAAGAAGGGAATCTTAAAGGTGCAGGAGCAAGCTGCCCTCAGGTGTGGAAGATCAGTATGACTGAACAGAGTGTTGGCTGGAACTCAGGAAAAAAAGACTTTACAGCCTTTGGAAGAAGAGACAGGCCAACAAGGATGTTGTGAGATTATGAGTGGATAAAATTAGAAGGGCCAAGGCCCAGACAGAAGTTAGTCTGGCTATTGACATAAAAGGTAATAAAAAGTGTTTATAGAAACATATTAACAAGGAGGGCTAAGCAGATTCTTCATCCTTTACTGAATGCAAGGGGAAACATAGTGACAAAGGGTGAGGAAAAGGCAGAGGTACTTAATGCCTCCTTTTCCCCAGTCTTTAGCAGTTAAGACCAGTGGAAGCCAGACTTTTTGTAGGAAGACAGGGACAGAGAGAAGAATGGAGAAACTATAATCCAGGAGGAGATGGCTGGAGACCTGCTGTACCACTCAGTCACACACAAGTCTGTGGGTCTCAATGGGATCCACCCAACAGGACTGAGGGAGCTGGCAGAAATGGTCACCAAGCCACTTTCCATCATCTATGGGCAATCCCGGCTAACCAGGGAGTTCCCAGTTGACTAGAGGGTACCAAAGGTGATCCTTATCTACAAGAAGGGCTTGAAGGAGAATTTGGGTAACTACAGTCCTGCCACCCTGACCTCAGGGAAGGATATGGGCTGCCCCGGGAAGTAGTGGATTCTCCATCCCTGGAGATATTTAAAAAGAGACTGGATGTGGCACTCAGTGCCATGGTCTGGTAACCACAGCAGTAGTGGATCAAGGGTTGGACTAGATGATCTCTGAGGTCCCTTCCAACCCAGCCAGTTCTATGATTCTATGATATGGAGTACATATTCTTGAGTGCCATCATGTAGCACATACAGGACAACAAGGCAATCAGTCCCAGTTGGCATGGGTTCATAAAAGGCAGATCCTGCTTGACTAATCCAATGTTCTATGTCATGGTAACCCACTTAGTGGATGGGTGGAAGGCTATGGATGTTATCTGCCTAGACTTTGACACAGTTTCTCACAGCATTTTCTTGGAGAAAGTGGCTCCTCATGGCTTGGACAGGTGTATGCCTGTCCCAAAAGTGTTGTGGTGAAAGGACTGACATCCAGCTGGCAGCCAGACACAAGTGGTACTCCCCAGGGCTGAGTATCAGGGCCAGTTCTCTTTAACATCTGTATCAATGATGTGGATAAGGGGATCGGGTGCTCCTTCAGTAAGTTTGCAAGTGACACCAAGTTGGGTAAGTGAGCTGATCTGCGCTGATCAGCGCTGGCACATTTCCAGAAAATGCTGTCCCACAGAAGGCAATGGAATTCCTCCATATCAAATGGTATGCCCTATGGCAGGTTTTCAGTAACGTGCATGCCTTCAAGACAGTGTGTGCATGGAAGAAAGATATAACTGATGTAGTCAGAAAACTTAGCAAAAAATAAAATAGATGAAATGATACACTCAAACCTCCTAAAGCTCTTTATGAAGCAGCATAGGAAATGTGTGTGCTGTTGAGCATGCTGCTAAGCCATCCTACTGCCAAAATAAAGAGGAGACAACTCCAGTGGCTTTAGAGCTGGGAGGGAAAACGCTTGTTTTCCTCAGGGGCAACCCATTAGGCAATCAGAAAAAAGTAAAAATGTGGGAGATCCTTCCAATTTTCAAGGATAGTCGGAGAAGGAACCCCCAGATCAGCAGCTGCCCACAGATTTAAAGGAGTAACACTACCGAAAAAAAAAAAAAAGCAACTCCCAACCTGATGTCTTTCCATTACAAAAATTGAAAGAATCCATATTATTATTTTTTCCTAGATAGAATTTAATTGGGGTCTCTTTGGAAGCATGTTATCCCATGCCCAATTTTTGGGCATGGAGAACCTGGTGGTTTAATTCCTTATGAAAAATGAACTATCAGACTAAAGCAATCAGGAATCTGGCAAAAAGTCATTCTGCTTAAACTCCCACTAGCAATTGCTTAAGATATTATCTCTTAAAGCTAATAAAAGCAAGATAATGAGCCCATATAACAGGGATGACTATTTCAAAATAAGTATGTACACCGGGTAACATAGTAATAACTCCATGAATAATGCTGAATAATTTCAGAATAATGCTGAAATACAATAGTGGGTGAAAACTGATAAAGTGAACTGGTTTTTGTCCAAATAAACTAGCATTTCCTTGCCCCTGGCCTTTATTATTGGCTGGCTGAAGCCTTCAGATTGTGCTGGAGCACTAAGCCGTGACTGACCTTATCAGAGGCTCACAGCTCAGCTGAGGCAAGAGGACACCTCTTGATCAGGTGGTCCAACCCCTGCACAGTGTGGAGGCCGTGAGACCAGAGCTATGTCCTGCTGGGATTTGAGTATTTTGAAGGATGGAGACACCATGACATCTCTGAGTCGCCTGCTTCATAATAAAGTATCAGTTTCTTTGGTTTGAATGGAATTTAAACACATTTCAGTTTGTGCCCATTGCCTCTCATCCTGTCACTGGGTGTGGGGTTTCTACAAGAAAATGGCCATGTACTGAACGAGCCATGTACAGGGAGGTGCTAATGAACTGACCTTGACTGTGAGGTTTGAGGAAGCCAGACAAGATGCAGGAAGCTGGCACGGAGAAGCAGCCTCACGTACCTCACGTAGTCTGCGTGTGGACTCTGCAGATTGACCAATTAACTTATAGGTCAGGGGTGTGATCACAGCATGACAGCCAGTTGCTGAATGCCATGTATCTAGTAAGACACGCTGAGTTGTATATTAACACAGCTGTTGAGTTAAATAAACGAGACTTCCTTTTCAATCATATTGATTGTGTTGGCATTTACTCTGAGCCCTCTCGTGACAACTGGGCAACACAGATAAGGGTCTGGCTCCGTTGCCTTTATTCTCTGCATCAGATGATTATACCTGCTCAGCTTCTCCCATATCAAAGCTGCTTGAATTCTTCAACCATCCTTGTGGCATGTATCATGGAGCTCACACTGGTGTGTCCCTGTGTCATACTGGTGGTTGCAGAGCTGGACCCAGCTTTCCAGATGTGTCTCACCAAGGCAAACTGGAGGGAAAGGATTATCTCCCTTAACCTGCTGGCAATTCATTGTCAGATTCAGCCAAGAGTATTGTCGACCTTCTCTCTTGAAATTGCTGCTTCATGTTCAACTTGTGTCCACCTGGACCCACAGGACTTTTTCTGCAAAGCCACTTTGCAGTGGGTTGTCTCCAGCATGTCCTGGTGCATGGCGTTGTTATTCCCCGGGGGAGGACATGGCACTTCCTCTTGTTGAACTTTATGAGGTTCCTGCCAGCCCATTTCTCCAGCCTATCGAGGTCTCTCTGGACTGGATTTCATGGGGAAATCATGCCAGCAATATTCTTTTGTCATTTCTGAGCTTTAAAGAGCTGCTACAAATTTGCCTGCCCTTGTCTCCAGGACTGAAGGGTACTAATTCCATAAATGTCAGACAATTATAATAGAAAAGACCAAACAAAAATCCTGGGCATGTATTACAGATCTTAATTGGACAGCATTCCAACAGCTAGAGACCTAGAATTCTTACGATGGCTTAGACGATGATGTGAAGATGGTTTCTAAAATTCAAATAATAAGCCAGATATTATATTAGCTTTTGTTGAAAAAAATTCTTTTTACACATGAATTTCTTGTATTAATTACATTAATAAAGTTTTCATCTCATAATACTACAGGGTGATGAATAGTGAGATTTGATTATGCTCTTGTGGAGTCCAGCTAAGGGCAAGGCTGTGATTTTGTCATATGAAAGGATGACTCTAATTTCAATATCAAAAAGAGAAGTCTGATAATGAGTAATAAAATAGCATCTTACCTAACCTAGAGGTTTATGTGCTGACACAATTTTTATTTTTATTTTTTTTTTTTTTTTTTTTTTTTTTTTTTTTTTTCTAATAGGGTGTGTAGTGAGTTTCTGATTCATACAACTGATTTTGATGTAGAGGACTAAAGACATTGCAAAGACCATGGGTGAAGGCTATATTCTCAGTATAATTGTGCAGCACCAGGTGTGTAGAATACAGCTGGAAGCCACACAAAGGCAGAACAAACAAGACTCTGTCAGACAATCAATTTATGTACCTGCATATACCCACCCCCACACACTTCTTTCTTAAAATCACAGAACTACAGAATCTGGGGTGTATGAACCCAGAAATGTTTTCTATTCCATGAACATTTTCTCCCCCAACTCTTAATGGATTTTTAAGCTGTAGCAAATATCAGACTACAGTATAAGTGCAAAATACATCTGGTCTAATGGCCCCACACAGCAATGATGTTTGAGGCTTCTGGATCAAACCTGTAATACAAATGTGCTTCTTTTTGTTGTTTTACTTGGGTTTTCCTGCTGTTTCCTGAGCATGGTGGGACTTCAGGAAATGCAATTTCTATTCCAGTCCTTGGAACTGAATAAATCTTTGAAAACCAGAAGCAATACTTCATGTATTTGATCCGCACATTTGAACAAATTAAAATGTGTCTGTGACACTTAAAAGAGGGTGCTTCTTTGTTTAATATGCCTAAGTGTATACTAATGCTCCAAGTAAAAAATACAGATGAAAATCCGTCTGAAAGAAAATGTGCAAGAATAAACTGACAGCTTACATCCATTTATTTACGGTATTTTAAATACCAATTTAATGCATTTCTCAAGTAAGAATTTATAAATCTGGTAATTTATAGAAAAAATAAATCACAGCTTCTCAAAAAGCCAACTTTCAACAGTTTGAACAACACACAGTTAACAATATATTTCAACTATGTTGGTAGAAAGTTAACAGTGGTGTGAAATTCTTAAAAAATATTTGCAACGGCAATTGTAAATAAAATAATGATTTTTACTCAGTGAAAAATCGGGATTGTGTTTCCCAGTAAAAGATAAGTCAGAAAAGCAGCAAAAAAATCCCTCTCCTACAGATTATGTGCTACCCTCTCCTCCCGTCATACACATCACTGGCAAAGGCAACACTTCAGCATTCATCGTTCCCAGGTTCAGTGCTTCCGTGTTTTTGGCAAGAAGTCATACCCAGAAGTCCAGTATTTGAGGTGGGTGCTGTGCTCCTCCCGTGGGCTCCAAAAGCTGCTGCTACTCCTGTTGCTTGGGATAAGGTGGAATCAGCAACAGCTCCAAGTAAAGGTAAGGAGTATAAAGATTTTTCTATAGGTTCATGTTAATTTTCCACTCTTTTTTAATCTCTGCAATACAAACTGGAAAACTCATGAATTTTAGTTGTCACACTTGACATTTAAGTATTTATAGGAGAGACAGGATTTGAGTGATGATATGTTTTCACCTCTGCACAAAAATCCTGTCTGTTTAATTTACACATGCAACCACAGGACGAAAAATGATCCTTCTCTAACTTCTTAATTAAAAGTCACATTTTCAAAGGTCATTGCACTTGACAATAAAAAGGCAATTGATATGCATTTGATATTAAATATATTGTACAGACCTGAACTTCTGTGCAATCCATTGCTTTAGACACACACATATATAACATTTTTTAAAAAAACTAAGCATCTAATCATAGCTTAACAAAGAAAAACAAACTTTGTTAAAGACAATTTTTGAAGACAAAAATCCACAAGAACAAATGCACACAAAAAACCGCTCCCTTTAACTCCTAGTGCATTTAAACACTTTGAAATTTTCCATGTTGTTCCCACATGTAACCTAGCTAGCATTCTATACTGATCTAAAGACACTACACAAGAACATATTTTCTCTGATGTAACCAGTAAGGCTGGCACTTGTCATGCTGTTGGCATACAAACAGGAAAGCTGAAGATAAGGTTATTTGTCTCACTCCTGTGCTTGTGGAGGATAAAAAGTTTCAAAGTGGAAGCAACTCAGTTGTCACACATTGCCTGTAAATTCCAGTGGCCCATTTCAGGTGCCAAGTGCTTACTCTTCCAAGCTAGGGGTTTGGGTTGTACCAGCATATTTTGTGACAATATTCTGTTAAAAATATGGACATGGAAATTGAAAGGGAGATTTTGGTCCCTGAGCTATGCTAAGTGAGATCAAGAACTAAAGTGGTGGTATTAAATTTGGGAATGGACCCTCTTAAGGAAAAATAAGTTATCTCTAACTTTGAAAGTTTAACTTAACAATCACTAAAATATCCTTAAGCAGGATGACAGAATATATGTGGGATTGGTCAAGAAAAGTGCATTGCACAGGGTAGTTTAAAGTTTCCAGTTGCAGAGGACCAAGAAGCTGTCCTGGCAATAGCATGCTAGATTAAATTTGTCTTTCCAAACACAAAACATGATACATGGTCTTAACCAAAACATCTATTTACTCCTATCTCTTTAAAGGTATAACTACATGACTTAGTGTCTTAAATACTTATAATGGACAAACTGACTACATATGCCAGAAGCCAAACCAAACTTTTAAACTTTTTGATTGATCATTTCAATAGCCCTCTGTGAACCGTATGAGCAACCTTTTCATTGCCTAACCAGAGGCAATGTGTGCTACTGAGAACACATTTTGAGCTAGTGTTTAAAATGTTTGTACCACTGAAGGCATTTCAGACCAGCGGTCGCTAGCATAAAACATCTTTTGCAGCCACAGACATATGATAGGTAATTCACAGCAGCCGGAAGAATTTGAAGATGTTTATGAAGTTCTGTAGTGCATCATCAACTTCCTGCAATGCATTGTATAAAGTACCAAAGCCTTGAAAAGGATAGCTAAACACCTGACATTACCTCAGAAGTTGTGGGGTTTTCTTATAACAACTTCCTCAAACAGAGCTAGGGCCAGCAAAATTTCAGAGGATGATGTGAGATGATAGTCCACGCAAAGGCCTCAATCGTGGTTGTAGCAGATGGGGAAGGCAGAAGAGTGGTGAAAGACTGAAGCTTTAAGTTTCAGTGTTCCTTTGGGAGGTTACTCAGGGACTGGCAACAGGTTCATGAATGGATTAAGACACACAAGCAGTATAATCACATTGGTGGAGGAATCTCTGTAGACAATAAACCAAAACGAAACAAAAAATCAGCTGCATCCAGAGTCCATTGAGTAGTCTCATTTACCAGCACCTTAAATAAGAAACAATGTGTATTAGTAACATGGAATTTATATAATACAGCTGAGCTGTAGGAGAAACTAAGGACAACCACCTTTTGTTTTCCATTAATACAACTATAAATTAGAGGTATCTTGTGACACCAGTAAAACCAGAACTTGAGTGGCATGTGTATATAGTAGGATAGAAGAGGCCATACTATAAAGATGGGTAAACTTTTAACAAGTAGAAGAATTGAAGGGTACACTTAGCTTATTTTTTTCTGAATATGAGATCAGTTTTCAGAAATTTGTCAAACATCATTGCAACTAATATGTAGAAATTCACAGTGATTGCTATCTGTAAAACAGTAGTCAATTTGGCAGCATCTATCACAAAACAAGAAGCTAAAAAGGAAAAACAGAATCTGAACCCCAACCAAAAGGGTATTTAAGCAGGAAGAATATTGTAATACTATCAGCACTTACACTTTATTCTGTGAGAACAAAGACAAAGAACCCCAGATGTCACATAAGATCCCACATATAGTCAATACTCACTTGTACCTCACTCAGGAGGTACCAATTTGAGCACACAAAGGCATTTCCTTTATTTTGAATCATATAAAATATGGTATCACTTTCAGTTAGCTACCACCCCCCAAAAAGGTAGTTATAGACTATGTTGAAACATCTTGCATGTCTGCTTCCAAAACTAGTGTGAAAAACACAGCAGAACCTTAGCATATGTCTATAAGCAGAAGTCACTATATACAACTTGCTTTACTAGTGAAATAAACTAAATACTGGCACTGACTCCCCTGGGAGAGAGAATGAAGATCATAAAAGAAGGTACAAACACCTGACCTAATTATGACGAGATTGTGAAATGAAATATAGTCTCACTCTTCATATTCTGTCACCAGATGCTCCATGAAAAGGCAGTTAGTTGAGCAGTTCTGTAAATGGGATTTTTCCACATGAGAGGTCTCTGTTCTGCCACAGCAGATTATTCCTTTGCATTTCAGTAGCTGTAAAATCATACCCCTGCCCTACATGTTCAACAACAGCACTGTTGCCCTGCCAAGACTTACTGCTGTTTCAGCACATGAAGGATGAATTAAAACCGCAGTAGATTCAATCCCAAAACCTACGATACTGATGACTGCTTTGGGGTTCCTGTATTTCATTAAAATATAAAATGTAACAAAGTAATTAATGGAGTCCCTGTACTGGAGTTAGAAGGAAAATCTGGTCGGACAGTTCAGGCTTTTAAAAACAAAAGGATATTTACCAGAGTAAATGCCTAATGGGAGGCAGCCTTACTCCACTCAACAACACAAATTCTATACATCAAGTTCGACCCTAACACACAGCTGAGAAAAACCAACCTCTACATACCATCACCGACACTACTCAATTTTACATATCATAATTTTAAAAACAAGTGAGAGCTGGAAATTTCTTGCAAATCTCCTCTCCCCAAGCTTAAAATAAATACTATACCAATATACAGCAAAAATGGGTTCTGAAGGCCAGAGTAAGTTGAATTGAATTTGGTTTTCATTTGTGGGTCAGAAAGGCACTGAGAAGATTATGGCAGGGAGAAAAAAAAGATTCTTTTTTATGAGTTTCAGCAGTGCAAGTTTAGCTATTTATATGCAGGTCACTGATTAGTTGTTTTTAAAATGCAATAAACCCCGAATTTAAGTTGCTTATCTGCCCACTGGACACTGATCTTCATATGATTTTAGGTATCACCCATGTGGTGAAGAACCGCACCTGGAAGTTGCTTAGTTCAGCTTGTTAAAAATTTACCCAATTATTCACAGTTGTTTTTATGTTATCCTTCATAATCAAGATTGTTGTCATTCACAGGGACATTCCAGAGTTAGTAAAGCAATCACAATCCATTCATTCAGTTTGATTTTTGCCTAGCATTGGTTTAGATTGATCATAGTTCTCCTTCAAGCTCAGTCTCTTCCATGCAAGGAAAATTAAAATTTAATAGTTAATTCAGGCTGAACGAGTAGAAACAAAATACAAACACATCATCACAGGAGCATGCTAGAGTCCTCCACTCTCTGTATAATTAGCACCCTGCCCCCTCACCCCTCTAGCACCAAAACAAAGAAAACTTAATAACCACCCTAAAAAGTCTACTAAATAGCAACACTGGCTATATTGTAAAATACTTTTTTTGGAATGAAATTAGGAAACACAACAATAAAGAACAAAGAACATCAGTACATAAGCTTCTTTTTCTTACCATAAGATTATCTTAATGAAATGTCTTACTTCTGGTATACGTAACTAACACCATAATCCATATTAAGAACTTTCTTTCAAAAACATATTAATAGTTTGAGGATGCATCTTCATTGCATATGCACACAGCCCCTTTACCCAGTTTAGCAAAGAGGGTTTTTTAGGATCTCCTCTATTTACAGAAAATGAATTCACTTATCTATCAAGAGCAAAGTACAAAAAGAACACTCTCCAGATTTAGTGGATGAAGATTTGCAACCATACAATAGTTCCAAGAGGACCAGGAGAATGAAAACAGTGCATGAAGCCTTTCGGGGACAGAAGAAAAGGCTTCATGTTACTAAAATGAGATCCTCAAAATAATCTGAAATCTTTTGAGAAGAAATAAAGGACAAAGGGTGGAACCTTATTCTAACTGCAATGCACAGTGTAATGCAGGCAATGCAAAATTCTGCTAGGCTGCTTCAACCTATATGCTTTTTATAAACTGTGTACAGTCTGAGCAGGTAGACAAGGGGAGGCAGTTCAAGGTTTCATGTGCATCTAGCAAATACGAATTTCGTGGCACATGAGGATGAATCCAAGAAGGCATTCACTTGGTTCTCTTGGGTAACATGGGTCTAATTCACACTCTCAAACACTCGTGTGCATGAACAACAAAAAGCATCAGTCAATTGTGCTAAAAATAAACAGATGGAAGACAAAAAAAGCCAACACTTAAAACTAGTGTAGAAAGCTGTTAAAGTGATCCAGTTCAAGTAATAACTAACCTGAGATGTACTTTGCTCCGATTAACATTATCATGCTACTCATAATAAAAAAACCCAAAGGCAGACTACAGAAGATACTACTTCCACCTGATGTCATCCAGGGGAGGGTGATTCCAGTCAAGCAAATCAAAAGAGAAATATATACATAAATTGCAATGTATGTGTTAAAAATCATATGAACAACAAAAAGTAACAAATGTGCCATTTGCAGAAAACTAAAAAAGATCATGCATAACCCCCACAGTAATTCAAAGCAGGCTCTCAATATAAGATTTCGTGTCCCAATTTTACTGTTAGGACTATCTAGGTTGAGGCAATTTATATTCTTCAATCTTAAATACTCTCAGCAGGCATAAGACAAAATTTCAAAGCAAGTACTATGGAAAATAACATTTCCCTCCCTGGTGTTAAGCCAGATAATCACTGAGGGTAAGTTTTGATAAACATATCCCTTTTCACATGAGCTGAAGAACAAGATCCACATGAGCTGAAGAACAAGATCAAGTTTTATTTTCTGCAAAGCATAACTTTCTCTCCTTCAAAAGGAAATAATTTTATTTAAGTAAGACATGCACCAAGCACTTGGGATTTTAGGATACATAACAAAGAGTTTAGATGTAAGGCTACTAAATCATAATGGACAATACTGAAGTGAATCTTGTTACTCATCCTGTTATCTATTTCCCTTCCAAACAGCCTTGAGAGAATTGTTTGTATAACCACGGTGTTGAATAAGATTAAACTAATATATAGGATGACAAAAGGAAACTTTTAGCTTTCAAGAAGAAAGTAAGAGACCTTATGCAGCCTGAGGACTGCAACTGTGGATTCTTGAGGGAGTTTACCTTCTGAGGATTCTTCAGATAATACTTTTAATTCCAGGAGTTTTTCCAACAAAAGGAAAATGAAATTAAATGAAATGAAGGTAAGGCTCACACATGATGTGTTGTAGGATGATTTAGGATTAAAAACTTACACTGAAATAGTGCTGAAATACACATTCAAATTACAGATCACACAAGACTGCAGGTTTTATTTAATTCAAACCTGACAGATGAAAAAGCCCTTTACTTCAAGAGAAAGTTCTTGTTCAGTCTCTCTAAAGTGTTTGTATATTCTCTGTCTTGGAACAATAGGTGTAAACAGTTCTTCACATTATGGTAACTTCTTGCTCTTAGCCCTTGGAGACAAACCAATTTTGTGATTCTCAATCCCTCCCTCTTTCACAGAAAATAATAAAGGCAAGATGTAGGAAGAAAAATCACAGGATGAAACTTTTCTCATTTGGAACCCGAGGTTATAGTACAAGAAAGTTTATGAAATCCCTGCACTGTGTTAGAATTATGCTGTGTCTCCTCTTCTAGGTAAGATTCTTTTGTTTCTTTTCAATGGCATTCTGCAAAACATGCAGTTACTCTTGATTTTATGTTCTCTGTTTTTAGAGTCCTACCAAGTACTGCTTGTGCTCTCTTTTCAAGAAGAAGACAGAACTATCTATTTTACTGCTTTGTTTCCACAGTGGTTGTAAACAGTAATTTTAAAATTACTGAAATAGGCCAGTGATGGAGATGGCATGAACAGAAAGGTCACCAAACTTAAGATTAATTACCTAGGTTAATGGCTAGGTAACAACACTTGATCTGCATTTATTTGATTTACCATTTGAGGGAGCTTCAGATGTCTCCCAGCCCATAGATTTCATCACAGCTTTCTTCCATCTGGCAAAGCGAAATTCACTCTCTGAAATTGAGAAATCAGCAAACAGAAAAGCCTTTCAGTGTGTATGAATACAACCAAAAGTATTAAGAAGAAAACACTACAATGCTAATTTTCAGCTCTTTTGCATAGTATAGTTTATATGGACAAAATAAGTATTATAAAATGTTTTGAATCCAAAAATATCAAAACAAAACAACCCAAACCCCCACACTTATGCGAAGTATGGAGAAATAAACCCTAAAAACCTATTTTCTGCGTGTTGATCAATAAGATTTGTAAGTAGGACAACATGAAGCAATTGTTATTTCAAGTAGAAGCCCTTCAGAGTTGGAAATACTGTCTTGAAGTGGGGATTACAGCAGTGATTATAATCAAAATGGTGAGACAAAATTCTGTGCCAAAATTAAGAAACAATTGAAATGGCAAATTGCACACGGATCAATTATGTCAGATACATGCGTTCCATCTCTAGAAGCACTTAAGAACAGATTTTAAAGTTAGATAAAAAACAATTGTTAACATAGGCTTTTTAAGGCCAAAAGAAGTCTCCCCCAAACTGTCACTCTGTCTTTGATATATCTGTGAAAACTCACAAATGCACAGGAGCTTTTGAGACATCATTCTCAGTAAAAACCTTTCCATATTTCTTTGATTTTATTGGCTATAAATCAAAGGTACTAACTGCAATGCCAAGCTTCTTCTAAAAATTAAAAATAAATTTGAAAGTATATATGCAAGTATATACAACCTTCCCAGTCATTACATGGACAAAACAGCAAGTGAAATGCATTTCAAATTAAACACTACACAGTTGATCTTCAGCACTTGGGACGATATTCATATTTAGCTTTTCTTGTATCAGTATGCTAGATGGCAACAAAAAAAACCCACTGATCTGTTGGACATAAAATACTAAGTTTTTATGTTCTTAGATAATATGAAAGGGTTTTACCTTCTGGGTTGATCTGTGGTTGAAACCGTTCACATGTCACTGGTGTCAAATCTTCAGGATGCAGACTCCAAATTCCCACTCCTTCTGCAGCTCCTGCTGCCATAGCAGCTCCCAGAGCTGTTGTTTCAGGCATTGATGGCTTTACTGAAGTAAATCATAAAGAAGGACACAATGATTTTTAATGCAAGTCACCTTGGTAACATCAAAACTAAAGATATATATATATATATATAAAAATATATATATAATGCTATATAGTTTCTGTAAATACTATATGCTTCCCTTAACAACTGTAAACCTCATTTTATTGCCATTCACATGGTTTTGAGGGTAACTTCACCTATGAGTCACCTAAATCTTTGAAACACTTCAGATGACTACTTCCTTCAAGACTGATCCACCCAACTGCCTGTTTTTTACCACGTGCAGAGCTGCTGACCTCAACCGTCAGTTTCCTTAGAGTACTCCAGTTAATAACACCATTTTTTGGTCTTCTCCCTCCTCAAAGCAGTTATCAGTGACTAAGTTACCAGTCTTGTTCCCATACTCTAGACATTGTGTTATTAAACTAAAACTAAACACTGTGCCCTCCAGAGATGCTATGAAAGACCATCCTAAATCTGTTCCACTAACTCTAGAACTGCCTCCTTCTTTGCTTCAGCCAGAGGATCCTTTAAGATCTGATTTTATTGATCATATCCTTTCACCTGCTAACTGTGCATCTGCACAGATAGTACAAACCTTCTGTATTATGTAGTATTAAAGGCAAGTTCTATCTCTAGAGCACCTTTTCACTGAAGTGTCTCACATTTATGCATCAAAACCATCATGATATATTTCTAAATTATTTTCTAGAAACTGTGTTTTAGACAAGATTATTACTTTTATGCAGCAAGTTATCAGTCTTCAGATGAAGATGCTGAGTGCCCTGATGTTACTCAGAGACACACTGCATGAGTCAGAGAATGGTTTGGGTTGGAAGGGACCTCAAAGATCACCTAATTCCAATCCCCCTGCTATGGGCAGGGACACCTCCCATTAGACAAGGTTGCTGAAAATCCCATCCAACCAGGTGTTGATAACTAACAGGGAGGAGGCATCCACAGCTTCCCTGGGCAACCTGTTCCAGTGTTTCATCACCCTCATAGTGAAAAATTTCTGAAAAATTTCTAACTAATGTTTAACCTCAATCTACCCTCTTCCAGTTTGAAATCATTTGCCCTTGTCTTTTCACTACGTGCCCTCATAAAACGTCATGTATTGATAGGACAAGAGTTAAAATTTTCAAACATTTTCATCCTTAAGAATGCTAATGTATAGCTTACAATACTCAGCAATTTGGGATCTGCTACAGTTGTTATAATATGTCTTCAGAATGATGCACCCTTCTCAGTGACATTCAAATGCTCCAGGTTTCAAGTGAGGCATTTAGAGTGGGGTCTTCAAAGAGCTTTACAGTACTTAAACACATCCTTCACAAGCTAGAAAGCCTTTTCATTATTCTAGGGGGCTTCTGTGAAAGAAGTACTACAGGATCATTTCTGAAATGGCTGCATTGCTTTACAAAGGTATTGTAAACTTATAGTTGTCTCAGAGAGGAAGCACACCATTTGGGTTTGTATTTCATATTATGCATGCCAAGAAAACTGGTTGCAAGATTCTCACTTTTGTTGTAACCTCTATTCCCCTCTTCAGTGCTGATGTGGGAGGAAATGGAATGGACAATGTGTATTGCAAGTCTTCTCTAACATTGTAAATGAAATCAAAAGTTTGTAAAGGCAAAGAGAATGTTATTTTTTGT
Source organism: Florisuga fusca (assembly GCA_038090715.1). Classification (NCBI taxonomy): domain Eukaryota; kingdom Metazoa; phylum Chordata; class Aves; order Apodiformes; family Trochilidae; genus Florisuga; species Florisuga fusca. The sequence continues at coordinate 16,156,458 of JAAWXA010000004.1, read as the reverse complement.
TTGCTGAAATTCATGAACAAAACACAAGTAGTGGGGCTGTAAAGTTCTGTTTTATCTCTAAGCAAGATTCTCAGGGCCAACATGTTGCAGGAGTGTTAATTTCACAGATTTAAAAATTGCTAGATGTTTAGAAATTGATACAATTTTAAAGTTCAGTACCATCATAATGCAATAGTACTTTAACACGTGTAATGAGTGATTATCTAGGGAAGTAAACCTCAAAACTGGATGCAGGATCAGAAAACTTAATCTGAAAAAAAGCCCAACGTTCTCAAGCAGTAGCAAAAGAGCAGCAACATCAACAAAGGAAGCCATCCAACTTGCCTTCATTAGCCATTACAAAACAATGTTTTTTTCAGCTTTAAAAAGAATATGGCAGCTATAATTTCATCTTACCTACTGGAATACAGAGGATGTCTGATTGGAGTTGCATGAGGAGTTTGTTAGAGGTCATTCCTCCATCTACTTGTAACTGATGTAGTGGTATGCCACAGTCTTTGTTGATGGCATCTAAAATCTTAAATAAAAGTAGTATGTTATGTTTTAATTGCAGAGAAATCCACGATACTGCCTGAGTGTAAAATGCTGGTGAGTCAGTATTTCCTGAAAGTGTTAGGCAGACAATTGCCCTCCCCAATATATATCAAGAGGGCAAAACATGAGTGGTGACAATACAGTTTTGTTTAGTAAGTAGCATATGCTTTCTACTCATTACAGAAATCCTCCAATGCTCTTTATGTAGTCTATGTGTTGCTTATATAGTCTGAGAAGAATTTTGAGGAAAAGCTGGTAACAACTACATTTCCTAAGTCTAACAAAGGAAGAAGTAATACTAATGAGTAACAGCTTCTTTTCCTGACTACAGTTTGCCTAGATACTTTCTCTAATTTGATGCATTAAAGAACTGGAAAATAAAAAATGCTTGAACTGGGAAATCTGGAATACACTTCCATGGGAACTGCTGAACAGTGAATGCCTTTAGGAGAGCAGCCCCCTGAAATACTTTCAATTACTTTTTTAAAACAGAATTTTACATTACAAGATAGACTGAAAAAATTAACTGTAATTTTTGTAATGTAGTGTAATTCTTTCTAAAAGCAGCTAAAGCTGTACCTGCTTTCTGGTACAGCAGTTAGCTGAAAATAAATTAAAAGTGTTTGCAAGGGATGAATAATTAAGCGTGGAGTATTTAATTCAGTGACACTTATGAATGTGCTTTCTAGAGGGTTTCCTAAAAATATAAGATGTGTCTTAAACCTTAGCTACCAGTAACCCCACAGCGCTATCCTACAAGCAGCCACTAAATGTGGAATAATGGGTTTTCTATGTTTTTGAAAAAAGGAGCCAACTCAATATCTCATTTACACTAAGCTTAGTATGCATTTTTTTGTTGAGAAAGTTATTTATTAACAAGTGCAGAATAGTTTTCTCTTTGAAATTTTTCTATTTATTTGAATAAAAAAAAGACAAGCACTTTTCTCAGCTTTAAATAACCAAGTGACTTAGACAACAAAACCAGACCCAAACTACAACACCTTATGTGCTTTGCATAGTTCACAAGTTGGTGCTTTGCGTCCAGTTACACAATCCCTACTGAGAAAAGTTGACATGTTTTTGAAAAAGCAACAAAAATATTGTAGGTTTGTAAGGTAGTAAAACATGTATAGAAATTAGTTGTCCACTATTTTTCTTCCTGTTGCCAGAATGTAAGACAGCAAAGTCCCTTACCCTTCCTTTAAAGGAACTAAAAGAGCTGCCACAGGATAAATATTAGTTAAAAAATAGAAGGTGAAAGGTCAGTTTTTATGGTCAGTTTTCATTATTTTATGTTCATCTATGCTGATTTCACCACCCTTTTTTAGCATTCATAACTTCAGCAGTGTCTCCTAACCTTAGCTTTACATATGCATACTGTTGGAGGCTCTGCCTTTGTTCACCACTCTGCAAACACATTGGAACAAATTATACACTCGGTAGACAATAAAAATTGAAAAGAATGCTAGGAAATAGGAAGGGATGAAGGAACAAAACAAATGGTCATGCACCTGCTGTCTCTAGTGACATGACACCTCTAATGACAAAACTGTACAGCTCTTGGAACTGGAAAATTGTTTATTTTTCCATAATGCCTTATGGAAGAAAATACCTAACAAGTATCATCTGTCTGAACAAGGAAGGAGCTTTTTGGGTAACAAGGAACAGACTTGGAAGGTTTGAATGGAACAATAAAACAAGCAAAAAAATCCAATGAACATGGAATTTGAGGATCTTCCAGAGGGATACAAAACACTTCTGTTTTAAATAGAATTTAAACAACTTTGTTTCTGATAAGACAAACCTAACAATGTATCTTTGAAAAAAATGCATATATTTTATCTCCATCACTAGGACTTCACCTGTTGATTTAAACATGTCCAGAGATGTGACCTAGCACTCCTGTCACTGTGATAAAAGTATATTGACTAAAATATGAGGAAGTATTGTATCTGTTCAAACATCTAAATTAACCATCTGACATCAAACATCTTAATTAACCATTAACTAACTAAAGCCTGAGGGCTTTACTCTTCTCCCTTCTACTTCTGCATGCCCTGTCTCTCATTCTGACATTTGCTACACTCCTTTGCGAGGCAGTTGAAGTCACTAATCCAGCAGAAAAATAGCACAGCAAAAAGAGGGATAATTTTCTGCTGGAAAGTTCATTCAGCTATCACATGAGAGTGAATGGATGGGAGGAGGGACAAGGAAAGAGAGGAGCAGACAACAAACAAGACCATCAGTTGGGTTCCCTGTAACTTTTCCCCAACTTCTGGTGCCATAATTAGAGATACATGCTAATTCCAAGCTCTTTCACAACTTTCTGAGGACTCAGAGACTGTTAGCATAAATGGCTGGGTGAAATTTCTGTCTTTTTCCACATGAGCACTTCTTACTCTATGCCACCACAGAACCAGCAAGCTGCCGTCCTCCTCTTGCACAGTTTTAGCTGGGTGCTATTCTAAAACTCAGTATGTGTAAATAACAGCAGCATAAAAACATGCACTCAAATTGTTGACTTATCCCTTTGAGGTCTAGGGATATATTTTTTCTTCTGTATTTGTATGAAACACAGGAAATGTAAATTTATTGTAGATGTTGATAAAAAGATATGAATACTTGGAACTGCTTCAACGTGGTTGGAGGAATCAGTTCTGCAATGAGAATTCAGGTTTGCTGCTGCAGAATGCCAACTAATGTAACACAAGATACAATGAGACAGAAGTGAATCCAGATTTCCCCTGGTGTGTTTGCTGTCTGGTTTTAACTCATTTTTGTTCTTGTGCACCTAAAGCAACATAAGTCATGTTCATCACAGCAGAAATGTAGAAGCAATGCAACTTTTTAGTTATGTCACTGGCCTTTTAATTTTAACGCTTCTGTATTCCGCCTCTCTAAATATTCACAAAATACATTTACTTTATTTTAAGTGCTTATAAAAAGCAGGACTGCCACCCCAAAATAATGTACCACTCAACCCGACCATTATAGCAAAAGTCCACAGCAATAATTTTTCAAAATTACCACCATGTAAAGAGAAGAATGCCATCCAAGTACAATATAAAGCTTATGATTAAACTTCTTTAAATCTTTTCAATCCTCTCTCTTCTTGAAGAATTACAGTTCCTGTTATTACAACAATTTACAATGGATTTAGGACCCAATTTGCCTTTACCTCTCGTGTTTGAAAGCAGACCGCTTCTAGTGCAGCAAAGGCAATGTGGTTTTTATTTGTAAACTGAGTAAGGCCACAGATAATACTGTGAAGAGAAAAAAATACTGAGTTAGGATATATTTTTTTACCAGACATACAATGTTACTTCAAATCTAGGCCTTCTAATGCAAAGCTCATGAGTTCCAGTGTATGAGGACTGCTTTTTAGTATTGAAAAGCTTTTTGCTATTCAATCTAAACTCTCTCATCCCTGTTTTCCTGACAAACTTGCTTTCAGTATCTAATTAATATAATTGCCATAAATAAAAATTTTATTGCCAATCTGCATGCATATGGGTGCATACTCACCCAGCCCGCAGAGGAACACACACACAGACAGAAATTCTAGTCTTTTGAAAAAGGAAATGTATGATCAAGGCTTATTTTTCTTTAAAAAATAGTATAATCTATGACTAAAATATTAATAAATTCTCTAGTGCTTTCAGTTCTTAAGGAAAAACCTAGTTGAGTCTGTGCTATGTTCTAAATGCTTAAAATTGTTTTCAGATCTATTCTAATCATTAATTCCTTCTGCACCTTCAAAGAGATATTTGAATATGGAAATGATGCTACATCTACCCATGAGTAAGCTGAATTCCATCACTGTACTCTGAACTACAGAGCAAATAACAATCCTTTTATTCTAGTTCAACATCCGAGGGATAGCAGAGTACTACACAGAAATACTGCTGTGTATTTCGTGCTGCATAAACTCAAGTTCAAAGATATTAAAAGATGTGTTTAGTTGAGGCTATTCCAAAGAACAGCTTTTTCACAAAGGACAAGAAGTCAAGCACTGTGATCTCAAAAACTCTAGGTCAAAGATTTTTTTTTTTTCCTGTAAGAAGCATCTAAATTCTAAAGAAGCAACTACTCAAAACCTTGGGAACTAGATAATTTCTATGATTTCTTTTTTCACCTTAGGAACATTTTATTATATTTAATTTTATTATGCTCCTGTGATTTCCATGGCATTTTTTTGATACAAGCAAGAGTAGGTAAGCTCAGAACAAAACAAAAAAAAAAAAAAAAGGTTGTTGTTTGAACTAGTAATTCTAATTTGTACCAGCTACTTAACTTTTTGCTGCCTGAGACTTCACATGTATGCAGACCTCCGTTTTCTCTTTAATGAGATAAAAATCCTTTCAGAATCAGAAATGTGTGGAGAAAAAAAGCTTACTCTGCTAGTGGCACAAATGATAGTTTGTCTTACACTTCTCTAAAATGCACAACCCAGACCAAATATTTTCCCTGCACCCTTCTTTTGGAGTGGAGAGAGAAGGGTGAGTCACTACACTGGCTAATCTTTTTTTCTGTCCCAGTAGCAGTTGCTGTTTTGAACAGATTAAAATGCAAAAGAGAAAACACACTAGTTGCTTGAAGATACCACAGAAAATTATGTACCCAGAGACATAAAGAACAAAAATAAATTTCACATACCTGGGAGGACTAGTCATAGCATTTGTAAAATCATTAAATCTCACTGCAAATGCATTTAATCTGATGCTTACCCCCTTGCACTGGGTTCCCAGTATGGTGCATACAGTCCCGAAAATGCTGGCACAAAGTAGCAGCCATAAGAAGTCCCCACTTCTGCAGCCATTTTTTCTAATGCATACACAGAAACAGTCTCCACTTAGCTTTTCACAACTGTGCTGACACTTAAATATAACACTTCAGGTGTTATTATTTATTTATGAAAAACATTCAAAATATGTTATGTAGCTGCAAAAATAATAAAGGCAAATACCATTAAAAATACAACTCTCAGACTCTGATCCTCATTAACTGGTCATCCATTTGCAACAATATGAGTGTTAGATGGGGCCCAGGGGGTTGTGGGAAATGTAAAATGAAAAATCAAAACTGAAAATCAAAACTACATACTCAATATTCTGACCTAGATCCTGTAAGGTTTTCAAAGGGTATCCTGTGGGTAAAGAATGCAGTCTTCAAAGTAGTCTAAAAGGTCACACTTTGCTTCCATTTAAGTCAAGGCAAGCAAATGAAACTGGATCAAGACCAAAGGGAGTTAAGAACTAAAATTTCATTAATTTCAAATGGATTTACAGTTCTAAATTCTTAGCTTACGTACATAATCACAAGGCCGGCTACAAGAATATCTGAAGTTGCTTAATATCTGAGTAATAACTTTGGATATCCGAACTCCTCAATATCAAAATATCTGTAATTTAAAAAATTATATTAAGACATCTAGGATTGCAAAGGAAGTAATGCTAATGTGGAGCTCCTTCCTATAACAAGAAAGCATTTTATTTCTGATTTTGTATATTTCTTCTGTTTGCATTAATCAGAGAAGCACAGCAATGGAGAAAAGATGTAGGAGAACCTTTTCAAAAAGTCTTTTTAAAATGATACTTTCATACAGACTCCAGTTATTAAACATATGTAATGAATTGATTTCTAATCTTAAATCTCATCAGTATCACTTTAAAACTGCTGTACTTGCTTTCTCCTGACACGTTCTCCTTCTTCAAAGTTTGATATATTCCTAGTTTCTATGTCACACACCATCATGTTTCAGTTCAGCTCAAGAAGAAAACATCAGCTACCTAAATGCTAAAGATTATATTCTTAGTCAAAACAGATTACCATCCTCCACAACTCATTTAAGAGGCAGTTTTGCAAATGAGGTTCCTAACTCAATAGATACGAAGCCTTCTACATAAATAATTGCATATCAAGGGTTTCAGGTTCTCTTGTTTATGACAGGAATGAATATGTAAATTTAGGGTCAAATATGCTCTGGGTTTCATAACAAAGATACTCTTGTCTCTGGAAAATTCAATATTATATGAAACCAGGGAATACACTCTAAGAATAGTACCTATAATATCTGCTTACTTGGGAAACTCCTAAAAAGTACAGACTGCAACAGAGCAAAGCTGACAAAGGTTTTCAAGTATTGATATGCTATGTGAAATACATGCATCAATAAACTGTGATTTCACCAGTGCAAAATAAACATAGTAAAGTATAGGCATCTTTCAGTTTGTCTTTACTTGAATACTTTGAGCTTTCATTTAATACTACAGACCACAAGACCTTGGAAAACTTAAAAACACTGAACAGCTCCAAAGTGTAAATACTCACCAATTTCTTGTGAAGACTTAACAATACCTAGATTGTCCCTCAGCCAACGAACAACAGCACCAGCTATTGCAACAGACCCCTGAAGGAAACAAAACCACTGCAACGTTAGGAGGCAACAACTAGTAGCTTCATGCTACTTTTTACAGGAGAGGAGAGGCAGAGTAGCTGTGGCCTCCTATCGCAGACTGACAGTCACAGCTTAAAGAGCTCCCAGAAATGCTCACAACCAGAGAACAGGTTTCTTGACAGCAGGAGACTGACATGTAAAAATGGCAGCCTGTTATGCAGGCTCCACGGAGAAAAGGTGCATCTTAGATGGTTTTTTTCCAATGGGAAGAGTTACCATGGAACTCTAAACAGTCTTGTCTTTCTCATTTCAGTTTTCTCCTGAACATATAGTCACGAGGTCCAATAGACTCAGCCTTCTTTTTCTGATAAAGATTTTTATGATTTGATTTCAGAAATCAAGACTGGTTATGTCTAGAGTCTAAATACAAATGCACAGACAAGACACAAAATGTAGGTACTTGCATCTGCCAGCAAAATTCCTCTGTTCCTTCAGCAAATAGAATGACTCTACAATATCATAGATGACTTTCACAGCTCCTATCTCACTCTAGAGCCCAATGACTATCTAGAAGAAAGGCTCAAGTCTATTAGATTAAGCTTCAAGTAAAATGGGAGCAGCATCATATCCTCATGAAAAGCCACTGCTAGGAGGAGTAGGGTGCTTATTAACTAGCTAGCTACTACAGTTATTAGATACAGGTTTGATTGGAAAAGAAAAGGCTGAATCTGCATTTGTTGCCTCTCTGGAAGCTGTCTCAACCACCAGACTGTAGGTACATGGATACAAGAGAAAGAATACTTAGTATCTTTGGTTGAAGCTGTTTCTTCAAAAGACTTGGAGATAAGGAAAAAGTACACATGCAAATAAGTGATCATGCAAAAATACAAATCACTCTCAAAACAGCTCAAGTTCTTGTTTTAAGAACATCTCATACACTTGCACAAAATGAAAACCCCAAAGTTTGCAGAATATGGCAAATGCAAATCAACTTCCCTTAGGTTTCCCTTAGGAAAAGAAAATTAACACAGCCTATGACATCCCAGTAAAGTCGTGTAAGCCACCAACTATTCTCCCAGAGAACAAAATCCTTTGTGTTGTCCTTGTTTCACATGGAAAGCATAGGCTCTCAACAAAAGCTCAATGGCAGCAGAGAATTCAGTATGTGTGTTTTGAGGATAACTATTCAATCAAGGCCACTAAACAATGGAGATAGAAGAATAATTATTCTATTGATCCAGATTGAAGCTTTGGAGTCAACTGCTCAGCTGCTGTGCTTCAAGAAGCAGAACTTTAGAAAAATGAACCCTTAAGTTATAGTAAAAAGCCAATTTTCTACAGAATTTGGATGCCCTCAGAACTGTGTGGAGAACTGAAGAATTGAATTCCGGTTGTATGCACCTATGCTTGTTTGAGTGAAACCAGAGCATAATTCTTAGCTGGTTAGTAGATAAAAAAAGCTCACTTGTTAGAGGATTCTTGTCTCAGAAATTTGTTTTAGAGTTTTAAAAATTAGAAGCAATTTTATTAGAATTAAATAAACCCCAGACATTTAGTCATGCCTTCTATTGAAAAGATAACTGAAACACTAGTACTTTTCCTCTTTTTTTTAGAAACTAATTTAGGGGTTTTTCTAAAAATTTGAAAGATTGTGTAACAACAAAAAAAAACCAAACCTCTAAGTGATCAAGCCCTGAAAATATAAACTATGAATTGTAGAAGTATTTGTATTAGATTACTTGATACAGATTGGAGATTAGGATAACCAAAACCACACAAAGCCTTGAGGCATGCAAGCTGTAACATAAAGCTATTTCTATTTCTGTGTAACTGAAGGGTTTTTCTAACAATAACATAAGGATATTAGAAAACAGAAGTAAAAAAAAATGTGTTATCATTATAAAAAGCAAGAAATTACTGTACTTACCTCTAGAGCATAAAAAACAGGTTTGTCTCTGCCCAGTTTGTAAGCTATTGTGGTTAAAAGACCATGCTCAGAAAACACACACTGAATAGGGAAAAGGGAAAGAAAAGGTAAAGTATGATCAGCAGCAGAGAGTATTTTTTAAATGTATTTGAATAGCAGCAAACAAAAAACAAAACCTTCATTCGAAAAAAAAAATCTGGAAGGTTTGAACAAAGTAAATTATCAGTTACTCTAAAGAAACACCTAAGATTGAACCCTCAGACTGCTGGTGTGAATTCTCATTTCTGCAAGCTACCTCAATTCTTTCCAGACTCCTTACAGCAAAGAATTGGGGGTCTGTAAGAGATTGGAATGAGAAGGAAGCCAAAACTTCACAGTATTTATTCAACTACAACTACTAAGAAACAATGGGAAAAAATGAAGGGAGGAAATAAAACACCCAACACAAGGAAAAAAAAAAGCATGTGGCTAAGTAGGCTAAGTAAACCAACACTCAGAACTTCTAGGTGAGGTTAAGAAACATTTACAAAGAAAAAGAAAGAACCTTGCTATGAAAAATTTTTTTTTTTAAACTTAAGGATCTAGGAATGGTATCTTACAGAAACACCTTGAACAAATTATTACATTTCTTTTCTTCCAGATTTCAGTATGCGCTTTTCCTTGTCTGTAGCTAGTAAGTTTAAGAAAGGCTAATATACACTTGTACTCAACAGTTTGTAAAAAAAACAAAAAACAAATAAAACACCAAATAGCTAAAAAATGCAACTGACCTTCTGACCTGTATTGCACAACAAGAAACATCCTGTTCCATACCTAGTACGAAAGTGAAGAAAAGTTAAAACCAGGCTGTTTAAATAACTTGTTACTACAGTCCATGAATCCGTGACCCCCTGTGGAGAATCAAGACACCATCTTCTGCCCCTTAAAGGTTATGTTATCATTAACTGATGATAAAATCATCCCCAAATATCTGATAAAAATGCACCCTTCAGCTGAAAAATCTAGTCCTGCACCTATCTTTCTGGCTACTTCTTGTATCTACTTGATTAAGGAAGAGATATGGCTGAAAACGAAGTGCGAATACCTCTTTGGTGGTAGTGTTTACCTACTTCAATTTAAGCAGATTATGAAAGCCACTTCATAAAATAAATATTTTGCAATATTAAATTCAAGTCTTTAAAGGGGAAAATTTAAGAAACTTTTTCACAGAGGATGTCTTCTTTAAACACATTCAGTTCAAGTATTTCTAAGAATGGCATGTTTCTCATTTGAAGACCACATCACATATATGTGTGCATTCACATATGAAAGGAGACTCTAATTAAAGCAATATAAGATAATTATTCTAAGAAACTATGAGCTCCCTACCTTTTTAATACCCTGAAAATTAATAGCTTTAAATAGTACTGAGAAAGTCCTTGGATATATATGAAGAAGAAAAGGGTAAAAAAATAACACAAAAAGGTTAAAATAATCTCATTTGTACCTTTTGGTGTAGCTGAATTTTTTTCAAAAGGTTTCTTGTGTTATAAAAGTATTTTTTATAATACTTTGTGACAGTATTACTTAGAAACATGTTTACTTTACTAAAATGTAAGGCCACTAGTCATTACATTTGTGTATAAATAAAGATAAAGTGAAGGTAAATTAGCAACAAATATAGATTAATGTGTAATTAAATCTGTGGCAGTCCAGTACTGTGCATGTAACTACATGCTCAGTTAAGCACAAGGTTGTAAATGGAACAGTAAGTCATTTAACCAGAGAGCTTTTCCTCAAATTAATGTTTGATTACACCATTTGTCTGATTTAATTTATCAGCTCTTTTAAACAAGACACACAGTAAGAGGCTGATAAATAGAAAACTCTTCATACTGGCTAGACACAGAAACAAAACTAAGCACTGCAACTGAAATGAACCATTCCCATCTATCTGTGCTGTGGGGTTTTTGTCATTCACATCTAAGCAATCTAACACCCACAGTCTGTATTTGTTTAGTTTCAGGTCACAACTTAAATGATACTGCAACTGTTTTAATCTGTGTTTTGGAGAATGTTGAGATGAAAAATCTTCTGTCACACTAATATATTTCCTCACAACGACTTTGTTCCAAAACATACCTCACAAACCATTTAACTTTAATGTCTTCACTATTTTATATGATTGTCAGGACACTTTTATTTTGTAGGTAAACACAGTCAAAAAGCAAAGCTATAGTTATGCAGTACCTACAAAAGCATTTGGCAGTTAGCTTGAAAGAGAACATAATACTAAATTTAAAACAGAGGAGTGATGTACTGTGTATCATACAAGTTCCATAATAACTTACGTATTTTTTGCCTGCCCATCTTGAAAACACATTTGCCCAACAAGAGCAGCAGACTGGTCACCCAAACACTGAAAACAGAGATTTTTTTTAAGCTAATGTCCACACAATTCACATGCATGAAAAAGGAACATGAATAGATGTATTTAACTATAACACTAATGTGTTAGGAGCACACAGGTAATTGAAAGTGAGGAAAAATCAAATAGAGACAACCTGTGTTTTTTACCACTCTTCACTTCGTAAGAACCACAAATGAAATATGTTGTGCTAACCATAATCATTGATATGGTTAACAATTTAAAGAAATAAAAATTAGAATGTTACTTATTAACTTATTGATCCCAAATTTCCCACAGCACTATGCGCAAGCATTAAAGCTGGCAGCTCGATTTCCACAGCCAGATCATAACAATGAAGAAACCAGTCAATTAATAATTAAAATACAAAGTTTACTTCACGTTTAACATAAAGTAAAAACTCATCAACTTAATTTGTAGAAGTATTCACCGATCTTAAAGCTTATTTCAGAAGACTATTCATTCAGTACCAGTTTCTTATGCCAGAATGTGAATTGGAGTAGGACTTACCCCAGAAATTGGTACACCTGTCAAAGCTCCAGATTTCTGATTCACAAAAAGAGAAAGAAAAATTCCAAATTAGTTTTCCAAGACTACAGTTTAAGGAAATGAAAAAGAAGCTAAACTTGTAATGCTCAAAAGAAAACAAAGAAGGGTCACAAAAGCAACATGGTTAAGTTCAGGTATACACTGGACTTCACTCTAATGCTTCTCATGCCTAAAACACTAAAAAGTAGAGAGCAGGAAATTTACAAATATGCTTGATGTTACCTGAACATCAATTTACTTTAAGGGAAATTTTGTTGGAATCATAGTCTACAGAATGGGCTCTGTAACTTATGCAGTCAGTTTCAAAGTGTAAAATGCAGAAGTGCAAAAAGGGTAAAGTGATTAGAAAAAAGATGTGATGGTGATGAAACACTAAGGAGAGACAGAACAGCAGATGCCTCATTTTAAGCTTTTAAGTCCCATCTACAATTTCTTCCAAACACTATGACATTGTTCTTCAGTAGCATTATTGTAGTAGGTATCATAAGAAATTTATATCCTGACAGTTTTTACTTCTTTCTTTAAACTGTTTCTTTGTGCAGTTGTGAAAATGCATTTTCAGTGAAGCCATGCATTTGGTGCATTTCCAAACTGAATAATTTTTTCTTTAATTCTCTCTTTTCATTAACTGGATTTAAGGTAATTGATTTTATAAATGCACTAAAAAATCCCTGATATTTCACTATGATATTAGTATTTATAGACAGAATGGATGACTTTTCTCATTTACAAAATGAGACAGCAAACATTCATTAGCCAGTAGCTAGTTTTTTTACTTTACCGTAAAAAATCTACTCAAGAGAACGAAAATTAAGGCAATTGCACACATCAAGATTACATTTTAGAAACAACTTTGGTATGATGTCTAATTGTAATAGCTCAAATTTGAGAATACCCATCAAATTTAATGGTCTGGAAAGTGTGCGTTTACTAATCCTTACACCAGTGGAAATGCACAACATCCGAGCACAATGGATAAGATGTAGGTGGACATCCTAAGAGAAGCCTCTACTCACCAGGCTAGAACAGATTTTCTACAGCCAGCAAGAGGAAGAAAAAGAAAAAAAATGGAGGCAAAAGGGGAAGAGAAACAAAAGTTCACATTTAAAGTGACCAGTTATTCTATTTCAATTGACAGGTAGATCTTTTTCCACTTACCTCACTCATTCAGCTAATACAACTCACTCTCATCTGACCTTCCCATTAATAAAAGTCAGCAATGACTTCCAGTGGCACATCCATTCACAGATTAGCAAAAATACTTGTATTTCAGGCAAGTTAGAGTTCTATTTTAAATACAAATCTCTTAATTTGTCTTAATTACAAAATGTCTGTTCGAGTAAACAGTGTGGCAAAATACCAGGAAAAAGAATGCAAAATCTCAGCCTTCAGTTTATATGACTTTTGAAGCTTTTAAGAATAAATGCCACATCAGATTCAGAAGGTACTGTATCAAAGTTAACTTGAAACCTCAGTACCAGAAGAAGAATTAACTATTTACTCCTAAGTAGTATTCATAGCTGCACTGGAATCAGTGTGATTAAAAAGACATCACAATATTCCAAAATATTGTTTTTCTTTTACTGAGTGCTATGTACATATGCATGGCAAGAGGAGTTGATTTTTCAAAAAGAAGGCAATCTCAGGTGTCACAAAAACTGACTAATCTTGCCTTTAAGTATGTGGAAATAAGACATTACATATCTCGTATAGTCTTCTTAGATCATTAAGTTTTCCATAGTGACTCTTCTTTTCAGTTGCATAAATACTAAAAAAATTTTGCTCTACTAATATACTGATCTCAAACTTTTAATCTACTGATTACACATTCCATTTTGACAGTTCTTCAACCAATAAGTAATTGTAAAAAACAAAAAAGACCCCTAATTTTTAAGCTTATCAAAAATCCCTCCCATCTTGTTTTCTCTATTTGACACTTAAAAAGAAAATAACAGATATTTAACTTCATGTAATATTACACAACAGCAGATAATGACATCAAAACCTTTAATCAAATCGGACTTGTCTAGAAAAAGCCATTTTACAAAATTAACTTCACACACACCAAAACATACCATCAGGCCATAAATCTCAGAGGAGCTTCGTACTTTTGGAAGCATTTCCATGGGAATATTGAAGAACCTGAACAGAATACAGAGTAATTTATAGATATGGTCAGTGCTAAATCAGAAAGCATTTTGCTTTTTTTTCCTTAAATAAGTTTGGGCTGTAAGGAAAAAACACATAAATGGAACTTTGGTTTCTAGATTTCGACCCATTACTATGTGATTTCCCACTTGTTACAGCACATGACACTGAATTATGGAGTAAACCAGCATATATCTGAATATCAATAGGTTATTAATAGGTGATTAATTATAAGTAACATAAAAGTAACAGCAGCTTGATTTTTTTTTGGTGCAAGAATGCATCAAGGAAAAAAATGACTTAAAATAGTTTCTTTAGTCCATAATCATGTTTCTAAGGTGGCTGCAGATAATACCTTACTAGGAACCATTATATGTCACTGCTTCCATGATACAGTCTTTCATCTACAGAAAAAAACATAAAGGTGCTGCTACTTTTAATTAATAATTAATTTTTAATTAACAATTTTTCACTGTGAGGACGGTCAGACGTTGGAATGGTCTCCATGGGGAAGTGGTGGATTCCCTCACTTTGGAAAGTTTTAAATCTCAGCATGATGGGATGCTGGGACATATCATATAAACAATATTAGAAGGGCTGGACTAGATGACCTTTGAGGTCCCTTCCAACCTGGCATTCTATGATCCATTGAAATACAGTATTACTGAAAAACTGAGCTTACTGGCAGAGATCAGAATCCCATTCCAAGGAATGAATGTTGAACAACATTGTTCTACTGGCATTGGTTACATCTGTACAGTGAATTCCTCCATTCTTTCCACCTGTCAAACTCTGAACAAAAAAAAAAAAATATTAACAGTATTTGCCAAGAAAAGATACAGATTTAATTCAACAAATTACAAAAAAAAATATTCACAAAACTTTCCACTTGGGAGTGGAAACCCGGGTATCCATGCAACAACTAAAGAAGCAAACCTGATATAGTAGAAAAAAAGCACGAATGAGGTAATAGGGCTACAGCAGTAGCTTCTGGATTCTTCTATTGCAATGGTGGCTAATACAGCTTTCAGAAGTCAAAATATTTTTCCAAAAGCATGAACAAAATTTTATAGCCATCTATAAACAGCAAATTGCATATGAACATCTACAGAGGAAAAAAAAATAGGAACAGTAACAGTAACAGTTCATCTTGTAAGGAACTTAGAAGAGAATTTCTTCAGTGGCTTGTATTGACATCACTGTGTGATCAGTGGGCTTCAAATCACAGCACATTGCACAGAAATTTGCATGAAATCAAAATTCTTTTTAAGAAGAGTGATAATAAAATCACAAATACATACCCATATAAGCCAAGAATCAATGGTCCCAAACAGAGCTCTGCCATTATCAGCTGCTTTCTTAATCGCTTCCACATTATCCAAAAGCCACCTAAGTTTCACTGCACTAAAATAAGTGCTAATTGGAAGACCAGTCTTAGACTGTAAAATTTATTAAAAAACAAACAAACAAACAAACCAACAAAAAATCATTTACAGACCATGAAAGTATCCTTTTCATGAATACTACACTTATTTATAATAAATTACGATAAGCAAGCAAAAAACACAAAGACATAAAGCTTGGTAAAATTACACAAGCTTGTTATTTAAATAACTGCTAAGCATACAGTACAGAAATCTGAGAATATCAAAAACAAATGACCAGTGCAACAATGGACAAAGATTGAAGCTGATCTAAATGCAGTTCAAAGACCATTGACGTAGAAATAGTTGTTTGCAGGAGTCTTCTCTCATCTAGGGTATCTCCCTGTGACTAGGCTTCATTTTGTCAGTTTTGTAATAACAACTACCAGAACTTAGAAATCAAGTAAGTTTACATGATTTGTGACATCCATTTACTGGCTATTGAAAAATATATAATATAAAAAATACATCACATTAGTATGAGCAGTCAAGAAAAATAAAAATCGAAGAATTACCACAATTTTTTGCAAGCTTTTTTTTTTTGTAATTTTTATATATACGCCCATATAGAAAATAAATACATAAATAAACAAGAATTAGTTTGCTCTTCATAAAATATCTTCCCAGTTCTCATATTTATTGCAATGAATTTCAATATTAAGGTATGAGAAGGTATAATATATTTCACGTCAATAAAATGCTTTTCATCCTTTTTTTCTACTTGCTTCTCATTTTTGTGTGTTTACTTATCATTGGACAGATAGTACATTTAAGTCTCACTAACAATTACTCAATTTAACCTCTCTAGTGAGATATGTAAGGAGTGTTAACCATGATTTTGAAGGAAAATAAACATCTTCCAGTCTCTGAAATAGTATAATATAATATTATACCCATTTTTTGGTACGTGAAAAGCTAAGAAGAGACTAGAAGCTACAACTGACTTGTCTGGGGGAATTTTATGCACAAATCTCCAAAACATTATATACTGTAGCAATAAGAGTTGAGCTACTATTTAAATCTTTTGAAATATCTCTTACCTTAAAATAGGCTTTGTTTTTTCCTGGAATTTTTTTAAGAAGCCGTTCAACAGTTGACTGGGTTCTCAGATCAAGCCATACTAAAACCACAAATAAAATTAACTGATCAACTGATGTAATACACAAGAGACATGTACAAGCTTCTTCTACAAAAGTAGAGCTCTTGCCAGCTAATTGCTGACTTTATTTTCAGCATTTCATGTGGTTGAAAGAATATTGTATTGCCATTGTATCATTAATGCACTGTTGCAAAAATTAGAAATGGTTAGATAAATTAATTTGATTTAGATGAACAAACAATTTGATAAATCAAACAGGATTTCCAACATAATAGGATATATACTTTCCTCTACCAGAGCATAAGCAAATGATTAATACTATGTTGTTTATAGCAGATGACTGTCATTAAACTGGGAGGTTAAAAGAAATAGCAGGTTGATTATTTACTAATTCTATGAAAACTTTGAACTGAAGTGCTATGTCAGAGTTATCAAAGTACAGCTGGGCTTAAGATAAAGCTGTATTTGAATTTGAAAATTTCAACATGTGTACAACGCGTATCTGAATTTAGAAGAGTTCTGTTTTTTCAGGGGTATGCTAAACTAAATCTGGCATTTTATGTGACCCAAAAGAGCAAACAAAGACAATTACCGTATCTGAGAATACATAATCTGAAAAACTAAGGCAAGTTAAAAAAACCCCTCAAAATCAATAAATATTCATTAAACCTACTTAACAAGTATTTGCTTTAAATTTAAATCAAACCCATCCTGAAAATTGAGGAAGCTACTTCATTTAAAAGGAAGTGATTTGGCATAAGTCAGAGCTTCATTACATGCCAGCAAAGTACAAAACCCCTCAAGGAACATTGGTTTTTGTTAAAAGCCCCTGAAACAATTTATTAAGTAATAATTTTAGCAAAATAGGCTTCTTAAAATTGCAGTGATGTACAAACACACAGGTTATGACACACATATGAAAAAAAACAAAGAAGTTAGTAGCACAGGCCACAATGATATCTGCACAGGAAACCAGGAAAGCATTTTTTTACAATATGCTCATTTTATACTACATAGTCAGAAAATAGAGTAGTTACCAATAGCATTATGAAGAGGTTCTCCAGTTATTCTGTCCCAAACCACTGTTGTTTCTCTCTGATTGCTGACTCCAATGGCTTCAGGACAAAACAGAAAGAAGTATCCTTTTCAGAAGGTTTGTTTTCCCCTTTTGGGGGGTGAGGGAGGGAAAGGAGAGGTGGAGGATTATGTAAGGAGAAGTGGAAAGTAAATGGGAAATAAAAAACTTCCAATTTTTCATGCTATAATCTAGAAATATTACTTCTAAAAATCCATCATTTTTTTTTTTTTTTTTTTTTTTTTTTTTCCCCACAGACTGAAATACCTACAACACTGACAGGGAAACTAGCTTTCGACAAAGAGTCCTAATCTAAATTTGAGAATTTATTCATTCATCACTTGTATCTGTGATTTTGCAAGATTAAGGTAAGTTGGTTTTGTAGATTTATATACACAACATACTTCTCTCATTATTCTTCCCAAACTGCTCTCAATTCCTATTCAATGTCTTCTTTGAGGTCAGCATGTCTCCACCTTTCTTTTTATTGACTTAAAAACTAGAGAATAGGACTTGTTGAACCATGACATGTTAAAGTCCTCTGTGGTAGTTAAGTAACTAGACATACCTTTTATATTAGTGATGTCTATGTTCAACTGTTGCAGTTTCTCACAGGTCTTTTCCACACATTCATGAACAGACCTTAATATATCCTTTGGATCTTGTTCTACCCATCTTTAACAAACAGTAAACACCAGTTAATAAAAAATTAAAAATTACATTTAGGAAAAAAATTAAATTCTAGTATGAATAACCAGCTGAGCATTTTGACGCAATCGTAACTACACAGTATGTTCTACAGATCTAGAAAAAGTGTAATGAACTTCAAACCCTGCTCAAACAGTAAGCTGTATTTTTGTAACAAAACCATCTACATAAACAAAAAGAATTTTGTGTTCTTTTGTTCTATACAGAGTGCTTTGGCAACAAATGGTAGGTCACTTAAGAATGAACAAACGAAAGAAACACCTCAGAGAAAAAATTAAGCAACTTCTATGGACATGAAGCCTACAATTAAATTGTAAAAATTATCAGGGTTATCACTTTAAATATGACTTTAAATCTTGTTTAAACTTCAGTTTTAAAGTTTAAATTTTAAATATGCAAATGAGTGCTCAGAGGAAAAAAATAAGTATTTTTAGTTTATATAATTCAGAGCACACTGGAGACCCAATGAGGGGCTTTTAATGCCAGTTTTCCTACCAGAGTGTTTTCCGTAGCAGATACTATGTTTGACAGCCTGAGGGAGCTGGGGTTGTTCAGCCTGGAGAAAAGAAGGCTCTGGGGAGACCTAATAGAGACCTTCCAGTACCTGAAGGGGCCCTACAGGAAGGCTGGGGATGGACTGGTTATAAGGGCTTGTAGTGATAGGATGAGGGGAAATGGTTTAAAATTAGAGAAAAGTAGATTTAGACTGGATGTAAGGAAAAAATTCTTTACCATGACGGTGGTGGAAAAAGGGAACAGGTAGCCCAGGGAGGTGGCTGAGGCCTCACCCCTGGAGATATTCAAGGTGAGGCTCTGAGCAACCTGATCCAGCTGAGTGTGTCCCTCCTTACTGCAGGGGGGTTGGACTAGATGACCTTTAGAGGTCCCTTCTAACCCAAATTATTCTACTATTCTTAAAAATTATTAATCAACTTCAGTTTTGATAATTCATAGATTAAAAGTCATAAGCTCTACCAAAATCTACACAAAAAGATTTAAAAAACCACAGAAAATTCATACCCTTCTTTAGGGAATTTCTGACTTATCTCAACTTGATGGTGACTCAAGAGCTCTGCTGTTTTAGCATTAAAAACCTGCAGATAAAAAAAAAAAATTAACATTTATTCATTTGAATAAATACAGTGCCATGATAATTGAGAGTGAATTTTTATCATCAGCCCAAATATATGTATTACCTGGGTTCAGATATATGTATTTTGTAATTAAAGTGAGAAAAAAATACTTTGGTGAGCTTTCCTGTCAATTGTAAATGGTTTGGGGGTTTATTTTTTCTCATGATTTCCCTCAAAGCAGGAAACCCACATTTTTTCCCTCAAAGCAGGAAAACCATATTTTTTCTTGTGGAAGTTGTAGAAATTAAACTAATGAGGCATGATGACTCAGATTTAGATATAGTACAATAAAAATCAACAGAGAATCCTGAGGACTATGCTAATGGTGATTCTCAAAGAATCACAAGTAAGAGGCTCTGCTTTGCAATAAAAGTCTGTCTAGAACACATAGCTATTTTCATTAACTGTCAGTAGCCTGTTTCCAAAAGTAAACTCCTGCAGCCAAGACGATACCCAGTAAAACATCCAATTTAATTGTACAATGAACAAACCAACATAACTGGCTGGGCAATGAAGGTTAGAAAGTAAAATCTAAGAACAGACTCAAGTTAACTGCAGAACATAACAGTAGGACACCATCCTGTGTTTTAGTGGAAAGGAGAATCAGATTTAGAAACCGCACATGTGGTAAAGGTAGAAAACTCACTTTCTAGGATTCAACTGCATCTTTTCTAGACTTCCTTGGTCATACGGTCCTCCCATTCCACAAATTTTAGGAACTCCTCTTAATCTTTTAATCCATAAACTCTTTGATTTTACCTAGATAGTACAGTTTACTTTGAATCTATGAGAAGAATTCTGACAAAAAGCAGATGAAGATCTGATTCTCCAGCTTCTTTGAAACCTTTAAGTATCTTTAGAGTGAAACGCTGAAGTTTAGAAACATTCTAGTTATATATTAGAATTACAGAATATTTCAGGTTGAAAGGGACCTTAAGATATCTGTAGAACTAAACCCTCCTCCAAGTAGGGTCAGATACAAGATAAGTCCAGGTTGCTCAAGGACTTTTTCTAGGCAGGTCTTGAAATCCTCCAAGGATGGAAACAGACAACCTCCCTGGAAAATAATAAAAGCTATTTTTTCCCCTCCCCAGAAGAGAAGTCTTAAAAAATGTTTGTGCTCTTCTGTTATCAATTGGAAAGAATTCTTAGAAAAAGCACCACCACTGTATTCTTTTTGCCATATTTACCTATATGTGTTTCAGTTACCAGCTCAGGCTTGGCATGCAGCTATCCTAATAACAGGGTAAGCTCTGTTAGTGTTGCATGCCTGGAAGGAACTAGTATAATGATAAGGGTCTCTTAAAATGCTATGCAATATAGTTAATAAGAGAGATCAAGTTTTGCATGCGTGCAGCAATATAATTTGAAATTGCCTCTCTGCCAAAAGCATAGTAATGTTTACTAAGGTTTTATAATAAAGATAGAAAGATAAAAGATTTTTTTTTTAACCTGTATGTATCTGACCTAATAACTGTTAAATATCACTCAGTAATCATTCACCATTATTCAGTGTTCCTTGGAAAAGAAGGAAGTGCATAAGGATTCCTAGTGTTAGCAGGAAGTAAATACAGATTCGATTAGACAAGATCATTCATTGAACCTGGAGTGTCTGACCCACAGATAATAAAGGGTGAAACTCTTGCACACTAAGTCTTCTTGCCTCCTTCTAAACAAGCTGTTCTAACAGCAATTAATTCTCAACAGAAGCACTAAGACTACAGCTGCATAGATTTTTCATGCCCATAAAGAAGGAACTAGGTAAACACGCTCTCCTAATCCATCACAAACAAAACCGCAAACAGCTGACATCCTCAACAAAAGAATCAGACACTCCCTGTACCTCAGGGAAAGGGATAAAAAAGTTCCACTGAGAACAAATGCTCTCAGAGATAAAGAGGATTCTGATACATGTAAGGGTATGTCGTGATAGGACAAGGGGTAATGGTTTTCAACTGGAAGAGGGCGGATTTAGGTTAGAAATTAGGAAGAAATTCTTTACTGTGATGGTGGTGAGACATTGGAACAGGTTTCCCAGGGAGGTTGTTGAATGCCTCATCCCTGGAAGTTAGCAAGGAGTGGATGGATGGGACTCTGAGCAACCATGGAGGGGTATATGTCCCTACCCTTGCATGGGAGTTGGAACTAGATGATCTGTAAGATCCCTTCCAACCCACACTGTTCTATGAAAGGATAACAAACACAAAGACATCAGGACTTTTAAATCTAGAAGATGATAAACAAAGCAGGGAAAAAAATGCAGGGAATGGGCACTCATCTCCTTCCATGTCCCCTGACTCCAAAAATACTGTGTTGTGAAAAAAAACAAACAAAACTGCAATAAATCACCCTTGTTTCTCTCTGACAGTGGACAGAGGAATAAGGAAGTATTCAGTGCTGTTAGGCCTCAGGCCATAGGAACAAAAGGTAAAGACACTGATGTGCCACCAGTGGTGGAAGTTGGTGTATGAACTATTACATGAGCTTGACCAGAATGAATAGACAGGTCCAGAGGCCATCCACCCCCGGGTGTTGAGAGAGCTGGCCCACGTTGCAAAGCGGCTCTCCATAATCTTTGAAAAGTCACGGAGATTGGGAGATGTTGAGGAAGGCTAATGTCACACCTATCTTTAAGAGGGGCTCCAAGAAGGATCCAAGATACTATAGACCCATTGGCCTCACTTCAGTCCCTGGGAAAAACATGGATCGAATCCTCATGGGGACTGTCATGGGTCAATTAAAACATGATTAGGAAAAGCCAGCATGAATTTATCAGGGGCAAATAGTGCCTAACAAACCTGATTGCCTTCTATGACAAAGTAACTTGTTTAGTTGATTCAGGACAAGTGGTGGACACTGTCTACCTGGACTTTTCTAGGGCTACTGATATGGTACCCCACATCCTCCTCCTGGAGAAACTGACTCAGCATGGCCTGGACAAGAGGTCTGTGTGGTGGGTAGGGAACTGGCTTACAGACTGTACCCAGAGGGTAGCAGTAAATAGTTCATCCTCCAACTGGCAACAGGTTACATATGGCATCCCCCAAGGACCGACACTGGAACCAATGCTGTTTAACATCTTCATAAGTGACCTGGATAATGGGATCAAGAGCACCCCATTGAAGTTTGCTGATGACACCAAGATCAGTGGAGAGGTTGATACCCTAGAAGGGAGAGACACCCTCCAGGATGACTTTAGAAAGACAGTAGAGGTGGGCTGACAGGAACTTTATGACGTTCAATGCGAGAAGTGCAAGGTCTTGCACCTGGGAACACATTGCCTAGGAGTGCAGTTCAGACTGGGATCCACTTGACTAGAGAGCAGCTTTGTGGAAAGGGACCTGGGGGCATTGGGAGAAATCAGGCTCAACATGAGCAAACAGTCTGCAGAAGCTGTGAAGAAAGCCAATAGGATGCTGGGCTGCATCAACAAGGGCACCAGCAAGAGAGACAAGGAAGTCCTTATCCTCCTCTACTTGGCACTTGTCAGACCACACCTGGACTATTGCATCCAGTTTTGGTCTCCACTCTACAAAAAGGATGCAGACAGGCTGGAGAGGGTTCAGAGAAGAGCCATGAGGATGATCAAGAGGGATGGAGCACCTGCCATGTGAGGAGAGGCTGAAAGAACTNTTGGGAGATGTTGAGGAAGGCTAATGTCACACCTATCTTTAAGAGGGGCTCCAAGAAGGATCCAAGATACTATAGACCCATTGGCCTCACTTCAGTCCCTGGGAAAAACATGGATCGAATCCTCATGGGGACTGTCATGGGTCAATTAAAACATGATTAGGAAAAGCCAGCATGAATTTATCAGGGGCAAATAGTGCCTAACAAACCTGATTGCCTTCTATGACAAAGTAACTTGTTTAGTTGATTCAGGACAAGTGGTGGACACTGTCTACCTGGACTTTTCTAGGGCTACTGATATGGTACCCCACATCCTCCTCCTGGAGAAACTGCACCCTCCAGGATGACTTTAGAAAGACAGTAGAGGTGGGCTGACAGGAACTTTATGACGTTCAATGCGAGAAGTGCAAGGTCTTGCACCTGGGAACACATTGCCTAGGAGTGCAGTTCAGACTGGGATCCACTTGGCTAGAGAGCAGCTTTGTGGAAAGGGACCTGGGGGCATTGGGGGAAATCAGGCTCAACATGAGCAAACAGTCTGCAGAAGCTGTGAAGAAAGCCAATAGGATGCTGGGCTGCATCAACAAGGGCACCAGCAAGAGAGACAAGGAAGTCCTTATCCTCCTCTACTTGGCACTTGTCAGACCACACCTGGACTATTGCATCCAGTTTTGGTCTCCACTCTACAAAAAGGATGCAGACAGGCTGGAGAGGGTTCAGAGAAGAGCCATGAGGATGATCAAGAGGGATGGAGCACCTGCCATGTGAGGAGAGGCTGAAAGAACTGGGTCTGTCCAGCCTTGAGAAGGCTTAGGAGAGACCTTAGTACAATGTTCCAGTACCTAAAGGGCAGCTACAAAGAAGATGGGAGAATCCCCGTTTACAATGAGTCACGTGGACAAGACAAGGGGCAAGGGGCACAAGCTGCTCCTGGGGAGGTTCTGTTTGAATACAAAAGATTTTCACTGTGAGCACAGTCAGACATTGGAACGGTCTTCCTGGGGATGTGGTGAATTCCTCCACCTTGGAAAGTTTTAAGTCTCAGCTCAATGGGGTGATGGGACATACCATATACACAATAATATTATAAGGGTTGGATTAGATGATCCTTGAGGTCCCTTCCAAACTGACATTCTATCATTCTAAGCATGAGCAGTTCAGATAAGGTCAATACATCCCTGTTAAAACAGGTTTGAAGCGTTGTTTCTGTCACTGCTTTCCTTCCCCTCATATTCATTAAAAACCAGTTCTAGTTTATAAAACTGATCTATTACTTTTTGTAGTTTTGCCCTAATTTTATTAACAGTAGTCATGAAAGAATTGTCTAGGCTATTGAGACAGGTAGAGCTATCTTGAATGGAGATGATGTGATGAAAGACAGAATATCGCCAGAAATACACTGGATCCTCTGGTGAGATATTAAGAAAAGCAGTAACACTCTTTCCACTCCCCACAAATTATTGAAAAGAGAACTAGAGACTGAGCCTTGAATCTCAAGAGTGAAGAAAAGAGATCTACTTAGCTTACACTGCATGTACACAAGCAGATAAGCACAAGGGCTGATCACTTATTTCAAACTCTATATAGGGCCTCTAATGTAATAAATTACATCATCTGAAGGGGTGTAAACAGTTGCATGGTTTTACATTGAGTATCGTATTAGAGGAAAAGAAATCAGACCAACCAGTTGTAACAATTTTCAAAGAATTTAAAGAAATATGAGACAAACAGAAACGTGAGGCTCATAGAAATAATGGAAGGAGCCACACAGCCAAAAAGGCAGTACGGTAAACAGATTTTAGAAGTAAGTTTTTATGACTCGAGCTTTGCCATGTAACTCTGCCTGCAGAAAAGCTGCTTCTGTAAACCTATGCTGTATTTCCATGGATTTCTGTTAAGCTGGAACAATTGTTGCTTTGCAGGCAAACAAGCTCACCGCTGGAGCTCTGAAACTGCACCGAAATCAATCCACCTGGGAGAAGGATGACAGACAAACAATAATTCCACCTCTGGCACTTAACTAGGATTATCAGGAAGGCAGAATTTATGAATAAGTACAGTTTTTAACCTGTCTCCTAGAAATAATCTGGCTTGGAGGGCCTCTGATGAACAGACCTCCCTCCTCCCTCAAGGAGGTGCTTACGATTACAGGAATAAAAAGCAAAACTACAGTGTATTTTAAGTGATAAAATCTAACAGGGAAAGCTGAAGTATTTGCAGTATTTTTAAGCCTTCCTGTTAGCAGAAGTCTTGCATTTTCCCCAAAGGTCAAATTACTTCAGTAGAGGGTTGAAACAGATTCTCTTCTGCAGGGAAAGCTCAATGGGTATCACACTTTTCCTTAAGTAACACCATTTTTATTTCCTGAAAAGAAAGCTTACAATGTGATACTGTATATGTACTTCACTGTATGTCTACTTCCCTGAAAATTTTGGTTCTCGTTGTTCCTG
Organism: Florisuga fusca; assembly: GCA_038090715.1. Classification (NCBI taxonomy): domain Eukaryota; kingdom Metazoa; phylum Chordata; class Aves; order Apodiformes; family Trochilidae; genus Florisuga; species Florisuga fusca. Next base: position 16,130,977 of record JAAWXA010000004.1, on the reverse strand, counting down.
AATAAAATGCTAAAAAGACTTTACCCACCAAAGCCTTTTCAAGACATCAGGCAATGGTGGTTCAGTTGGCCATTGGTTCCTGATCCCAAGACTTTTTAGCATTTTTACTATATGATTCCTGAAAAAAAAATAAAATGGAAAGTGAGAGATGCAAGTATTTGATGAAAACATTTAGCAAAACATCTAGACCAGAATTTAGACATCTGGGTACACTTGTTTAACCTAATAAATTTATTTTTCTGCTTGATATCTTTAAGCAAATGAACCTTAAGCAGTTGCACTAGCACTCAAAGCACTGCTCTCTCCTTTGTAACTCTGAATCTATTATCCAGGTTCAACTCAAATTAACAGGGAAGTTGAGATTTCAAAAAAAAAAAAAAGAAAATTACAGTTTATTTTGCAAAGCAAGTAGCTTAGCAAAGATTCAAATGCGGGTCTCCAGAAGGCAAAATTACATTATAAGCTAAAACTGTTTTGTGAGATACAAGGGTAAATAAGGAGTGACAGTAGCAGAAATGCACCTAAGTTCTGGTGCTTCTCTATTATCCTTGTTCATAATAGCAGGAAAATCTCTCAAAACTTTTGCACACAATAAATTATTTCTCTAAGGAATTTCTGGATTATAGTTCAACCCACTGCCCATGTAAGCTTAAATTTAAAGTTCAACCAGGCTGTTCAGGGCTTTTTCTAGTCAGGTGTTGAGCATCTGCAAGGAATCTGCAGACTTTGTGGGCCCCTGATCCAGAGGTCCTCATAGTGCAACATTTCTTCCTGTCATCTACTTGAAAATTCACTTGCTGCCACTTGTGTTCATTGTCTGCTCTCTTTCTCCACGTGCATCTGAGAAAAGGCTGGTTCTGTGGTCACTACAGCCTGTGGTTTGGTAGCTGAAGACAACCCCTCAGACTTCCCTGTGATGAAACAACCCCTCTCCTTGCATGCCTTGTGCTGCAGCACAGTGATCATGTTAGTGACCCTCAGCTGGATAAAAACCAGTTCTTTAGAGTCTCTTCCTTTGAGGGGACCAAAACCAGACACAGTGTTCTGGATGCTGCCTCATCAGTGCCACTCGGATGGCAATAATTACTCCCTTTGATCCACAGTCTGTTCTTTTCTTAATGTGGTTAATCTTCACCACTACAAGGACACACTGCTTGCTTATATCCAACTTGCTGTCCATCAGGAATCCAGGCCCTTTTTCACCAAGCTGGTTCTTAGGTTTTTGTCCCAAGCACTAAACTTTGTTGACATTCATTAAGCTACTGCCAGGGCCCTTCTCCAACTGGCATTCCAGCCAATTGCTTTCCCTGATCTGTGGTCATCTGCAAACTTGACAAAGCATTCCAACCCATTCTCCAGGCTGTTGGTGAAGATGCTACAGGGTACCTATCAGTCCACAGTACTTACTGACTGTTACGGAACACCACTTGTAAAACAGCTACTTGTAAGTGGAAATTCAGACTCTGAACTGTTGGGGGCAAAGGGCAGTGTCAAAGGACCAGCCAATTTTTCACCCAGACATCTCTAGCCTCATCAAAATCATGTCTTCTGTCTTAAAAAACTAGGTAAAAATTTAACTGTACCACTGAATAGACCCATGAAAAATAACCAACAAAGTAACCAACAATTTGATTTTGACTGGTGACTTGGTGAAGATGAAAACTGTTGGAAGCACAAGAGAAAAAAAAAAACAGAGAGAGATAAGTGACAACAGCATGCAAACTAACACAGTAAAAGACTGAGAGGTATTAAGGGAGCCAAGGAAAGAACTCAGGCAAAAAGAATACCACATTACATTTTGGCTTAAAATATTTCAAATCAAAGTCTCTAACTGTGGCCATCTCTTTCCAGCACAGAATTCTCTGGATACATCTGAGTGACTCACATGACTTGTAGCACATTTCTCCCCCCCTCACCCCATGTTCAGACTTAATTCAGTGATGACTGCATTTTTTCTCAAATCCACATAAATTTATTATCATAATAGTTTTATCACACTGTTCTGTTTTTTTTTTTTTAATTAAGGAAAGAATTATGGCCTATTCCTGTGAATCCTTGAACAAAGGAAACATATCCTGACTGTACACAAGCTTTACACATTGCTGAATGCATCTAGTATGAGATTCCTTATTAGAAAAGGTTGTAAAAATACTGGTAGAAAGTGCCTGAGTGTAAATTTAAAGCTTCCAGTGTTTCTTCTAGTCCTACTAGTTCTATCCTCTCAGGCTAAGAAAAATTTAACCTGGCATACACATAAAGCAGATAGAACTTATCTTCAGGTTTTACAGGGAACTTCTCCAGATTATTTTCCAAAAAGGACTCCTGACTGGCATGCAAGATAGCTTGGTGCTGTCATTTATCAGTTTGGAGTTTCTTTCCACCCCCAGATCTGTTTTTCGTCATTTGACAATCCCATGAAGGTCGTGATATTGAGTAATAATGGTAACACAGGTCAAGAAGATATTCTAGTCTCCTGCTTCATGAAAGAACATTCCACACGGGGGAAGCATTATAAGAAAAGAAAAAAAAAGCAATAGAAAAAAAGCAGGGGCGAGCCAAAACATAAATCTTCCCTGTTCAACACTGCAAGCATTTGACAACATTTATTATCTCGTCATAATCTCTATTCCACTTCCACAGTGAGAATTACCACAGACATCTAATTCAAATTATCATGACTTACTGACTAGGTGACAGGACAACTCACAGAGATTTAGAAGCAGGAAGTTTATATAGCAAGTTTCATATATAATAACATTTGTTACTGTCTATTGCATAATATGGAAATAACTAGATCCTTAAACTAAAGGGCTTCTACATATTATTAATATATTAATCATCCATACTTGGACAAGCAGAATACCCTTATCCAACATTTCCACAAACCCATCTTTCACAGAGTGTAAAACATGCACCTGAATACCTACAGTGCACAGGTTATAATATATAGGGTTGGAGCCTCTGGAATGACAGCAGTCACTCCAACAGGCCCAAGCAAATTTTAGACAAAGAGAGCAGAAATCATTGCATTGTTTGATTAGCACTAGCTATTTACAGTCCCCGAACGCACACGGACCTACTTCTCCAGAGCCTGAGCACCCTGTCAATTTTATTTCATGCGGGACGAGAAGCCCGACAGACTTAAATACGCCGCCCTCCAGAAGCAGCAGGATCTTGCAACCCCCTCAAGCAGCAGGCATAAACGCTGGCCTCCGGCTTGCCCTGGGACCGGGCGGACAACTCTGGCTCAGCCGCACGGCCCGCTCCCCTCCGTTCTCAGCCGGACGGGCAGAGCAGCTCAGCGCGGCGGGAAGGCGACAGGCGTCTGATCGCCGGGAGACACCGCCAGCCGGTGGCTCCGCCATCCCCGTGTCCACCGGCGCTGGCTTGTCGCGATACAGCAGTCCCGACCCCCCGGTGGCGGCCAGGATGCCGGCCGAGGGCGGAGGAGAGGGGTCGAGACAGCGGCAGCAGGGCCCTGCGCGGCCCGCTCCCCCTGCCCTTCCCCAAGGGCAAAGCAGAAGCCGGAGGGACCCCGCAAGGATGCGGGAGAGGGAAGGAAGGGACGCAACGGCTCCCTGAAGCCGCGGGGCCGCCGCCTGTCCCCGAGCACCACCAGCGCCCGGGGGCCGCCCCCAGCCCCGCGATGTGCTCACCAGGAAGCGAGTGGAGCTGGTGCCCTGATCGATGGAGCCCACCAATGGCCCCAGCACCATCCGGTTGGACGCGGCCATGAGCCCCGCTCGGCCGCCCTCTGTGTCCCCGTCGGGTCCCTTCAGCGTCCCCTCTGTCCCGCGGGTAACGGCCGCCACGACACCNGGGGGCCGGGGACCTCCTCCCTCTCCTCCTCCCTCTCCTCCTCCCTCTCCTCCTCCCTTCCCTGTCCCACCGAGAGCGGCGTGACCGCTCGGCAAGGGTCTCTGGCAGCCCGGCTGGTTGAGGTCCCCGGCCCCCCAGTCTGAGGCGGCATTCCCCGACGAGAAATCTCTTTTCGCTTTTTAAAATATATATATATATATATTTTTTTTTTAATTTATTTTTTTTTTTTAACCGGGAGAGCAGCCCCTCACGCCGCTGTGGCCGGCGGAGCTGCCGTCCTGAGGCGGGACGTCAGTGCTGGGGAGCTGCCAAGCGGAGATGTCCGCTGGAAATCTTCCCTTCGGAGGCAGCGTTGCTGAGGAGGTGTTCAGAACTGAGTCACCGCTGCTCTGCACCAGCTGAGAGAAAAAAAAAAAAAACAACCAAAAAAAAACCAACCCCAAAACGTTAACCAACCCCAAAGTGGTTTGTTTCATCTTCCAAAGCTTTACTCTACGACAAGCAGCAATACTAAACATGGGATCTGCAGCCTTCTTTCCTTACTACGTGTTGGTAACTAGCGTTTCAAGAAAAACTGCTGGTGTTGCAAGACCCGTGGTAGAATTGCGAAAGCTAATAACGCTGACTGAAGCAGATGAGAAGTTACCCAGCCACACACATTGCCAGTGAGCCAGGCCCCCTCAGACGCCAGTAAATAGATAGGGCTTTGTGTAACTCCCCATTAGTGGTAGTTGTCCGAATTCAGTGTGTTTAGTCGGCACTGCTGTCTGGTAAGCAAAATCTGATTGCTGCCTCTTGGTCATGTTTTGCATGACTTCTTACCCAGTGCTCCCAACATAAGTTGTTTTTTTTTTTGTCAGTGCTTCAGCTAGCATCCACGGGCCGTTTGGCATGTATGTGCACAGTGCTGTCTGCTAATGTGTAATAGATAGCAAAGGGTTTAGTTGCAGCCCATGATTATAAAATCTGAAATCAGGCAAATACAGTTCAGTAATAAGGTACGAATTTTCAAGAGTGAGAGTAGTGAAACACTGGAACCACTTCCCAAAGGTTATGAGGGATTCTCTCTTACTCTAAAATTTTAGAAGCAAGACTGGTATTTTTATTTAACACAAGCTCAGTTTTATTTAACACAGTAGATTGATTTACTCAGGGGTGTGCTGCAACCCATAGAGAAAGATCCACAGCTGTCCATACTGAGAAGTCATAACAACCCCTCCTGGTTTTGCAAGAGATTTTCCCCTCTACATCCTTTAGTTGGCTGGCAGCCTCTAAAGCCATGGGCAGCGACTGTGGTTGACTTGGGAATTTCATGCCAGACTACAGCAGCTCCATGTTGACTGACGAGTCAAGCAATTAGTCTCATGGGATCTCATGGGGTCTGTATTCACTAGTATAATTGCTAGGAAAGCCGTGGGGCTTGTGACACATGTTTTGTTTCTTTTAAAAACTACCATGTGGTCACTTTAACATAACTCAAGAAAAGACATGGGTATTTTCAGCAAAGTTTGAGGTCTGTCAGGATCCAAAAATGGAAAAAAAAATGTCCTAACTGATATATATGTAAAACATGAGCCACTACTGCACCTATGTAAAATTTTACAAAGATCACTGTGTTACAGAAATTTTATACGAGGTGCAGCTCTACAATTTTCTTTGGTATTTTCTAGCAGTGCCTGTGTATTTTCCTAGATTAAAGAACAGGAGGGGTGGCAACGATAACCTATGCCATTTCTTTAGCCTGCAATAGACACCCAAGAGAGACAGAAGAATTCTGCCAGAAACTAGAAAATATAGTCAGGGAGAATAGGTTGTTCTTCCTAGCCTATTTAACAGCGTACTCTCCATTCTTTTCAGTGTTTGAAGAGGGCATTTTTCCTGTGGTTTTTATTATAGTTGAGGATTATTATTTGCAGTACTAATGATAGAGCTAGTAGGCACTGTCTGAAGGAAGCTGCTTGCGGGGGAAGGAAAGGTGAAGCTGTGGCCATACCTTTCAGGTAACATGGTGTGGGACCACATTCTGCTGAGACAGTTTTAAAGGAATTAGCTTCCTTTAAAGGAAGGAAGGAGTGTGGTTATCTGTGTGGATTAATTTCCTCTGCTTCTGTCTGAGATCTCACTGATGCAAGCCTACAGAATGCAGCCTAAAGTATTAGCTATTCTATCCCCTCACTGAAGAACATATAAAATGGGGAAGAAAACCCCACCAAGGTCATATTTAGCAAATACTAGTTGGGAGCTTTCTGAACATTAGCATTCATGACACAGGGGGAGATTTCAGAAGTTTATTTTATGCTTATGGTAACAATCTTGAGCCTGGCAGAAATAATGGAGGAAAACTCCATTAAGTTCGTTGCGGAAAACTTAATTACAACCGAGTTGAATTTGGTTCCCCAAAATATTGCATTCGTGAAGGTGTTGTGCCATGTGATTTCCTGCAACTGCTGCTCTTGCTCCACATGCAGCTTTTTGGCCTCTTGTTCAGCAGACTGAACTCCATTGGAAGTTTTCTTCACCTCTGAATATTGCCCCACTGTTTTAAGTATAAGTATATATGTATATTTAAGGTAGTAAACACATTTGAAATGCATTAATTAAACACACAAATATTAACAATATATTTTTTGAGAGACAACCTAATTTGATTCCTAGAGAACTTTTTTCAAAGCAAATGATTTTTTTGGTTTTTTGGTTTCTTTGTTAGTTTTCTCTCCATCTCAGCAGACTGGAGGGACACTGGGTATTAAATTCTGCTATTTCTGACTGATTGCTTTTTATTGACCTCAAGTTAAGGACAAGATGTGACTGCATCAGGCTACTCCAAGCATGTGATACAGTATGAATTAAAGCGTGGCTGCCAGAGGTCCACAAGTTTTTCCCTTCTGCGTCCTAGTGACAGAGAGGGCTTGGCAGCCCAGTCTTCCACTTCTTCACTGATGCCTGATCTTTGTGTCCCTCAAGGAAGAGCTGAAGGAGACTATTTTGAACTAGGCTGGAACAGGTGTAGATATAAAGTGTACAGTGGGCCAGGATAAGGAGTCACGCTGCCACATACACCCTTTTGCCTACTGGGAAGATGAGTGGCATGTGTGAGGGTGCGTATGCCTGCACACGTGGATCAGTCCAGGCTCCCTGGCGCCAGGAGCAAACACAAACAGATCATGACCTTGTCTGCCAGTGCCCTTCCATTTATATAGATCGTCTGCAGCACCCAAACTCCGTTCACCTTTCAGAGACCCAGAGGGGGGAGACAGGATGGACAGAACTCTGTTCCATCTCCACGGTTTAGTCTGGAAACTGTCCCCGTGCTGTACTCTGTCACCGACTGGCAAGAAGAGTTTTATTGTGAAGCCATGGTTTGCTGTGAGGCAATCGATGTCTTGCAGGATGTGTTTTACCTCTGACCTGATATTAGACAATAGTTTAGACAATAGTTTTCCCTGAATGACATTTTGTATATAGAACCTGAGAAATTTAGAAACCTCTGAGAAGTGCTTGCAGTTGCTGTCTTTCTGTTGGATAAAAACAAAACTTAGATGAAATAAATTAGCATCTTAAAGACAACTAATACTGAGTGCTTTGAAAAGCAGTTATGAAACCAATAAATCTCTATATGCATAATATTGTTCAAATCAGAGTGGAGAAATCAGAAAAATAAATCAAGAATTTGGTATAGATAAAAGTAAGCATTCTTGGGAAATAAAACTAATAATTCAGATAAATAGAAATACGCTTTAGTGGTATAGTAGATACTCTGTTTCAAAATCCTTACCTCTGAGATACTCCAGTGTTCTAACTTCCACTAAGAAATATGGCAACTTGCTGCAAAATTTAGTTGTGAAGGAAAATGTGCAGTCCATGGAAGTATTAAAACTGAGTTAGTTTCCTACTAGTTCCACAGCAGCTGTACTTTACTAGGTTGTTTTTTTTTTTTTACTTAGTTTTGTCAAATGAGTTAATTTAGTTCATGTTCCACAAACAGATGATAGGACCAATTGGCCTCCTTTGTGTCTTTACTTTCTTGTCACATATATTGTTTTTGCTCTGGATAGTGGATATTTAAAAAAATAAGCTTAAGTAAAATTGCTATGTATGATAGTAGGATTAGAAAAAAGGTGAATTGCTATAAATACTGATATTTAAGACTTCTATCTCTAAATCCTAGCTTCGGGTTGAAAGTTTAGTGGTACACACGCCAGGCTCTGATTTCCTGATGGGCTCTGATGGGTAGTACAGATATTAAAACCAACAAGCAGCAGTGGAATTGTATGGAAACCCTAACACTGTCACTACCCTGGATCTTAACAAATGGTATTAATTCTACAGTAATCCGAGTTCGTAGAAAATGCAGAAGAGCAACTAAAGCAAAGCAGAAAAAATGATGTTTCAAGTTAGGGTTGCCATATATCCGCAGAGAGTACAGAAGGATAGTGTTTATTAAAACATATCATCAAATATGTGTTCATTTTGTAGAAATATATTTAACGATCTTAAAAAAAAAAGCATATTTACTATACTTAAGAAAATACATCCCATACTTTTGGTTTCCTGTTTCAGTTTTGGTTTTGCATGCTGAATTGCTGTTCAAATTCCTCAGAAAAAGCAAAAGAAAGAGAATTTAGAACTGATTATTATATAGTAGTCTAGTAATTTATTCAAGAGTATCAGATGGCCCCAGAATCGGCACATTTCTTTGACTATGAACTTGAAAACCTCTTGTGGAAGTCTAATGCTTCTGTTTTTTACAGATAAGGAGGTAATGGAGAAAGGCTGAGAGCAGCTAAAATACTGGCCACGTAGCAAGAGAGCAGAGGTAAAGGACCTCTTTCTCTGCGGTCCAAAGGCCCTGCATTCCTTAGCCACTGCATTTCTCGGGAATCAGTAACTGCATTCCTGTTGACCTGAGAGAGCAGGACTGAAGAATCTAATAATAATTTGCAGAGGCAGGATTCCACAGGGTAAATTGGTCTAGCTGCACATAGATCCTAAAATACGATGGTTTTACTGCTACCATCCAGATCCCAGCTGTGCAGAGTTTCTGCTTATTGTGCAACGAGTCTGGTTCTTGTTGGATCCTTTCTTGGCTTGTCTGAGCTCATTAATATGGCAGAAAACATACCCAGACAAAATAAAAGCAGATTGTTTTCTGCCAAGAAGCCGAAGTGACTCACTTACTGTAATGAGTGCCAGAGCTGGTGCAAAAGCAGTGCTTTCCACAGCTAGGAGCATGGGAAAGGTTAAGTAGGAGATGATGTGGAGGAGACTAGGGACAACATGAAATATTCAGCAACTGCAGCCTCTTAGGTTGCCTCAGCTGCTCACAGACCTTCAGCTGCCAGGTCAGAAAATCAAATACTAGCTATCTGTTGGGAAATGCTAGAGATATTAGTGTCTACACTGTTGTCAGGAAGACTGAACTATACTGTCTGGTTTTGAGAATACCTTTAATAACTGTTCCAACTTTACATCACAGAACTAGTGTATCTCAAAAAACTGATGGGAGAACTCAACTATACCAAGGTCTTCTGGAGATTCTTTGTGTTTTGGTTATATTCTAAGGCAAAAAAATGTTAGGTACCAGCAGCTGAAGTTCTTGGGGACTGGTAGGCAATGTATGAAGAGAGCCTGAGAGAGCCTGGGTTAGCTCAGGCTTAAAAAGAGAAGACCTAGGGACATCTTACTGCTGCCTGTAGCTACAGGGTGGAAGGATATAGAGGAGATGGATCCAGCCTCTTCTCAGAGGTTCATAGTGACAGGTCATGAGGGAAGAGACACCAGTCAGAACACATATATTTCTGTTTAGATCCAAGGAATGGCTAGAAATAAGCAACTTTTTTTTTACAAAACACATCTTCTGTCCCCCTTAGTGGAGGTTATCAAACGCTGGAGCAGATGTCCAGAGAGTCTATAAATCTCCATCCTTCAGGTACTCTGACTGACCTGGTTTAACTGGTCCTGCTTTGAACAGAGGTGTGTCCACTTGGCCTACAGAGCCAACTTCCTTCCAGCCTACATGATTCTGTGGTTCTGTGACTTTTTTTTGAGAGCAGAAAACTAGTGTACCAGTGGATTACAGTTCTTGAGAAAATTGAGCTATGGCTAAACAATCTCTTGTCTTTCCTTCAGAAGTACTGCATTCCAGTTTCTGTGTAAAATGTCTTCAAACAGAATCTGAAACAAAAAACATGCTTCAAAAAAAAAAATGACCCCAGGACTGCTGCCACTACCTGCATCATTTCCAAATGCTTTCATAGGTATGTAGTACTTCCTAGTCCATAGTGATTTTGAAAAGAAGTTACAGGGTGACATCCTCTATATTTTGAAGGTGTGGACAGTCACAAGGTCATTCTGAGACAGCCATTCACTGATGTCACCTTTGCCCTAAATGCATAAAAAATGCCTTAAATGTCATAAAAACATACAGAAAAATGCATTAAAAATGCCCTATTTGTGCCCTAAATAAATAAAACCAAAAATATCTCTGTGGGGCTGGGTGTTAGCAATAGGCATGAATGGTATTGGAGAGCATCTTGAAGTTTTGAAATATAAAAAGGCAGAGCCCCACGGGCATCCAAGGAGTACAATGATTCTTCAATTTTAGAGACTGGAGTTCTAGCAAAGCATACAATTTCAGCTAATCTGACAGGAAATTTGGCTACATTCTCATGCAGAAACAAGGTATGTGTGTAAAGGGACACCCCATCAGAAAAACATGCTGCTTAGAATGATATTCTGTAAATGTCACTTACATTGCAAGTGGAACCACTGATAACTGTGATGATTACTTCCATACCCAAGTCATCAAGGCCTCAAGCAATTCAAATCCCAACCTCAGATTTCACACTATCAAGGAATTCCATGCCAAAAGAGGAGCATGGGACATGCCTTTGCTCAGTTTTGAACTTTTGGGTCAGTTTTTAACTGAGGTAGAAGTTACTACTAGATTAATAGTTAAACAGATATATAACCTAACACCAGTGGTTAAAAATAAAGGAATGAAGGCACAGGATCAAAGCTTGATATGGTAATTGGATAACCCAGACTTAAGAGCTGCTGCCAGATTAAAACTTTCCCCTTGTTTTTATGTCTCTAATACTACGTGGTTTTGAATTTTCTAGTTATTTCTTAAAAGGAAATAAGAGGTTAGATGTTTAAACAAAGGCCCTGTAGTCCCAGCAAGAGCTTGATATTTACATTCCACTACTGCTTAAGATATGTAGTCTCATCAAATCCTAAGAAAGCACATAGTAACTTACCAACTGAATAGGCAAGATCAGCAGAGCCTGATTTATAGGTAAAGACAGTCTGAAGAGATTGGTTGTTTGATATGTCCTATAAAATGTGTTCATTATTGCTGAATCTCCCAGCAGCACTATAACATTTGGGAATAACTTCCACAAGAGTTTCTTAAAGTACCATGAATTTATCTTGAGAATCTAGGGGTTCTGTATGTAGGGTGAGAAATCCTGTCTGGTATTTGGGATAAATGGCTATTTTCATGGGGGAAAAAAAAAACAAAAAACCCAGAAACCTCAAAAAAAGAAGAAAAAGCGGTGTTTAGAAGTGCAGAAAAAGACTGGGCTTTTTGGTATCCAGGACTCATCAGCACCCTACCAGGACAGAAGAGACTGAATATATAGTGTGAGAAGCATCCCTGCTCTGGTGGCTTTTGGTTTCTAGGAAAAGAACCCTGGATGGTCCTATCCATGGTAGAAGCAGCCCTGCATCATAGCCTTTCCTTTTTGAAAGGGAGCAGTACCAATATTTGCCTTAATGGCTGAACAGAGAGAGGTAAAGTTTCAAGTGTGATTTTAAAGGATTCCTGGAGGCTGAGTCTTGCAGAAAAGCTAAAAGTGATTCTTCTTAGTAAACTTTTTTTTTTTTACCCCTTTCTTTTTCTTTCAGCTCTTCTCGCTGGTGTTGCAGGAGCTGTAAACAGTTCTGGGCGCTGAATCAAGCCAAGAAATGAACCTTCTTTTCTTACATTACTTTTACTTCAAAGCTTTGCCCTTGGTGGTGAAGGGGTCTGAAGTTTAGTTTAGGATGCCCTGAATTAGCAGCTAGATACTAAGAAACCAAAGTTCCTTAGATATCTTCAGTCAATAAGAGCATGAGAAGTTGAAATGTATCTAGTAGGTATCATTAAACCAAAAAGCCCAGTCACTCAAAGAGAAAGTAGATATGTGGACTGATCTTCAAAGACCAAATTTGGTATTTTGGTTTTATTGTGTGTACTGAGAGTACATATCTTAAGCATTACTTAGGACAGCTAGGCCACGTAAGTAATTTTGTGCATGGCACACAAAAGGATTGCTTGTCTGGAACAGTGACTGGTTCAGCCTTTCTCTCCGGGAAGGCAAGGATGAACTGTTCACCACACAGCCCAGGCCCAGAACAGGAAGCAGCCTGCAGCAGTCCAGGAACCCCAGGGTAATTCCGGTGTTGATCCGTGCTTCTGTCAGAGCCAGCTGGATTACAACCATGCCTGAAGGGCAGGATGTTGGACCAGAGACAAACGTAAGGTGTGTCTTTCCATGGAGTGGCCATAAGGTAACATTTACACAGGTTGTGCTGCAGGTAACCAGAGTGGACAGATTTGCATGTTGGATTCTGAACCACAGACACCTGTGTGTGCAACAGGAGATTTTGTTTGTTACAGACTTGTTGTATGTGCAGCTATGCAGTTGCAGCTATTACAGTAGGTTATTCTGCAGTCCTGTACATGGTCAAATTATGTGAATCTTACATACTGGATGAATGGTTTTCCCGCAGCAGGTTCCTATTTTTCTTTAATAAGCCTCAAAACATCGTTTCCTGCTCGTGTTTTCTGAGGTAAATTCCTGGTAACTGCAGCACTCTGTAACCCTGTTTTTCCCTCATATTCCAGGGCCTTTCACATTTCAGTCTGCCCAGCAGTGGTTAGTGAACAGAATGTGCTTATGTCATCACGTTGGGCCTACATTTATTAACTTCTGTCTAATTCCATTAATGGGCTAAGTCCATTATCAGGAGAGCTTTCCCAAAAGCATTTGGTTCTCTCCAGGTTACAACACTTGTGCAGGAGCAGAAGTGGGAGAGTTATCCCCTCCTCTTTAGGGGGAGAGTTGAAAGCTCAGGTGGAAACTACTCCATCTGCCTTGTTTCTGAGTCATCCCCCTGAGTGCATTAATTTCTAGAAGCTGAGCTGATTCTTCTATGCAATTTAATAAAATTCTAGTGGCTGCAAAAGAGTGATTTGTCTGTATATACTCCTTATTGAGACTATTAGGACAAAAGACAATAGGGGCATAGATAAAATCATAAGGCCAGACATTCAGGTGGTGAACATCTGCATAGCAGTGGTAAAATTAATCTACTTATTGCAGACATAGAAAAATCACCTTTCTAATGACATTATAAATCTATTATTCTAAGATAAATTTACTTCCTGACTGTTTATTCTGTGTGAGATTCCTTTTTTTGGGAATGGTAATGCTAAGAAATGCGATTGCTAACTTTAGCCTCTTTTATACATTAATTTCTACCATATTGTTTGAGACAAGGAGTCAGCCTGAGGCAACACCCTGCTCAGTTTGATCTCATGTGCTATAGATGTAGCTTATTCTTTCTGTTCTATACAGAAATAGTAATCTAGCTAATGACCAAGACACCGCACAGCAAGTGCACCACAGCTGGATGTTTCAGAAATATTTAAAGAAAATTCTTGCTCCCCCTGCAGTCAAAGGAAGCTTTTGCAGTGAATTTAAGGAGACGTGCATTTCTCTTGTAGATGTCCTAAAATGCACTTGATGTTTGTGTGTGTGTGTTTGCTTTGCTTTATCATTGCTTACTTAGGAAAGAAACTAGATTAAAATTTTAACATCAAAATACATTTCTCTTGGATATCTTGGCTTATTATCTTGTTTGCTGTACTTTTGTAAACAAGATAAACAATGAGTAAACAGAAAAACCTATTTCCATGTGGTATTTTGTACAAAGTTCTCAGATGATTAATGGTTGAGCATGTGAGTCTGCTAAAACAAAAAAAGGACAGAGACCATCAGAAATTTCAGAGGGATTTGAAATGCAGGGATGTACTGTTCTGATTAATTTGCAACAATGCTTTAGAGCATGTGAATTTTATAAATAAATGGTATTAACACTAAATAATTATAATACTTACATATGTTTATAATATACAAGATTTAGTATCTTTTTTAATCTATGTAATGCAAGCACATATATATTTTGTATAATATTACATATATATTATGTATATATATTACACATATATTGTATAATATTATATTTTGTATAATATTATAATATATATAATACCACAATATACATCAAATAGCATAAAGTAGTAGTCAGTCTTCTAGAAGTTTAATGCCATTGATTTTCATAGAATAACTGGGGTTGGGAGGAAGCTCAGGTCACCTCATTACCCTCTAATAAAAATTTAAAAAGAAGTGTGCTTTTTTCCCTTGAAGATTCAGTTATGCTATACCTTAAGTTTCCAGAGGACACAATATCCAAATAAAAGGAATTTTTTTCATACCTTCTCCTGGAAGGACTGATTCCTATTTTCCTTTTGCCTCTTCCTCTTTAAAATTTTGTAATAATTAGAAGCCTGATATGAAACACAGAGCTCTTCTGTGGCTGAAATGCTGTTTTCCTTATACACATAGACAGAAGGTTTTACTTTTATCATTTTGACAATTCAGACAGAGGATGTGAAACAGGTGACCCCAGCTAACCAAGCATATTTTCTCATGACAACTTGCTGGGAAGGAGAGGAAGGATTTAAGAATTGCATAACACAATTAAGCACTGAACATTTCAGATGCTTTAAAGTTATTTAAGAGCTATATATTTTGGCAAATAAAGGAGAGATTTTTTCATCAAAATGGATTAACTCTGAGAAGTTATTTTTAGCTTGGAATATTACCTTTCCCTCCAGGTCAGTCTCATAAAATTTGCGGCTCAGATTTATACCATTTTACAAAAAAAGTTATCTCCTGGACTAAACACCCTGTACACTGTCTTTTGGCTTTGCAAAAAGCCCTCATCAAGTAAACTTTAAACAGCCAGCCTCCCAAAGAAAGCTGATACACACTCACTTGTGAAAAGGAGGCTGTTGTGGAAGAAAGGTTGAAAGATGTTTTCCCTCAATGTGTTGTGTCCTGCGTGGGTGTGGGTTCTGTATTGATTATACAGTCACTCTGCTTCTCTTTTGTCAGCTGGAGTTCATCTTGTTCACAGCAAATTTCCCCTGTCATGGGAAAGTTCTTTCTATGATTTTATGGGCAATGCTCATTTACCTTAGGAGGCAAAGAATGAAGAACTGGGATGTGCTTTGCCAAAGAAGCAGGTCAAAGGTGGAGTTTCCATTTCTTAGCAAATCTTACAAAATTTGTCTAAGCTCACTAATCCGAATCTCAAGAAGCCCAAAGTCTTTCTCACACCTTTGTGCCTTTAAACATGAGCCATGCCACCTGCAGCAGATGAGGCTGAGAATCTTCAGTGGTTGTGGGACTGAGGACAAAGGAATGAAAAAAATTTGTAAAAGAATTATTTCTTCCAATCTGCAGGTGAAAGAGCTTCTCAATTCCCAAATGGTTTCACAACAATCACTGTTTTTAGAGGACAGGACAAAGTTCCCTGCCCTCTACTCTACAAAGACATCCACTGTTCCCCATTTCAGCCTGGTGTATATGGCATTAACAAATATTTTACCCTTTAAGAAGTACATCCATCCTCCTAATTATCAAGAATTCAATTTACTACTTAAAATATCAAGGGAAATAACTTTAACTGTGACACTTTGAGGCAGGTTCTCCCTCTCCTCATTGATGATGACTGTACCCTACCAATACAGATTGGATCTATCTTCATCTTCCAGCCCTGTGAATCAAGGTACTTTTAATTTTTCCTCTCTCCTAGGCTACTCCAAGAGCTTCCTGTGAGATGAGAAGTGCCCTTTGATTACTATACAAAGACGGTCAGCGTGCTCTGGTCATCCCAGAGGTCACATTTGTTGGTAGGAAAGGAAGCAACAGAATGGCTGAAGTTACCTCTTCTCTGTCTACTTCTTAGCCACAGCTGAAAGGGAGCAAGGCAGTGACCAAGCAGCTTCTACTCTTCAGGAGAACTTGTGCTTTATGCTGGAGGTACAGCTGTGGAGAAGCTGAGGGATATAAGTGGGGAGATAGAGATATGGTCACCTCTCAGTCTTTTCTTTAGAGTGATGTAACTGATTCAAACACTTCAGTTAAAATAAGTCTAGTCCTTCAGGGTAGTCATCAGAGACCAGATCTTCTTGCACAATTTACCTCAGCAGTCATACTCCAGAACACCTCAAAGCTACCAGAGAACATTGTTTATAACATGACCACCTTTCTCTGAAGTCCTGAGTCTGTGAGTGTTAAGCAAGCAACCTGCTTTAAGGGCAGCAAGCATCAGTCTTAATCCTGAGTTTTGCCCAGGCATAATAACAGGGTTCAAAGTACTCTGTTCTTATATAAATTTCTGTGACCACTGGTTGCATCATGTATGACACATGGGTGACTCAGGGATGTTGTGAAATATTTCTTAGTTACTTCTACAGTAAATCCACAGCAGAATGTGAATTAATGCTCTGATGCTAAGTGCTCCTTATCTTATCATGACATCTGGGTGTGTATAATTGTTTTACAGACTTCTGTTATTTTGTTTTACCTTGGCTGAGGTAGCATGAATGTCTCCTCAGTTTGATGATGATACATATGTCTGTAGGGTCACTGTAATTTTTAAGTTGCTATTTCTGTGCTGTAAATAATGATGTTTGTGCAGCTTGGTATGTAAAGAGACAAAACCAATTAGAAATGGTACAAATACTAAACATCAATACTTTCTGATTATTTATCTAGTTCCTGTCCTAATAAATATCTTGAGCAAGTCATTAAAGATATGAACTACCTGACACAAAACAAACGATGTAAAGAAAAAAAAATGGAAATAATCAATTTTGCTTGAGAGCACAGGCCTTTTCCAACATTTCTAGAATGCCTAGAAAGATAAAATAATTCTTAATGCTAACTTAGGTATTAAACTTTTCAGTTTAGTAGATTCTGTTCTAACTCTTCTTCATTTCATAATTGCTTTCTTAAAACAAGGAGACAAACAAAAACCTTTGCCATCCACATTGTCCTGAATTCTAAGTTCCCTACTCCTTGCTGATTTTCAGAACTTTTTCTGCTCTTTTGGGAGTTTGGATGCCAGCATTCCAATTTGTTCCAGTAATATAATTTACTATAGAAATGTAATTATTTGGACTGTGACCATCTTCTTTGCTTTGCTTTTTCTTAGCTTCCAGTTTAGCTGAAATCACTTGAATTTCCTTTTTGTGCAACTAAATCCATGAGATTGTTTTGTTTTCCTGAAAGTGTTATGTAAATGAATACTTACTATTAACTGATTTTACAAGTTGAGAAAATAAGCCATGTAATATTTACAGATCTCACTCAGAGACATGGAGGATGTTGGTAGTGTTGGCAATCAAACATTTCTTTAAGCACAGAAATCTTTCTTTAGCTCTAGTCTCCATTTTTCTCCTTTGTGGTTATCCTGTTACTTTTTGTCTAATTTCATATCCAGCTTTTATCTATTGTGTCATTCTGCTTACATCAACAAATATTTGCATGTTGGGTTGGGTTGTATGGATGTATTTTCACACATTGCTGTTATTTTATGTTTCAGTAGAAAAAAAACGTTTGCAGAGAAATATTTTTTTGTCTTTTGTACCAAATACCATGCTTTCTACCTCCTTCCTATTTAGAATCACAGGTCAGCTGAAAAAAGTTGGTTGCTTCAAAGATGAATCAATAGGAATGGAATGATGTGGAAATCAGAGTCAAAATAAGAGGCAGCACTTGAGACAAGGAGGCATGAAATTCATCCAGTTATCACTGGATGGCTCTACTGAGAAACTACAGATGTTGCAATACACCCTAATGTAG
The DNA here is from genome assembly GCA_038090715.1 of Florisuga fusca. Lineage (NCBI taxonomy): Eukaryota > Metazoa > Chordata > Aves > Apodiformes > Trochilidae > Florisuga > Florisuga fusca. Next base: position 16,113,176 of record JAAWXA010000004.1, on the reverse strand, counting down.
TCACACCTCTGTAATACCTCAGTTTTCTGGAATTTTTGTATTTTTTTGCTGCACTAGCAAAAACTCCCTTCTTAGTAGCCTTAGATTTTTTTTGTTACACTGAGGTGTAGTTAAAAACCAGAAAAGAAAAAAAAAAACCACATTTGTTGCTCAATATTGTTTTCCAGTTAAAAGCTCTTTGCCTGATCTTAAAGCCTTATCACTGATAACTAGCTGTCACTGAACCAAGAAGTACATTAGCAGTGTGATGCATGATTTATTTTTAACAAAGGCTCAATGCAAACATTGGAATTAGAGTATGTGTCATATGGCAGGACTTTATACAGGTAGGCAGTGCTCCAGCCAATCTGTATTGCCTTTGGAAATAGGATTTGAAAATTTGATAATACAATAAACTAGTTCCACCTTTGGAATTACACAGAAAATCCTGGCTTATCCCAGAGAGTCTGTCTAGACACAGTGGGAATATGACAGAAATCCAGGAAGAAAATTGCCAATATTGTACTGAGCTACTCCTACAGAGGTGGATGGTCTTCCTTGTCCTCAAGATGCAGGTAGGTGAAACAAGAAGCTCCTCCTCTTCTCTGCTGGGATTTGCTGAGGCTTAGAGCTTACTAAATCTGGAGAATTGCTGAGAAGGGTATCCATAACTCACCCAGAGGCAAAAAAAGCAGGAAAAAACTTAACTGGGGGAAGAAAGCCAAAGGGAGGAGAGAAAGGTAGGATACACCCTGCTCTGGCAACACTGGTAGAACAGCTTCAGGCTCTGATGCCCTCTTCCTAGGAGGGTGGTGTGGGCTGCTGGAGTCTCTTCTCTAGACACTGCATCTGTACAAAGACTGACAACAGGAGGTGAAATTACATTCCAATCAATGAAAATATTTCCTCCCAGATCCACTGGCTCTCGTCTCTACTTCAATGATGTGCATAGGATGTAATTAGCTGCTACTTAATTAAGTGAGCATATGTGAGCAACCATATCAGACTTTGGAAGCAAAGAATGCATTATAACATCCCTGTGGGATTCCTGCAGTAAGAAGTGATCTGACATAGAAGCTCAAGCACTTGTTTTATTCTGCAAGTCATTTTTTGAGATGCAAGGACCTGGAATGGCTGTTTTATTTGTTTACCACATGAAACACTCATTTTGATAACTCCTATTTGCTATGCGTACTGAGATTTACAGATAAAAAAAATAAGAATATATTCTAACCTTGTTTGCTGAAATGATTTATGTGATTTTAAAGCACTTAACGAAGTTTTCAAGTGTATGGAAAGCATGAAACAAAATTAAGACTGGGACAAACCAGACCACCTCTTGTCCTCATAATTATTTGAGGCTAGGGGGGTGTAAAAAAGTGTGTGGAATTTAGATCTCTTTTTGGTCTAAACTATACTTCTTAGTTATCATGCTACTAGTTAAACAAACAAACAAGCAAAACAAAACAAAATAACCCAGGAAAAAAATAAATGTTTTTGGCCTTAGGCAAAATTAGACAATGGAAAGAGGGCAGGCTGCCTAGCACACTACCTTCTGATGCTTTGCAGGCCACTGCAGACTAAATAACAGTGCTTGTATGCTTGTGTGCCCACATGTGGTTATGCACAGAAACCACAACAATCTTTGCCATCAGTGGGATCACTTGTACAGTAAGTTACTTTATTCAGAATATAGTGGTGCAGCATTATTGATGACCTTCCTTAAAAAATATGGGCAGAACGATTTGACCACTAAAGGTAATTGAAAGGTTATGAATGCAAAGGGGATGAGTTTTGAGTCTCATGACAATTCCAGGTGACACTACAGGCTTGGGGAAGAGTGGATGGAAAGATTCCCAGTGGAAAAGAACCTGGGGGTGTTGGTTGACAGCTGTCTGAATATGAGCCTGCAGTGTACCCAGGTGGCCAAGAAGGCCAACAGTATCCTGACCTATAACTGGAATAGTGTGGCCAGCAGAAGAAGGGAAGTGATCATGTCCCTGTACTCAGCACTGAGGAGGCTGCACCTTGAGCACTGTGTTCAGTACTGGGCCCCTCACTACAAGAAGGACATCAAGGTGATGGAGTGGGTCCAAAGAAAGGAAACAAAGCTGGTGAAGGGTCCAGAGTGTGAGTCTTAGGAGTGGCTGAAGGGATTGCTGTTTAGTGTGGAGAAAAGGAGGGTGAAGGGAGACCTTATTACTCTCTACAACTGCTTGAAAAGAGGTTGTAAGCGGGAGCCAGGTGAGTGATGGTCTCTTGTGCCTCGTAACAAGTCATGGGAAAAAGCGGAATGGCCGTAAGTTTTAGACTAGATATTGGGAAGAATTTCTTTACTGAAAGAGTAGACAGGAACTGGAACAGGCTTCCCAAGGAAGTAGTGGAGTCACCATCCCTGGAGGTATTTAAAAGATGTATAAATGTGGTGCTTAGGGACATGGTTTGGTGGTGGACATGGGGCTGTTACATTTGAAGTTGGACTCAATGGTCTTAAAGATCTTTTCCAACCAAAATTATTCCATTAAGAGAAAGAATAGTGACAAGACCAATCTCCTAATTCATGTAAATTAGTGAGAGGAGAAAAGAACTTAAACTGAAAAGACTTCATTTACTGGCTATTCATTATTAGAAAAAGAAATGCTAGGAACATGAAGTAAAACAGCTTCAGTATGCTACATCCAATACTGCTGTCTTTTCTCATAGAAAACTGATTTTGCCCCTGGAGATTTAGTTGGAGAGTGCAATGGTCTCACTTAGAATTTTCTTATATCAAAGATATTGGGGTTTTTTTCTAGATTTTCACCAGAACCATTTTTGAACATATATAGATGGATGGATATAACCAAAATACTTACATAAGCTACAAGAGGTAGCAGTATAGACATACCAAATTCCTAGCTAGCAGTATAGACATACCAAATGGAGGTAGAGCTAAAATTATTTGATAACCTGACAGAGCTTGCTGCGTACATATCTGCTTGAACATATGCACAGGAAAATTTATTTATTTTCTGCACTTATTCCTACTATTATTGTTAAGAAAAAATTCTGGAATTTTGGTCATATCAACGTTTCCTAATTTATAAATTCTAGAATACAAGCATTTCACCCACAAGTGACAGGCAGCTGACTTTGCATGGTTGGACAAAGCAGGCAGAGGCTGAGCAGAGATTTATTCATACTGAACCTCTGTGGTGGAGCCTGTAGCTACACAGAAGGAATTTCATCTTTCTCTTGTATTTATGGCAGTGCAGTGTTATCACTTACAACATATTGAGGCACACTAGCTGAATTACATCAGTGGACAAGGGTTACTCAGTGAAGAAATGATAAACTGTTTAGTACTCTCTCAGAGATGAGGCCCCAAAGCCTAGACTGTCGTGACGTTTATGTGCAAGTTATATGACAAGAAATGACAGTTCTGCACCTCCCTTCCACAGAAACATAAAGCTGCTGTGCCGAAACACAGTGGGTTACTTCCTCTGAAATGCTAAAAACATTATGTATATATAACTGGGAAAAAAAGTCCTTTTATTCTTTATGAATCTAGATGCTTGAAGGTAAGCCTTAAATCCATATGTAGGTGTCTCTGTGAAAGTAGACTGATTTTTCTGTAGTTCTGGATAGCTCTGCTTTTCTGGCGGTGAAAGCACTTTTTACTTTCAAAGCTCTATCTGTTCATAACTTTCTGTTTTTACATGGATTTAGAGGTTATAAAACAGATTTTGAAAACTCTCTGGGGAGCTTTACAGAAATGATTTTTTATACTACCAAAGTTGTTTTCCCAGCAGTCTAACTAGAACTCCTGTGCCTACAGAAGAGGTAAAACTTCTTGTGATTTATTTCTTGTCCCCTGCAATGCTATTTCAGATACAGAAACACCAAAAAATGCCTTGGACCAGAATAAATTTGCCAAGGCCCGATACTTGTCTATTGCACTGATGAAGATCAGAGAGAAAAAAATGTTAAGCTAATATTAATGTTAAGAATGAAAGATGGGCCTGTTCCTACAATAGCTTTGTTTCCACAGGGAACATTTTTACAGCAGAGGTATCTGTTTAGTTTTGCATTAAACTCCCAATTTTATCCAGCTTTTGTGCTTTTAAAATGCTCTTGATTCAATATTGCCTGGTTAAACTGTTTGCATTTGCTAGGGATGTGTAGGTAGAGACAGACTGATGTGTAGCGTACTTTTTCCATGCTCATAGCTCAGAACACTTTTGTTGCTAGTCCTGATCATAAATCATACCACAGCAAATATTTAGCAAAATTATGGTAGTAGACGCATCCTCAATAAAGAAGTTATAATACACTGAGGGAAAAAAAAAATCTAATTATCTTACCTTTTCCCTGTATGGATTCCTGATGACGCCTTGTAAGCAAATTCTGTGCGTCCTGTTGGGATCAATTTCAACATCCCATTGCATCCTTCAAAGAGAATTTGTCTTCTGTCCTTTAAGGAATACTCCAAACCAATCTCAAAGCCATATTCACTATCCATACATTTCAAGCTTGGAGGGGGAACTGCCACTTGCCCAAGGTAATTTCATGTTTGCCCCTGCTAAGACAAGCTGCCAGCCCAGGTAGGGAAGGCACTGAGGTAATGAGTGCACCTAGAATCCAACTTTTCTCATGACAGATTTTGCAGATAACAGTCCAAGCCTGACAAACCAGGTGATCTGTGCTGTGGGGGAAACCAAGAAGTACAGGGGTCTGTAGACTTCAAAGTAGGACTGCTGTAAAATGCATTTCTCCTTTGGCATCTCTCTTTTCCTACCTATTTGGCATCACAAACTTGACATGTCTATATGTCTTATTCTGTCAATTAAAAAGAGAACGTTTGGTTGTTGTTTAAAAATGGGTAGACACATATAACAAGAACATTCAACATTTCAATACACATACAAAATATATTCCATTCTCAGAGATTTCTCTCTCTTACAATGACTGTCAGTTGCCAACAAATGAGCAGTTTCTCTAAGAATGTTCTAGCTTTTCAAATCACCAGGTTTTGGTTTTTGTTTTGGTTTGTTTTTTGTACAACAGGTAATAAAGAGAAGTCCATCTTCCCAGACTGGGCATGTTGCAATCAGGTATTTTAAAAGCACTCTGTTTCACAACAAAGTTTCATTTGGACATAAAAGAGGAACCAAATTGAGCATGCTGCAGTTCAGTCATTTGTAAAACCCCTTCATCTCCTAAGGGACTTCCTTTCTATACTTCTGTGTCACAGAAATGAAGCACTTGTCATCTTAGAACTGTATGTAAAAAGGAAATAAAAACAGAACGTTGAATTTTGGGGTAGGACAGGCTCACGAGAAGCTTTAAACTGGTTAGAAGACAACAATTTTTCTGTACCTTGTCAGCTGTTTTATCTTTGAAGGTAAGAACTAAAATATATTACATGTTATATAAATGTATGAAAATGTTGCTCTCGCTTATCAAAGTCGCTTGATTCTGCATGCATGTGATCAGAGCTGATAGCTGGTAAAATGAAGCTGTACTCTTTCTTTTGACTGCATTTTTGCAGAGTCTCAATTACTGTACACATCCAGTTTGTTACCTTAAGAAATAATGAGAATGTTTCAAAAGTGCTCTCTTCAGGACTGAGACTGCTCATGATTGCAATGCAACTTCAAAATAATAATAAAAAAAATGTTCTTCTGATACTGCTAAAGTCTTTCATAAAATAAATAATACTAAAAATGCTTTCAGAATAGTTTTAAAGGGAGTCTTACCAGGTGTGTTGCTTTTATCCCAATTATTGCATTTTTATCAGCTTTCTGATCTAAATATTGTCTGCAAAGTGCAGTACTGTATTTGTAGATTAGAAATAAAAATAGGCAGCATAATATATAAACATGTCCATCATATAATAAAATAATAGGAAAAAACCTGAGACTTCTCTGAAAAAAAAAAAAAAAGAGGATATTAGAAAGTATAAATAAAGAAGCTTTATCATCATATTTTCCCGGTTCAAAGAGAATTTCCTGGTTTGCTTCAAACTCACAGCTTGGGTGTGTGCACACAGCATGCACTCCCCTCCCCCTCTTTTTTGTACTGTACAGCAGATGTGACTAATTTTTCAATGCTCATTTGTGCACCATTTCCCTCACTCCTACTGGGAAACCCCTACAGCCTTTTCTGTTTTTCTTGCTTTACCATTTATTGTTTCCACTTACAGAAAGTATATTCTTTTCTGTAAAAGTTCATGTGAAGTTATGCCTCTTTTACATCAACTGCTTAGATACAAAATATTTCAGTCCAAAGAGTTCAGTCACAACTAGACTCATTAAAATAAACACAGAAATCCAGAAACATCAAATTATTTCCACCCCAGAAATATATATAAAAAGCACACTGTAGAAATATTGTGTAGTCAAGTCATCCTTATGGATGTGGAGCTCTCCCCTTTACTGCCTCACATTTCATGTTGTTCTCACAGGTGTGGATATGGGATGTAAAATGTTTTCAAGCCAGATTGAGAGTGTTCTAAAACAACTTTATGTGGGTATAGGTAATTATGAAAAATGTGGAAAATTGTGAACCAGACTTGCTCTATATAAAGTTTCAAGGAACTTGAACTAGTAAAACAGACTTGGGTGGGAACTGATTGAGAGCTCAGGAAGATATATTTGCCCACGTAATAGTTTTCATTGCATTTCCGTGTGTCTCCCTAAACACTAATGAAAGATACAACAGCACTTAAACATAGATTTAAAATGTACTTTTCTCTAAATAAAGGAGGCCAACTGCTCCTGAAATTTTCTGCCATCCATTTAGCATGTATAAAAATGGGTAGAGATGCATAACAAGAATATTCAACATTACAGTACACATACAAAGTATATTTTGTTCTTGAAGAAGGAGATGTCCCTCATCTCTTCTTTCTTCAGCCTATCCTGCATGGAGAATCCTTTGTACTCTCAAAATACAGAGTCGTTATCTTCTCAAACCTTCTCTAGTCATTCCCCCAAGAGGAGTTCATACTTCCCCTGTCGGGAAGGTACTCCTAGATTTCTTGCATCTCTTGACCTGTGAATCACATGTGAATAAAGAAGGCGAGCAGGGCTTTTTTTCTTCTGTGGGAAGACCAAAGATCACAGGTAAGAGAGGTGTGTGGAGGGCACAAGAAGGGTTTATTTTGTGAACTCTGCTGAAAGAGCCTCACAACACAGCCCCACAGGTCCCAGGTCTTCCAGAGCAGCAATGAGAGGAAGTTACACATGCAGTTGGTAGCATTCAGATGCTTGAAAAAAGTACTTCGTAACTAGTTTTCTTTCTGCCTCACACAGCAGCCACTGTTACCATAGAATCACAGAGTCACAGAACGACCCAGCTTGGAAGAGACCTTGAAAGATTATCTCTTCCAACCTTTCATGGGAAAGGGAGCCTAAATGAGATTATCTAGCACCCTGTCCAACTGCATCTTGAAAACCTCCAGGAATGGGGACTCCACCCTCAGTCCTCTTTGTAGGCCGTTCCAGTTGTTGATTGATCTCACTGTAAAAATTTTCTTTCTTATATTGAGATGAAACCTCCCTCAGTGCAACTTGTACCCACTGCCCCTTGTAATCTCCATGTGGCTCCTTGTGAAGACAGAGCCTCAGTCCTCTTTGTAGCTGCCCTTTAAGTAATGGAAAATTTGTGATGAGGTCCCCCTGCACCTCTTTCTTTTCTCCAGGGAGAAGCATCCTGATTCCTTCAGTCTTTCCTTACAGGGCAGGTCCTCTAGCCCTTTTATGATCTTCATATCCCTTCATTGGACTCTCTCCAGTGTGTCTGCATCTTTCTTGAATTGTGCGTACCAGAACTGGACACAGTACTCCAGATGTGGCCTGACAAGTGCTAAATACAGTGAGGTTATCATGCTGTGTATCTGCTAGTAGTGCTCTTATGGATGCAGTCCAGGGCCTGATTTGTCTTCACTGGTGCAGTGGTACACTGCTGACCCATGCTAAACTTGTTGTCCACCAGGATCCCCAGGTCCCTTTCAGCAAGGCTGATCCCCAGACATACAGAACCTTGCCTATACTGGGCTCTTTGGTTCTGTTGTCCCAGGTGTAGGTCCTTGCACTTGTCTTTGTTAGATTTTGTACTAGCCCACTTTTCTAGCCTGTCCAGGTCTCTCTGTAGATGATTTTCCTTTCTGCTTCATCTACTTCACCATGCAGTTTAGTGTCTACATCAGCATTATCCTCACCCAAGCCCACCCGCAGCACTGGAGATAACCTTTGTCAAATAGGGTTCAGATACCAAAGGTCTGTGGGTTTCAGGCATATATATACTCATCCATATGCACAGCTCATTATACTGCTGTCTTTGCTCTCCTAATTTCCCTATGCTGGCTGCACTGAGGTTTCCTGGGAGCTGTTTCACACCAACACCACTGGAAGGTGAGATATGGGTCCTGCAGCATATGCAGGCTCACTCCCCAGCCTACCCTGCTTTTCAAGTGATCTCTTGCCTGCATGTCCTGCATCTGAAGGATGCCAAACTAGATCCCAGACCTCACTGAAGGGATTTGTCTGTACGTTCACAGCCTAGAAAAGTGCCTCTTAAAATGGGGGAAAAAAATCCTAGAGATAAGTCTGTGGGACCTAGGTTCTCCCGGTACAGAGAAACTTTGCTATCTGGGGTCCTATCTAGTAAGTCAGAAAGAACTTCAGGCATAACCTGTGATAAAACCTGAACTCCAACTACCAGCAGTAAAACTTTAGTGCTCTTCAGAGACTTGCACAGGGATCTGAAGTCCAGGCATATTCAAAACAAGCTTGTCTCTTCTATGAATTTTTTTCTCTTCCTTTTGCAATGTGAAAGAATGTTCCTTTCCCACTGAGTTCTGATTTCAGCTGGCACCGTGTTCTCTCCCTAGCAACCTTTTGTCTTGCTCTGGTTTTAAATAAGACACAATTTATCATATCTCTTTGAGTATGCTTCTTAAGCTTTCCCTAAGCATTATGCTTATCCTGAGCCAAGAACTCCCATTCTGTTTGCCTGCTCCCAGACTGTAATGTGAGGTCTTTACTCAAACATTGGCACCATCTCCAGGCATTACAACCCAGCAAATTTGCTGCCACTCAGAAAATACTGGCAATAGCTCTGTATTCTCCACATGGATTTAAACTCTCATCCTGCCTTTAGGCTTTTCTTCTGAAAAGCTGAACAAAAACTGCAGGCAAGACATATGAATTTTTAAGATAATTTGACAGTAATGAAGACTGTGTCAGCTAGAAAAAACAGTGGAAACCAGACAGTCTTCTCACTCCCTCTCTGCTCAACTTAGAATGCAGTCAGCTCCCCTTGCCAGGATGGTAGCCACACAAAGAAAAATCTCTTTGTTCACCTCACATGAAAAATGCAATCAGATCAGAATTGTAAAAGGGGCTGTTTTTCTTGTTTTATAAGGGGCTGTGTAATGAAAGTCATGCAGTTATTTCCAGGAAGAGGGAACTGAAATCTGAAGCACGAAACCCATACATTGAAAGACATAAGATATAGTCCCTGTGTGATTGGAATCCTGGTGTATATGTGTGACTCTGTCATGGAAGGAGGGTTAAGAGAAGGAGCATGAGGAAGAAGAATAATGAAAACTGTCATCCTTATCAGATGTAAAATAAAAGAATTAAAGGTGACCCTATTGCATGATCAGCCACTGGTAGCGATGGAATAACAACTTGTCAGGGGTATACATTATATTAAGTACTAGGACCGGAGATATATGCACCTCTCTTTTGCATTCAGCCTCTCAACACTGCCTGTCAAAACTTCAATCAGATTTCCTTGCAGAGCTGGGAATGGTCAGGTATTGTGTGACAGCCCTTGCCAACTTTGGAGGGGAAGCTTGTACCACCTTTAGCAAAACACACAACTCCTGAGCATGATGGGAGCCTTATCTTTCTTTTTGAATTTGCCAGTTCTTTTGTTTCCACTCCTTTCTCAGACACAGTGCTCTAAATATCTTAAAATAAGTATAACAGAATGCAGTGTGAAGAAATGAAACCACCGGTTTCATTTCCCTAATGTATCACCTTATGGCAGAAACAACACACATCTGGGTAGTAGGAAGGACAGAAGTGTCACATGCTACCTGAATACAACTGGCTTTGTGTTGGTTGAACAGTGAAGGGGCAATATGTTATATTTCCACTCATTTCTCAGAATTTCACATTAAAAATAGCCATAGGAATAAACGTATAACCATGCTCACCAGAGTTCAAGGTAAGTTTGCAATATAGACATCTGGGCCATGAATGACAGGGGGAAGGGACCAGCCTTTGCACTGCAAAAGAAGGGAAGAGAAGCAGAAGAGAGAGCTGAATGAGCTGATAACCTAAGAGGCTAAGTAGCATTTGTCTAAGATTTCTGTGGTGGCACCTTAGCCACAACTAAAACTTGAAGCAAGACAACGGCAGCATAGCACAAGGAATTCCAAGCAGCAAACATAAATTTTTCCCCTCTTGTGTAAAATCATCCCTCTTCATTAACAGTTACCTGACTTTGGGAAATCTCACAAAACTGGCAGCAGCAAAGAGGATCCAGGGTCACCAAAGAAAATATTTGATTTCCAGAAAATTTCCTCCTGAAGAAAGTTTATTTTCCCTCCAACCTTCTTCAAAATGTTATAGTGATATTTGCCCTTCCCTGGGGACAGTCTTCCCTCACTCTGTCTCCTTCCTAACGTCTGCTTGAAGTCTACATGCCAGATTTAGCCAACATTTATTATTAATGCAACATTTTGCACTAGCAACTTTGACACATGAAATAGTTGACTAAGAAATGAGGGTCCTTTCACTCTTGGAAAAGCTAAGTCAAGCATTTGACAGCAGCATGGGGTAGGGCAGTGTGTACCAGGGAGATGCCACTTCCCCATTCACAGTTTGTGAGATATTCCTGTTCTACTGCTCCATCACAGTGGGTGTTTTGAATTAGACAGGCAAACAGTCAAATAACTGGGACGTACGTTCATATCTGCAGAGACAGTCTTTGTTAAGGGTTGAAATTATATAATTGGATTAAACAGTGAATGAAAAAAAGTGCCCACTATTAAAACAAAGACAAGTCATTTGTTCCTCCATCACATAAGATATTTTGTACTATAGAAGTCATAATTAAAAAAAAGCAAAACAAACATTTTAATTTATTTTAGCTTAAGATTTAATTTCCTTTTCTGGACCACAAAATCTTCCCATCTGCTTGACATCTCCTTGACATCTGTTACAGAAAAAAAGAGCAGAGATGGACTTCAGAACAATTACGTGGTAGTGGAACTCCTAGAATTTGGTCAGAACATTTACTGATATGCAGACCGTAGAGTCATAGAATGGTTTGGGCTTGAGGGGACCTCAAAAATCATCTAGTTCCAATCCCTCTGCCATGGGCAGGGATACCTCCCACTAGACCTGATTCCTCAAAGCCCCATCCAGTTCCAGGCAGGGGGCAGCCCCAACATCCCTAGGCAACTTGTTCCAGTGTCTCACCACCCCTGCACTAAAGGACTTCCTCCTCAACACGTAATCCTAATCTACCCTCTTCCAGTTTGAGACCAATGCATGTGTGTCCTTGCTATCGAGGCCTGTGTTTCATAACCAGCGTATCTACACGGATTTTGAGACTGAGCTGTCTGCTCAGACAATGAAGAGAGTTAGTGATAGTTGGAACCTGACTTTGGCTCCGTAGGAATGCAGTGGAAACTTATTTCAGATCTGCTGGTACTCATGACTGATCCAAGAGTGGAGAAGCCAGAGTACTTCTGAAATGTGCACTTTCCTGTGAAGTGCACGGAAATATGTCTCTTCAGAAGTACACTGCATGTTTCTACACCCAGGGTAGTTATTTTAAGATCTTCTTATAGCATCTGGAGAGTGATAAGCAAATCTAGGGCACAATTAATCTCATTTTGTTTAAGAGATGAATCATGTCTCCAGAAAGCCCCACTTTTGCCACTGGTATTTTCATGTTTAAAAGTTAATTAATTCCATCCCGCCTGCCATGCAGAAGTGCAAAGTGCTAATTTAGTGATCTGAGATTTTTTAATGAAAATGGAACCATACCTACTGTCATTGATTAGTCTGAAACAGGAGAGGTGATACTCTCACTATGAGTCTCAGATCAACATAGTTCAGAAGCAGCTGACAAACCACACACACCAAAAGTTGCTTCAAAGCATATGAGAAAAAAAAAGGAAACCCCCTAGGCTTCTTACTGAAGTTGAGGGCAAAAGTATACATATTTAAGTATATGCTGTTAAAACAACTAATAACACAAAAAAACCTTATTGTTTGTCTCTTTCCAATTCTCTTGTTTTTGGATGTGTTTGCCATGCTGTAGGTTGTGTTATAAAGAATATTTTTTTATGTGATTGAGTTAACAGCACAACAGAGAGAGTAGCTGATCACTCCATTCATTGACTCAAGTCCTCTAGAAAGACAGAGACACACTTGTTCATGTCCAAACCAGAAACATCCCTGCATGGCCAGTAACAGAATTGTGAGTGCATTCTCCACTCAATGAGCTTGTAATAAACTAATGGTTTATTTTTTTATTTGTTTTGTTTTCTGTCTGCTGGTGGTTCCTTTCCTTCGGTGAAGGATGCTGTCAGAAGGTTACCTTTATGGAATTGCCTACCTCCATGAAGACCTGGGCCCTGAGCTCTACAGCAGGAGGTCGGGTGAGGAAGTGGTGTGTGAAATGAGGTCCATTAATTATTCTTCCATGGAAGAAGCACAAGGAAAAAGCCTCCTTCAGAGATGCAGGTCTGCTGGCAAGTGCATTTCCTCAGCCTGCTCTCGAGGCAGCAAGCACAGCAGAAGACAGAAGGATAATCCCCTACAGCCTACGCAGAGCCCCGCGCTCTCAGGGCAGCCGTCTCCGGCCATGCCCTCCTGCGATGGGCTGGCAAGAAAAGACACCTACCTGGTTCCATCTTCCTGCAAAAGCATTTGCAAGAACTACAATGACTTGCACATAGCCGGGGACTACGTGGTGCCGATTAGCTCAGTCACGACAGATTTCACCTGTGACAGTGGCATAGGCCCCTTCTTGGAGTCCTCAGAGATTCCTCCCCCCATGGAGTCCATGAAGGTGCCCCCTTCCAGTGACAGCAGCCGCAAGCCAGCCCAGGGCTACTCCTCGTGCTGGAGGCTGGCCAGCTTAGTGCCCCACCAGCAGCCCCTCTCCGACTCGGCCCTAAACGACTACCTGGAACAGAAGCTGGTGGAACTCTATAAGCAGTACATCATGGAATGCACAGCAAACAGGGCATCCCCCACTCAGATCCTGGCCTCGGAGCTCATCATGACTAACGTGGATCAAATCAGTGTGCAGATATCACGGGAGAGGAATATGGAGACCACCAAGGCCAAAGACATCGTCATTAGCCGCTTCTTACGGATAGCCAGTGAAAAAATATCCTCGGAAATTAGCACACCCAGTCTGCATATTTCCCAGTATAGCCACACTAATGCATAGCATTTGAATGTCTTCCGTTAAAAGGATTTTATGTTCATCAATTTTTAATTTTTTAGGACATTTTTCTGCTTCATAAAAATGTATTTACTATCTGCCACATAAGTGAAACCTTCCACTAATATTAAATAAGTAAAAATGTATGTACTGTTCAACCCCCATTATGGGCCAGATAATTTATTGATTTTTTTTTCTTAAAGTTTTTCCCTAAAGGCTTATTTTAGTGAGCCTCAGACATTAAAATAGCTTTGTATAAAAAAATACCAAAAGCATGCAATACTATTCCAGGTGCCCAGGTGTTTGCGTTCTTCATCACGGGGTTGACATCTCATAACAATTTTCCTCTGGATTCTGCCCTCCTGCCCTGGGCCTGTGTGAAGCAAACACTTACACCTATGTGAGCACAAGCACAGGGGTGGCGGAGAGACAGAAAAACAGAATTTAGGATGTTATCTAGTTCATCTCCTTGACCCAAAAGGCTTTACTTATGACATCCCTCTCAGAAGTTTTTTATAATTTGTTCCTAAACATATTAAGAGATGGACACATTAGGGCTCCTTCTATACTAACCCTAATTATTTAAGTGGTGTTGCCCTGTTCAAGTTACCATCTCTCTTTCTGAAGCACAAACTCTGTTTCTAAACAGACTTCATCAGTAGGAGAGTGTGTGTTTACCTGTGTGGTTTGCACTGAAGTGAACTATTTTGATGGGTGTTGGGGAGCTGTGATGACAGACAGACACCACTTTTCCATCTGTTTACAGACCTGCAGCCGTGGTGTGGTCATGTAGGGACATTGATGATAATAAAAGGAGAAGAGGAAGAAGAATTCAGCTTTGTTAAGAGAAATGAACATTGAAAAACAAAGGCTAATCCGGAGCCCGTGTCATTAATTCAAACAGTTAATTTGAATGCAGAAGGAAAGCTGAAACAGATCACTTGGTTAGCACAGCTAACAACTTATGTTAGGATCAATGCTGTGTATTATAGGTGAAGGTAATTTGAACCCAAAGTATTTCTAATAGGAAGGTCCTTTTTTATAAAAGACTAAGACTAAGTCTTAAGTAGTAGGAAATAAAAAAGACCAGTTTTGTGGGAAGGATGCCTACATACTTGAGTCTGTATATTGATTAATATCATCAGTCATAGGTTGAATTCTTAAGTATTGGTGTCATGGTCTGAGGAAACATTAAAATTTACTTTTGTTTTGGATCCATGAAACAAAGTCCAACTGTAGATGGGTTGGGTGCAAGCAGACTTTACTTGACAATTGACACAGGCAAAATAATAGAGCAAGGCAAAAGAGAAGAAGGTATAAGAGAGAGAGAAGCAAGAGAAATGGGAGAAAAAAAGGGTAAGAAAATGGGAAGAAAGAATGAGAGAGAGAGAGAGTCACCAGCAGGAGTGCAGCTGCCCAGTGAGTAGGTGGGTCAAGGGGCGGTGGGTGAAGAGACGACCAAACAGCCACAGCATGGACAGCCCCATATGTACCCCTGAGTTCCTTTTGTTCCCAAGGGGCAGCTGTCAGTCAGCTGCCACAGGAGCCAGGGGCACCAGAGCCATTACAGACAGGCTGTCTGGGGGGGTGGAGCTCCCTCAGAAGGGTGCAGTCCCCCACACACTCATCAGTTCTTATCTCCTTACAGGCATCACTCCCCGCTCCGTCCCAGCCCCCTTATCCAGGTCCATCAGCATCAGCACAATCAAGGTGGCTTCCTCCACCCTGGCCAGGGTAATCCTGCCTGGAGGGACGTCCCAGCATTGCAGGCCCTCAGAAAAAGGAAGTAGCCTCCACCCAGCCCTTAGTTCTTAGTTCTTATCTCTTTACGGATGTCACCCCCTGCTCAGCTCTAGCCAGGCCAGGTCCTCCACCCTTGCCAGGGCTATTCACTTTAAAATTGCTCTTTTTGAGACAAATTCAAATCAGTGAGATCAGAATCTTACAATTAGTATAATATAAATACTAATTTATAATAAATATTGGCAAAACGTTCCCACGATTTACGTTTACACTATCATTTTGGACTTTGTGCTCTTTTTAATGTCTTTTTTTATAAGTAAAGAATGCCTTTATGTATATTTCAGAAACAAATGTAAAATACCAAACATGTCCATTTATTCTATTGCTGCTGTCTTTCCAGAGATTAGTGGGATAGCTCAGTACATTTCCTACTTGTATCCAAAAAATAGCTGCCGTAAGAACCTTTAATATCCTAGAATCTGGATACTCTACATATGTTGCCATAGCAGCCTACCCAAAAGCTATTATTTAGCTACTCAAGAGATAATTTCTGGTATGAGTCTAGACTATGATCGATATCATTTAAAATAGGAAAAAAAATGCTATTTTTCAGAGAAACTAACATTCATGTTAATGCGTGGGCACATGTGTGTGTTCTGAAGGCAAAATCCATTACCAACAGATCTCTCAAATCCCTTGAAACTCTCCCAGAATAAAAGTATGCACTAGAACCCATGAAAATGGCTTGCACAGGGCAGCTAATGGGAGAAACTAGAGTAGTTTTTATGTTCCACAGACACAGATTCAGGCTTTTCACAACATGGGGGTTTTGTTCATGCCTATTGACATTCACATCACTGAGTTCCATAGCAAAAGATGTAGCAGAAAGCAACTTCCACAGCTGAATTCATAAATCAGTACCTTTGCTGAAAGATCTGGCATCTTCAGGAGAGAACACAATTGATTCTCACAGTCAACTCTACCCACTCCACAGACCACATCCTGTGCAAACAGAACAGCATTTTATCATCTGTTACTCAGAAATCCACATCTTGGTTTCCCCTCCAGCTGGTAGGGCTGTAACTGAGACCTGCAGGCAGAACCCTCTGGCCAGGGCCTCCCTTCTCAGAACCAGCAGAGGAAGTGGCAAGGGCAGCTGGAGAAGAGGGGCTCAAAGTTCTGCCCAGATGCACGTGGAAAGGACCTCTCCATTACTGTGCTCACCCCGTAGGTGCTGTGTCAGAGGGCCTGGATGAGAACTGAGGGCTCTGCACTCAGAAGGCAGTGCTGTGAGAGCAATGCACCATGAAGCAGTGGAGAAAATTAATCTTAAATGTACAAAAGCATGGCTTGAGCATATAGAGTTTGAGCATATAAATGTTTGATGTTTACGTTTGATTAACCAATCATTTCATTCACATTCAACTTTCTTCCAAGCAAATGATTTAAGTAATCATACCTACTTTCAAGGAAAACTTTTATGTTGTATTATTAGACTGACAACTAAAGAATTTTGTTCGTGGATGGCTCATAATCATTGCAGAAGCTGGTTTCTTCCAGGCAGACACCATCAACCACTTCTTCCCTACCTACAGTGAATTTTTTTCCCTGCCTAAATATAAATCCCTGTTTCATTTTGAGCCTTGTGTTGTGCCACCTTCTCACATGATTTACATACCAGCCACATCTCATTGTCTGAAGCAATATAAACTAGCTCTTGGGTTTAAGACAGCTTCTACATAAACAAAGAACACTTTCTTACTTGCCACTGCACTAAGCTGAAAGTTCATGTATATCACTGTCCTTAATCAATTGGAAGCTACTCTTCCTCTGCAGAGGTGGTTCTCTAGGCAGGGCTATTTCCTGCTAAATCACTTGGAGAGCAATTAGGCTGCTATTACCATGAGTCAGGGTTTTATCTAAAGAGATTATAATCTCTCTCCTTCTCTCTCCCTCTCCTACTTTCCTACCTCAGGAGGAAATGTTTAAAGAGAGACACCCCAGTTTTTTATTAACTCTATTAAATAACTTAATTTTATCCAGGGGCATCAGCTTATCTAAGTGATGATGGAATCCCTGCGGTTGAGCAGTGTGTGGTAGAGATGAGAGTTTGAATTCTGACCTCACAATAATACATCTATTTTAATACAACTGAGATCACTTAAGAAGGCAAAGACAATTGTAATAAACATTTCAGTAACTAGCTGATATTTTGACCAACTATCAAGAAACTGGTCTCAGAAGGATAGTTTATAACCACCTTTAGCATACTCTAGCATCTTCCTAGGGCATTTTTTGCAAAACTATTACTCATACCTGATAACATGATTATAGCAGTTAGGAGTTTTACTGTTTATGTGTAGTGTGTCTGTGGGTCCAAGAGTCCAAGGCCATTGTGATGACAGATGAACTACCTGTGTGTTTCCAGGAAGGTTGGGTGTGCAGAGTGACAGGAAAAATTCTTGGGGAGGGAGGGGAAGAGAGAGGGAAAAGAAGGTTTCAGCTTTGGTGCAACCTGCAGCTCCTGAATTTGGCCCCTTTGCTGACTCTGATTTCTTTCCCATGACAAGAGGCACTGGGGGGGAAGAAAAAGGGATTTGTGCTGTACACGAAAGTGATAATTTTATGCTCTGCTTTCTGTGTTCAGATGAAGTAAAAAAGCTAAACACTTAAAACTGAAGAAAATGAAGTTCTGTAGCACTGTCTCCAGCTGGGCAGATTGCTGTGGTTTTGCCTCAGGGAAGTTGCTGCAGGGTAGAAGCTGTCTGGGACCTACCAGCACCTGGGGGTGCAGTGGAGAACCTCGAGGTTCAGTTTGTTCCCCTTCTACTGTCCTCTCAAGGTCTGAAGCAATGGGGATTTAGTACTATCCCTTCCCTGGGCTTCTTTTTACTGTGGCTTTCTCTTTTAGCTAGGACCTGCTGAGGATGTAGCCAGCTGCTGGCATAAATAGCTTGGGCAGGACTTGTGCACCTAGAGGCAGTACAGGTTTTGTTACCATGTTCATCAGAAATGCTTTAAAGTATCTTTTTTACTGGTGTGGACAGGGGAGGTATCCCTCATCCTGCTACCTCCAGGAGAGAAAATTATTGATCTGGGGAGATCCCCACATTACATTGATGACTTACTACAGATGTTAAACTGGTATTAAGATATGAAGGACCTTCTGAACTTCTGCTAATTGATGAGGTTAGTAACTTGCCACCCACCCAGCTGAATGCATCCTGTACGCCTACGACAGCTGGTGGGTGTCCACGTGGCATCTCTGTCTTCACAGAGGCAAACTGTCTCTGACAGAATGATACGATGCCTACAGATGGGGCTCAGAAGGGGCAAAAATTTTTCCAGCTGCATTATTTACGCCCTGTGTGGACGCAGCAGGCTGCTTAAAACTGTGTATTGATAGTTGCTGGAGAAGAGAGGCAGGGCTGGCTTCTGGTTGGTAGAGCCAAGGCAGCTAATGTGGACTGAGACCCGGTTCCCAAGTTGTTTTAAATCATCTCTGTCTTAGAGGACCATTTACAGTTTACAAATGTACAGCAAAAAATAACTAATGTACAAAGGAACAGAATTTTTGGTCAAAACAGAATTATTCTCTGCATTGCAGCATTACTTCTGCTGTTTGGAAAGAGATGTCTTGCCATCTCCCAGGCATTAGTGCCAACAGGGTTAGAATGACTTTTCAGAATATTAAGCAGGCTTTATAATGCTGAAGGGAACAAGGTTCCTGAGGCTCATTCTCAGACCTTCTTACATCTCTGCCAAAGCAAATATTGGACAAACTACTTTGCTTGAAGTGGAAATCTCCTCAGGGAATTTTAGCAGTGCCTCATTTTGAATTAGCATCTGATTATTACTGAACCCCTCAGAGTTACCTTCCACACTTTATCTTTCCACAAAGCTGGTCACTGTGGGCTCCTGCATGTCTGTCATGCCAAAACCCTGAGGACACCCCAGAGGTTTCTCTCTCTCCTTCCTGCTGCCACTCTCCCCCCTGTTAGGTGGTTCTGCGTGCCACCTTGGGCCTGCTCTTTGACCTGCCCTCTCCCCTCTGGACCCCCTCACAAAAGATGATGCCAGATCCTCTGACAGCCAGTAGAAGGACCAACAAAATGGCACAGCTGGAAACGGAACAACTGGAGGAAGTGTGAGGATGGTGGGGGCTGTTCAGGAAGGTTGGCGGTGACTGCGGAGTTCCCGTGGCAGAGGTGAGGGACTCTTGTGGAGGAAACCTTTGCAGAGCAGAGTTTATGAAGAGTTTATGAAGTGTGCTCAGGGATGGCACAGAGCTGAGGAAAGAGGTTTCACAATTTTCCTAGTGAAGACCCCTACTTGGCTGGAAGGACTGCCTTCTTGTCTGGAAGACAGCCTCAGTCACCTGCTCCACATGTAGCACTTGTCAAGCTTAAGGTATCGTAACATTCAAGGTGGGGTTTCTGTGTAGCCACAGCTGATCAGGGGATATGGGGTATCTGTGGCCATCCCAATGCCTTTACAGCTGGGCTAGACAAATGGGTTCTCCTGCTGCTGGGTGTGGTGACAGGGAACAGGGGCCAGGGAGCAGCTGAAGCAGCAGCCACCCTGTCACCCTACAGCCCTTCTTCAGACCCCTGTGCTGCTGTCTCAGCACTGATCATTTCACTCCTATGCTGAACTTTTTTTGATGACCATGAAGGGTTCCAGATTTTTTTTTGTGTGTGTGTAACCAGAGCTAGAACTAGGAGAGTTAAATCTTAGACGGCAAGATGGCAGGAGCTGGCTTTGGAAGTTTAATGGATGCAGTTCTCCAGTTTTCATGTTTGCATGCAAGCACCCTTTCCTAGAAGTGGAACCTGTTTGGAGGGTTGGGATAAAACAAAAAAACCTTTAAACAGCACCATTCACAACTGTATGCACAGTCCAGAAGACCTCTATGGACAACAGAAAGTCTAATTATAAGTATACTTCTGAAGAATGCAGCAAAGGAGAATGGTACCTGCTAGGATCACATTCATCAAACAAACTTCAAATGACCAAAACAATGGGTCTGTCCTTTCGTAAAATAACACATTACCTTTCAAGCAAGAACATGTTTATTTCCTGAGGATTTTATCATAGTTCTAAGGTAGTTGTGTAAGTTAATCTGATGACAGTTGTTATTACATACATTATAAGGGTTATTGAACCATTTATGTATACAAAATACTCTATTCCATTTAAAGATCACAGGCAGTTGTAAGAAGATAAACCTGTTTCAGATTACATTCAGTTTGTCTGTCAATCCTTGTACACTGTGAGATTAAGTTCATTAGTGACCTGTTTCTTTATTCTGCTCACAACATGATCAGCAGCATATTGGGAAAATTGCACGATATAGATTCTTTTATCTAATCAAATCATGCGGCCTCTGATCCTTGTCAGTTAGATGTGACCAGCATCTTTTGAGCTGCAGTAAATCAAAAGAAAAAGAAAAAGAAAAAAAAAAAAAAGAAAAAGAATGTGTGGTTTTTAAAAGGCAAATTTTAAAAAAATAAATTAAAAGCTAAGTTTTGCTGCAGGCAAGTTAAATCATCTTTGCTCTAATAAACTAGCACTTTCTTTGCAATTCATCAGCTCAATGTACTGAGTCATGAAACAAAGTACTGGTCAGTTTAATCATAGGCATCAGATGCAAGCTTTTAATAATGAATGAAGGAAATATGTCAAAAATATCTGAACAGTAATTTCAGTGATATGATTGTAACTTCAAGAGAAGTTATGTGTTCAGGTGCTCCCACTTAGATTGAAGTTCCCAACATGAGACATCCAAATCTGATAATTTTGGAGGTAATGTGTTTCCATTAATCTGTTGTTGTTATTACTTGCTTATTTTACTTTTAATAGGTGGGGTAGGGTTAGGCTGTGAGGAGATGTGACCATTTTTACTTTCGTTGGGTGACATGGACAGAGAATGCATGGAGGAGTGAAGGGAGAAGAATGATGTGGAGGAAGAAAGGAATCAGTAAAATAATCTTCATAGAAGTGTGAGGAAGGCAGTACTGAATTTGTCAAGGATGTAGTACTTGAGAATGTAGAAACTGAGGATTTGGACAGGAGCCATCTGTATCTGTTGATGGACAGCAATTGTAAATGTCATGCAGAATAAACTTAAGGTAGAAGGAAAAATGGAAGATGTAGTTGGTGGGAAAACAAACAGAAGTGAAGGGTTTTTTATTGTTGTTTAGGCAGAAGAGAATAAAACATCTTTTTATTGTGAAGGTAGAGGCATGGAGTAGTTCAGGAGAAATGCAGAAGAAATTATACTGTGGACATGAAGCCATGGAGATAAATAAAAGAGATCAAATAAAAAAGGAAGAAAAATCAGGGGAACAATGGGAGCAAAAGAGGCTATAGTATCCTGGAACTGAAAGGTTAAAATGCAATTTTAATCTGTGATGCTCAACAGTTCTTGTATGAAGAAAAAAAAAATGGGGTGATGAAAAGGAAAAAGTGTGATGGCAAGTGAAGCATGTGAAAGGGTCTAAAGTTGAGGTCAGCTGAGCTGCAAAAGTAGAGTCATTTATCTAGGAAGACTAGAGAGTCATGACTAAAGCACAGGGAAAATCAACAATTGCACTCATAGCAGGAGAGAGCAGGAAGGAGATATTAAAGATGGAAAAATATCATCACATTGGAAGACCTGGGCAGCCATAGAACAGCTTGTGGGTAGGGACAAGTGAGAAAGAAGCCCAAGCAAATACTGGATTGGAGAAACACAAATGGCAAGAGATCAAAGAGGATCAGTGTTAAGTGAAAGCAGCCCTGGAGAGCTGAGGACAGACAGATTGTATGGTGAAACTTTCATGAAAGGGCTTGTGTGAATAATTACCATGGGAGCTGTAACTACAGCTCAGACTATGGGGAGAAAGAAGTGAAACTGGAATAAAATCAGAGAAGAAAAGCAATGGGTTCAGAGCACAGGGCACGAGGATTAAACAGTGGCAATCAGATGAGGTGGGGAAGGAGAAAAGGGTGAGAAGAGAGAGACTGGAAGTGTTGAATAAAAGAGAGGAGCCTAAGAAGTCTAAAAAGTGCTTTGATCCAGGATGCACAGTGTAAGGAAAGGCAGCTACATAAGTGGCACCAGTTGAAAAGACATAATTCATTGGGGTAGCTAAGAGATGAAGGAAATGTGAGGAGGCTCCGTATGCACATTAACTTTTGTAAATGGAGTGGTCATTCCACGCATGGTAAGAAATAGGGAAGAAATACAAATTAAGAGATGCAATGATTCTAATGTAACTTGCCATTCCTTGCACACAGCTTCCTCTTTCCAGCTAAAATGCAGATTACCTCCTTTCAGTATTTCCTCTGGAGGAGGAAGGGTAGTTTATCCATGGATGCTCCTTCCCTGGCAGTCAGTGTTCAAGGCCAGGTTGGATGGGGCTTTGAGCAACCTGGTCTAGTGGGAGGTGTCCCTGCCCATGGCAGGGGGGTTGGAATGAGGTGGTCTTTAAGGTTCCTTCCGACCCAAACCATGCTATGGTTACGTGAATGCAGATGTAGTATTGCTTGCATCGCCATAGTGGATGCTTTTGAAAATCAGGCCTCTAGAGAAATAAACAAACAATGCTTCAGAGCATCTTGTAATGACTAAAGGAATGCTACCACAGAGGCCTTGGTATCCCATTTCATGGAAGCTAATCCAGCACACACACAGTCCTTACAGTCTACTGTTACTGCATGCTGTTTTGCAGCCTTTGAAGGAACAGATTTATTCAGAGCATAGATTTTGTATTTGTCTCTGGTTTACATGATAAGCATCTGTAGCAATGCAGTCTGGAGTCAAAAAGACATGAAAGGCACTATGTCCAGATCCATTTACAAAAGGAAGAATTGAATTTTCATGTATGGTTGAGAGAACTGAAGACTGAAAATTGTTCAGACTGAATGATGAGTCCACCTAGCACTTGATAAATAAAGATCAGTAACAGATAAAAAGAAAGGTCATAATTTGGTTTTCCTTGTATGGCAAACTTTATAAGGGGAAGAGATATTTTGCTGGGTACTTCTCAATTTTAATAAAACTGGAAGCCATGGTTGCCCTCTACCTTGACAAATACCTAATATAGATACTGAAGGAGAAGAACAAGATAGTTTATTGCCTTTGAGCTCTGAATTCTAAGGGAAAAGAATAGATCTGAAGCACTGTAGGCAGAGAGCATGGTAAAGTTAGTGAATACTCCCTTTTTTTCTCACTGATACAAATAACCTCCAGAGAAAGTGTATTATGTGAACAATATTTTGAAGTTCAATACTGTTCCTTCTCCACATCTTGACCTGAAGCCTAATTTGAAACACATCGTTAGAACTAATTAGAATCAATTTTCTATCCTCATCCAGTTTGTCTGTCTGTAAATTAACAGAAGAAAGGCTCACTAAATCTAGCATAACATATTTTGATGAATGTAAAAAGGCAGCTGGAATGTTTTGCATGCCTTCAAAGCAGAATTAACAGTTCAAAAAATACTCTGTAGAAACAGAAGACCTATTGCAGTGTCTATAGAAACAAGCAGGAACTCAGAGTAATCCATAGCACCTTGGGGAATAAAAAGATTTTCTATTACTGAACTGTCATCTGTTAATTATATATTCTTGTTCCAGCCCTCCCTATGAAAAAAGAATAGATAATTTCTCATAAAAATATATAAATTTTTAGAAGTAGCAATTAATTTCTTCATACAAATGAGATACAAGATGTTATGGGAATGGAAGAGTCCTTTGACAGCCTTCCCTTCTGTTAAGCAATTCTTCAGAAGTGTATTGCCATATGGAAAAGCAGATAATTTAAATTGTCTGACCTCTTTATTTTTTAATTCCTTTCATTGATTCTAGTCGTAAGTGCAGTTTTCTGTGGTAAGAAACAAGGAGGAACAAGAATCTAAAAAAATTTTAAGGTGAAAATTGTGGATGGGCAATAACTACTAAGCTTTTAGTGTTTTTTTTAATCCCAGGCTCAAATCCCCAAATGGAACTAAAAGTCAGTGATATTTAAAGCATGCAAAGGAAACAGAGTTGGAAAAAAAAATCCTCAGCAAATTCACATTGGAACCCCTCCACATGCAGATTAAGCAAAATAATCACTTATTGAACTTTACATCTTTCATCTTCAATTTATCTTCCAGTCTTAAGAGGGAAAAGACTCTACCATTATTTACAAACAACTAGGATAATTGTTAACCTAGGGTACAAAGGATGCTTAAAATCATGAGAAATATTTTATTTGATTATAATTCAAATTATGATTTTATTTGATTATTCACAGAGATCTGCATAATACACTGTGTGCATACCTTCAATGGCTTTTGATTCAGATCCATGTGAATTTTGAAAAATACATTACAAGTGAAACGAGGCAGAAGTTAACAGAAGTTGCATCTCCTGCGAGTGTTCAAGCAAGGAGTAAAATAACCAGTGAAATTTAGACCTTTTTTTTTTTTTTTTTTTTTTTTTTTTTTTTTTTTTTACAGCATTCAGTATGCGAAGCAATAAAAATACATTCCCTAGTATTTTATTCCATAAATAAAATAATTAGCTTGATCATCCTTGTTTCTGATTATGCTTGCAGAAAATCCAGGAGGATAATGTTATTTTCTTGCATTTATTGCTTTGAAAATATTTTAATGAATTTGTATTGACCTTTTATTCCTTCATGAATCACTTCCGAGAATCTCACTGTGAGTACCCAGTTGAAATTCAAGCTGTTCCTGACTATCAGCCATATGCATGGAGTCAGATAGTTGTATGTCATTTCTTGCCCTGATTGGAGGCATTCTATAAGCCATCAGAACATTAAATCACTCAGAAAGAGTTAGCAGCTATATTGGATTAGGCAAGTTTACTTAATTTCAAACCTCTCCTGGCCACACCAGCCTTGTGTGAAGCAGCTTTCCAAGGAAGAAGCAAATTAGAGTCAAGTTTTATTATTTGAATGGAGAGTTTAGGTTTCAGTTTTCTCTGCCCTTTGGAAGGGGCAGGAATTCCTGTAGCAGTGGCTCTAGGATGCTCTGGGGGGAGATACTTCCTCCTCTGGGCTCTCCAGCTTCAACAACACCTTCAGCTCAAGGAGCCTACTCAAGGTCCTCAAGGGATAAAGGTATGCAAGGCTGGGATAAATGAAGACCAATTTAATTGTCCAAGGCTCTGGGATTTTTGAAACTTTCCTAAGCACTGTCCAGTATCATACCAGTTGTATCATTCTTACAGGAATGTTTAAATATTGGAACATACAATCAACTTGCTTTCCACAAATATTTGTGTGAAAAAACAGTGATGTTTGCAGAAATGGAAACTAAAAAGGGTCAAGCACAGCCAGTGTAAGAAAATTTTGAAGCTCAGTAAATGGGAGCTTTTGGAGCTAGATTTTTTGTCCTCTAGCAGCTGGATATTAGCCCTGAAATAATCAAATTCTCAGTAAGAGCTTTCTTTTCATTAAGATTTTAATTACTAATGAGCAACTATGTGTTAAAAAATCTATGAATGAAAATATGGAGCTAAATACAAAGTCATGGCAGAGAAGTTAAAGACCATGAATGAACTTTGAGAGACTGGTAGGTCCAATGGATGCATCTCATTTCTTTAACCTCTTCTGATTTCTTTTCATTGCATTTGGTGTGTCTATAAGGTGTAGAGCAAGTCTTCACCAGCTATTCACCTGTATACACATGTAAGCAAAAAAAGCCCAAACTGGCATAGAAAAAACAGTTTTGGATCAAGTTTTAATACAATATTCACACTGCTGAACTGATAGAGCTATCATTGCACACAAGGCACTAAGTGAAAGAGTTCTATGTAAAAATCTAAATAACAATAGCTAAAAAAATGTTTTTAATCTTTTCCATTTTCTGGGTGACTGGAGAACTAGTGAGCATTTAGTCTGTGAAAGATTGAAAGCTGAGCAAGGCAAAATGAAAAGTCCTTTCATCAGAGTATTTAAACCATTTTGGTTTTTATCAGAAGTTGAGGGAATTTCTATATTTGATCTTTTAACTTTTGTAACAGGTGAACATGCTGAACCAGAGGCATCAGTATTAATAAGAAGCAGTGCCATTTAAGTACTTCTCAGAAATGGAAAGAATATATTTAAAGCATTTTAGCATTAATATATGCAACAGTCACAGCTGAATTTGAGAGCCAAATGACTAATTCTGAAGAAATATGTAAATAGTCTTTCTCACAGTCCCAGTGTGATGTGATATTGTGACGATTTTTTGGGCAGTGAAAACATATCTCAATGAATGGCTAAAAAATGCATTAGCAATTTGGTTTTAAATTCTTCTTATAAGGTTTAATCCATAGTGCATTTAAGAACATGTTAGCTAAATTGACCTGTGCAGAGGTAATGTTAGTCTACAGATCCTGTAATTGAACCATGTTGCTTAACACAGTTTTAAAGATGGAATATTTCTTGGCTCAGACACATCCTGATTCTGTGATCTGATTCGAAGCAATTCCTTTGGGAGATTTTATTTCAGATGTATCAGGGTTTTAAAACAAACCTTTTGCTCTTCCAAAGAGCTGTGTGAGTTTGACATATCTTTTTGTTATGCACAAGTTTGTGAAGTTCAGGAATGGGAATGCTGCTGTGATTTATTTATCAATTAATGTGTAAGTTTGACTGAGGTTACAAAAAGTATTTTAAAATGAGCAGTGAATGGCTGATGTGAACATAGAGCTAAAAACATCGGACCACGTCTTAGCCTCTGATGTGATCCTGCAAAAATTACAGTTAGCTAGTTGAAAAAGTAAAAAATGGTTGTGAAGGAAAGTTTGAAACTGGCTCTGATTATAACTGGTATTTTCTTATCTCTATGAGTCTGCAGAGAGCCTGAAACAGCGGCTCCAAGCAAAGAAACCAGCATTACACCTGCCAAGAGTAAGCCATTTTCAAAGCTTGCTTTTTGATGTGAAGAACAGAAAAAAAGAAAAAAGGAGTCCAGAAAAAAAAAAGTCTCCTCTATTGCTGTTTCAAAGCCAGAGAAGCCAGCCCAGGTTCACTGCTGCTTTGTGAGAGTTCAGGCAGTGCCTTTGCCACCTGCCCTTCACTTTTCCAGTCTCTTCAGCAGCACACCCACCTCCATTTCTTACTCTTTAGTCCTCTAGAAGGACTAGTGACACATAATATTACTTATTTCACCATCAGCAGAAGGGGTTTAGCCACCATGTGCTCCCTGGTAGTCTTGGTGTGATAGGCAAGACAAGTGTGTAAGTGATAGTGACTGGCTGAATAAAAGGGTGTGAAAACTGAGGGGAAAAATAAGTGCTTGTTAAATTTTGAACAATTTCTCTGTGCCACTTAAGCATGGGAAACCTAAGCTCATCTGGTTACCTGCCAGATCCTAATTCTACCCAGGATAATTTTCCAGAGCTTTTCCTGTGGCTGTATTTAGACAGCAGGATTTCTGAGATCCAGCAGCTCTTAATCCTTGTTCAAATATTAGCACCAGGAAGCTCATGGGGAGGAAAGATCTCATTTTTAAAATTAGGATTCCACATCTGGCTGGAGATGTAGCAAAGAAATTGTGAAAGGCTGATAAAAGGGTGCATCATCATCCTGACATAGAGTTCACATGTTGCTTATGTTAAAATGCCATTACTAAGCAGACAGAGTTTGGAGGCTATCCAAGCAGATGACACAGTTTCACTGACTTCTGAAGTTTTCAGGTACTTTCAAAACCAGACCTCCCTGAACCCCCAGTTTATGTGTCAGTTTGCTACACTTAGGTCTGAAGGGTCTGCAAATCAAAAGATAGATAAATGAGGGAGCAAAAGGGGAGAAGAAGCAGAGGGGTTTGGGTACATCTGAATATACTTAAGGGATTTTAGATATTTCAGGATTTCTTTACTCTCATTTTTAAGGTGCTAAAATATTAAAAATGCCAGAGATGTTGCTCACAGCATGGAAAAAGGAGGTTAAATTAATCCCCAAAGTCACAACTCTGACAGCTAATTCTTATTTATGAACTGTGGTAGGTCCAGTTTCTTCATTTCTAGGACCTAATAAGTAGGTGAGAACACAGGAAGAAAGGAAGACTTATTTGGGCTATTTTTTTTTTTTCGGATGTAGAAAGTAATGTTCATCAATTCATTTTCTCTAATGACTTCCTGAAATAGCCAGAAAGAAAACCCCATTTGCTCTACAGATCAGGACATGTATATTCTTTCTCCATGCCACTGAGAAAGAGGCATTGCATATCTCTTTTCTTTGAAGTTGCCTGGCTGTTTTGCTGTGCATAAGCATAACAACTGTTATTTCCTGTAATTTCCCAGCATTTTTTTGTGTTCTCCTAAAGACAGATATTCAGGCAGATGAGCTCCGTTGTTTCCACTGCAAACACAAACCCAGAAATCTTCAGTGACCTGGTGTAAATCAAGATGAATGCAGAACATACTCAACATACACAACTTTAGGACTCAAGATACAAAATGCTACAAAATGACAATGAAGCATGTGTCTGATGACTGTTGAAAAACTCTCCTGCCTGTGATCATATCCCAGCGCCTGGGTGAGTTGGCATGTAGGTTGAGAGAGAGTGGCCAAATATAAGTAGAATGTCAGAAGAGGCTTCTCTGTGACGAACTTGCCCTTGGCTCTTCTGCACTTACATGAGAGCTAGTAAAGCAGAGATATCACTGAGGACTGGTTTAGCCTCCATTTGTGGAGCAAATTTACAGGGACTGAAAATGGAGGTGTAGGGTGCCTCATGGCTGGCTACCAAGTTTGAAAGGTGGGAGACATAGCTGAGCACATTCCAAGGCCTGTACTGTGGTCCTGTGTACTGTGTGGTGGTTGCATTTTTGGTTTAATGTGTGTTAGACGAGCTCTGTCATTTTTTGGATGTGCACTGCCCACAGCAACAGTCACTTCATGCCTCATCAAATTTTGAAATAATTGGATAGTATGGGCCAATTACAAGAGGAGAAGTGATTTTCCTGGCATCACATTTCATATAAGTGTGCTATTAGACATGCCATTGTTGTTATATTTGACTTGTTTGGTGTCTGATGTTTGAAGTGAATATTACATAAGAGTTACTTGGTAATTTTCACTATCCCAATGTACAGCATACAGTTTATCACTATCAGGTTGGACAAAAAATTAACACCCAATGCAAAAAGGGTGTCAAGATTTGACAAATGGCAGAGGCACCAGATATACCTTGTTCCTGTGTATCATTTTCTTGGCTATGATATGCTTTTTATATAACATTGTGGATTTCATTCATGTCCCCAGAATTCTCTTGAAACTGAGGAGGGCTGTCCAAGCAATGTTATTATGCTAACAAAAAAGATTTTAATTTCTAGACAGTTAAAAAATGTGTGAATGCAGGCATAATATTTTAACTGTCTAGAAATTAAAATCTNTCCAGTTTCTTCATTTCTAGGACCTAATAAGTAGGTGAGAACACAGGAAGAAAGGAAGACTTATTTGGGCTATTTTTTTTTTTCGGATGTAGAAAGTAATGTTCATCAATTCATTTTCTCTAATGACTTCCTGAAATAGCCAGAAAGAAAACCCCATTTGCTCTACAGATCAGGACATGTATATTCTTTCTCCATGCCACTGAGAAAGAGGCATTGCATATCTCTTTTCTTTGAAGTTGCCTGGCTGTTTTGCTGTGCATAAGCATAACAACTGTTATTTCCTGTAATTTCCCAGCATTTTTTTGTGTTCTCCTAAAGACAGATATTCAGGCAGATGAGCTCCGTTGTTTCCACTGCAAACACAAACCCAGAAATCTTCAGTGACCTGGTGTAAATCAAGATGAATGCAGAACATACTCAACATACACAACTTTAGGACTCAAGATAGAAAATGCTACAAAATGACAATGAAGCATGTGTCTGATGACTGTTGAAAAACTCTCCTGCCTGTGATCTTTGCAGCACTGCTGTATGCAAGAAATATCCCAGCGCCTGGGTGAGTTGGCATGTAGGTTGAGAGAGAGTGGCCAAATATAAGTAGAATGTCAGAAGAGGCTTCTCTGTGACGAACTTGCCCTTGGCTCTTCTGCACTTACATGAGAGTTAGTAAAGCAGAGATATCACTGAGGACTGGTTTAGCCTCCATTTGTGGAGCAAATTTACAGAGATTGAAAATGGGAGCTATAAATTGTCAAATATCTGTCCCACTGACCAGCAATACTGCTCCTATCAGACAAGGAATCTCCCAGCAATGCTCTGCCTACTGGCCTACTGGCCTACTGGCCTACTGGCCGCCTACTGGCCCCATAGTGATGACGAGGTGTAGGGTGCCTCATGGCTGGCTACCAAGTTTGAAAGGTGGGAGACATAGCTGAGCACATTCCAAGGCCTGTACTGTGGTCCTGTGTACTGTGTGGTGGTTGCATTTTTGGTTTAATGTGTGTTAGACGAGCTCTGTCATTTTTTGGATGTGCACTGCCCACAGCAACAGTCACTTCATGCCTCATCAAATTTTGAAATAATTGGATAGTATGGGCCAATTACAAGAGGAGAAGTGATTTTCCTGGCATCACATTTCATATAAGTGTGCTATTAGACATGCCATTGTTGTTATATTTGACTTGTTTGGTGTCTGATGTTTGAAGTGAATATTACATAAGAGTTACTTGGTAATTTTCACTATCCCAATGTACAGCATACAGTTTATCACTATCAGGTTGGACAAAAAATTAACACCCAATGCAAAAAGGGTGTCAAGATCTGACAAATGGCAGAGGCACCAGATATACCTTGTTCCTGTGTATCACTTTCTTGGCTATGATGTACTTTTTATATAACATTGTGGATTTCATTCATGTCCCCAGAATTCTCTTGAAACTGAGGGCTGTCCAAGCAATGTTATTATGCTAACAAAAAAGATTTTAATTTCTAGACAGTTAAAAAATGTGTGAATGCAGGCATAATATTTTAGTTGCACAATGTAATACCAGGAGTAGCTCACCAGTCATCTTAATCAGATCATCATTCACTCAAAATCCCAATAATTTGCAGTATACCTTTTCTAAATGGAGGTCAGAGAAGACACTGCTAAGTTCAGCAATTAGCGCTGAAAGCTGGCTCTCAGTATGTGGAACAGTAATTATGAAGTGTATAAAACTTGGAGTATTTTACATGAGAGGTTGCTACAATCTTGGTGCTTTTTTTTCGTTCCTATGAATTATCATCCACTTGCACTTGTTAATGCTTTCTTATTTGAACAGATCCACAAATTAAAGAAAGAGCAGCCTTCAAATCGTCAGCTTTCCAGACTTTTTGAGTTAATACTGTTGATATAAAATCTCTTTCTTCAAACCTTCCAAAATCTGATGAGATCTCTAAAATTGCATCGCACCACATCTGTTCCACTCAGTTATGCCCATTTAAAATAATTATCATAGAAATTTCTCCTTGCTGAGAAAAGCCTGGACAGCTGGAGTCTTCCCTTTAACTTACATAAAACTAAGAGGCATCACGTCTTTCTCGTTAGCAGTGCTGGCATTTCTCATGCCAGTTGCATAATCACAGAATAACAGAATCACAGAATGTTTTAGGATGGAAGAGACCTCCAAGGTCATCCAGACTAACCTGTGACCAGCACCATAATCTAAGTACTAAACCATGTCCCTTAAGGACAAGGTCCAAACACCTTTTAAATACCTCCAGGGATGGTGACTCCACCACTGCCCCATGCAGGACATTCCAATGCCTGACAACTCTCTCAGTGAAAAAATGTTTCCTAACATCCAGCCTAAACCTCCCCTGGCACGGCTTCCATCCCTTTCCTCTGATCCTATTATAGTTTACTAAGGAGCAGAGGCTGTTTCCCTCCTCACTCCAACCGCCCTTGAGGCAGCTGCAGAGAGCTCTAAGGTCTCCTCTCAGCCTCCTCTTCCCCAGACTGAACACCCCCAGCTCCCTCAGCTGCTCCTCACAGGACTTGTGCTCCAGGCCCTTCAGAGCTTTGTTGCCCTTCTCTGGACACTCTCCAGCACTTCTGTGTCCCTCTTACAGTGAGGTGCCCAGAACTGAACACAGGACTCAAGATGTGGCCCCACCAGAGCCGAGTACAGAGGGATGATCACCTCCCTGTTCCTGCTGGCCAGTGTTCCCAGTACAAGCCAGGATGCCAATGGACTTCTTGGCCACCTGCACACACTGCTGACTCATATTAAGTCGACTGTCAATCAATACCCTCAGGTCCCTTTCCAACTTACAGCTCTCTAACCACACTTCCCCGTGGCATTGTTATGACCCAGGTGTATTTGGCCTTGTTAAACCTCATACAATTAACTCTAAGTCCCATTGTAAGGCTTCCCTACTCTCCAGCAGATTGACACAGCCACCTAGTTTGGTGTCATCTGCAAATTTACTGAGGGTACACTCAATCCCCTCATCCAAATCATTAAGGAAGACACTAAAGAGAAGAGGCCCCAGCACTGAATCCTGGGGGACCCCACCCATGACTGGTTGCCACCCAGTTTTAATTGTATTCACTACCATTCTTTCAGCCCGACCACCCAGCCAATTTTTTTATCCAATGCAGGGTATATTTATCCCGACCACACAGACAATTTTTTTATCTAATGCAGGGTATATTTATCCAAGCCAAGTGCCATAAGTTTCTGAAGAAGAGTGCTGTGAGAGACAGTGCCAAAAGCTTTACTTCAATTTAAGGCACCTGGTTATCTGAAGTAAGGTGAAGATCAAAAAGGCAAATGATGCTGTGTTTTTTTAATAAGAAGAATACATTAAATAAGTGAAAACGTATTTTTTATTGCATGAATAGCTGCAGAAATAACTTGGAGATTTGCAATATATCTGAATAACGATTGTCTAAATTATTCCCATTATTGGAAAGAAGCTCAAAAACGTTCTAACCATCGACAACAATTTCGTTAAAGATCTAAGAAAAAAATGGTAGCTGAAAGCTTAGCTCATCACTAATTCAATTTATTGTAGTGGTGATGCTTTCTCTAACGCTGTGGCTGAGTGGGTTTGATTGCTCTTCTGTGCCACAAGGTGTCCTTGTTTTACCAGTATCAGCTTTTAAAACCCACACTACCGGAAAATATGCAAACATTCCTTCACTTGGCATTTTAAGAACTTGGAAACATACACAAATAATTATCTAGTTTTTAGCTGCTTGAGGAATGTAGAAAATGGCCACCCGTCAAAGACTAAATCAGAAAAATCTCCTTGACACCTATTAAGGTAGCAGTGAGCTTTCAAGGTCTTCAGGCTGGGCTTATTTATTTATTTATTTACTTATTTTATTTTCCTTCTGTAAGAGCATGCTACGTAGTCATTCAATCCCCTCACCTCCTTATGTGGTAAGGAATTTTTAATTTGAATTCTATTTCGGTGGCAGGGAGGATGAACTGTGACATTTCATCAAACCCAGGCTTCTGTCCCCCACAGGTGAAGGTCAGGGTCACTGCCAGGGCATCATCCTGGCTGGCTGCTGGCTCTGGGAGGGCTGCCCTGACCTGTGCAATTATACCGGTGTTGTTAATGCTGTGCTTCAAATGCCACTGAACCTGTTACACAGACATCAGGTAGGAGACTTTAAAGAAGAAATGCTACTATTAAGCACATGTAGGAAACAAATTAACTCAGTCTACAATATTTTTTTGCAATACAATATTCTACAATATTTCAAGAATCCATTCAGGAGATTTTTTTTTTCAGATAGATATCTACTTGGAAAAATGTGGCTAAATTTCTCAGGGAAAGATAAGGGGATGCATTTCCATCACTTCTGCAGGGCTTGTCTGGCACAGTTCTGGGAGCTGTCTGCTCAGCTGGGATTTCCTCTCTGTTAAGAACGAGAACCACAAAAGGAGCTGCTCAGCCAGCTCACCATTTGTTCTGTGCCCAGGGCAGCCAGAAATGCTATTTCAAAACAGGTTCATTATGCAAGAACCTTCAGAAAACTAGAGGATGAAAGAGAGAGGGAAAAGGAGAGGGCAAGATGAGCTGGCTCATAGATGCAGCAGAGGAGACCTGGCATTTACTTGTAAGGCTGAAAGAAGCCCTGGGAAAGGGGATGTAGCAAGGGAATAAGGGAATGTAGTAAGAGAATGTTGTGCAGCAGATGAAGAGGTATTGCTTGGGATTTTCTGCCCAGGTACTATGACCTTGGAGGCAACATCTGAGTTTCCTAACATGAGTTGGTTGAATAGCAAACTTTGATGTGTTAATAGGAACTTATTGGTATATTACACAGGCATTTACTGTTGAGACCAAAGATGAGCTGTGAGTTAAGAAGACCAGATACAGTCATCCTGTGTGTATTCATAGATTAGAGCTATCAAACCACTGCTGTAATAAAATAAAATGACAAAACAGATATCCTAGGCATTAAAGCATATCACTGTCAGTTGAAAATGGATGTTAAAGACAGTGAGTAGTTCCTTCATTTTTTTAATGTGTCTTGAAAATCTCAGTGGATCTTCCAAAACTTCAAAATCATTGGAAATGTTTCTTCCTCCTGGGATGAAGATTATCATAGAATGGCATGTGAAAAGCTTGTTAAAAATTGACGCCTAAATCATTTCCTTTTCTATGCATAAATTGTGACAATCTCTGAAGACTATTCAAGTATAGGAAAGAGGCAATTTATCTACAGGACTTTGTTGGATTATAGAAAGACATTAAGCTATGAACTTGATATCAGTCAGATTGCTGTAGATAGAGAAATATATAACTTTGTTGCCTCAACTTTTTTTTTGAATTTTAGCACTCATTAGTTACAGACACATTTTTTGATCAGCCTGAGTGCTAAGCTCTTACTAAGGATCCTTTTTGTAATTCAGTATTGGTATTAAAAAGCCAGTAGTAAAAAGGCGCACAGATTCTTTTTTTACCAGTGAAAAGAGCAAAAGATTTTTTGGTTGTGATTTCATACATACTAGAAACCCCACTGCTTTATATAATGTATCTTACCTGGAGCTTCTGTGTGTGTCACCATAGTGTGTGTTCTGGCAGCAGTGGCCAGCAGCATGGCATCCATTGCACTGCCTGCTGGTATCTCACCTTGTCCTGCATTCAGCTCACACAGGTACACATCTTCTTAGGCAAATTTCCATCTGTTTAGTTGTTTCACCCTGCTTTTATTTCTGTTTTCATCAGGTTTCACTAACCAACATACGTATACTAGTAAGTGTCTAAACTGAAAATCAGTCTTCACAAAAACAAGTGCTTACAGTAGTGATAGATACCTGCAGAGTATGACTCATGTCTCTGGGATGGGAGATAATGTAGGATCTTTCTGAGCTCTGTCAAATCTTTACTCCAGGCAGTCAAGGTTGGAAGGGAGTTCTGAAGATCATCTAGTCCAACTTCCCCTGCTAGACCAGAATTATCTAGAGTAGATCACACAGGAATAGCTACAGATGTGTTTTGAATGTGTCCAGAGATGGAGACTCCACAACCTCTCCTGGCACCCTGTTCCAGTGCTCTGTTGCCCTCACAGTAAATAAGTTTTTTCTTATGTTGATGTTGCACCTCTTGTGTTCCAGTTTGTGACCATTGCCCCTCATCATGCCACTGGACACCACTGGAAGCAGTCTAGTGCAATTCTCTTGACACTCATCCCTTAGATACTCATGAGCACAGATGAGATGTCCTCTCAGTCTCCTCTTCTCCAGGCTAAACAGACAAAGGTCTCTCATCTTTCCTCATAGAGCAGGTGGCCCAGTCCCCTAATCATCTTAATTGCTCTCTGCTGGACTCCCTTGGGCAGTTCCTTGTGTCTCCTGAACTGGGAAGCCCATAACTGAACACATTACTCCAGATGTGGCCTCACCAGGCCAAAGCAGAGGAAGAGGAGTGCCTACTTCCCTTGACCTATTGGCCACAATCTTCTAAATGCACCCGAGGGTGCCATTGGCCTTCTTGGCTGTGGGGGCACATCTCTGGCTCATGGTCATCCTGTTGTCCACCAGGACTCCCAGGTCCTTTCCCCAGAGCTGCTCTCCAGCAAGCCAGTCCCCAACCTCTACTGACACATGGGACTGTTCTTCCACAGATGTGTCATTCAGCGCTTGCCTTGGTTGAATTTCTGATAGAAACTGCTTCCCACAAAAGCATTCAAAATGTCATATAGTAATTATACAGAAAATGCCTCATCCATTATAAAAAAAATTCCACAGCAGGAGTGTTTACCGTGCACTTTGTTCATCCTCAGAAGAGGTGAAATTTCATCTTTCTCTTTCGCCTCCTCAAGTGACAGTGCATATGTAGCAGCGGTGGCTCTGGCCACAGATTGCAGCTGTGGCTGTGATGGCGTGGTGGGTATCTGTGGCAAAGGAACCCTCCCAGTGACACTGTCTGCTGCTGGGAGGAGGTTGCAGCATGGCCTCTCTTGGTCTGCAGCCCCAGGGCAGAGCAGCCCAGGCACCTGAGAGCTGCTTCAGGCTCACTGGAAAATATATATAAATATACATATAGATATATAAGCATATATATAATAAATATATTATATATATAATATATATATGAATATAATATATATATGTGTATATATATATATACATATGTATATATACATTTATACATATATACATTTATACATACATACATTTATATATTCATATATACATATATTTATATTTATGTATAAATATAAGGAAGAATTTTTTCAGTGTGAGGGTGACAGGCCACTGGCACAGGCTGCCCAGGGAGGTTGTGGAGTCTCCTTCCCTTGAGATGTTCAATGCCCACCTGGACACATTCCTGTGACCTCCTGTAGGTGATCCTGCTCTGGCAGTGGGGGTTGGGCTTGATGATATTTTGAGGTCCCTTCCAACCCCTGACTTTCTATGATTCTATGAAACATAGCTGGTGTTCAGAGCAACAAGGCAAAGAAATGCTCATGCTGCTTTCAGTGGTTAACAAGCCTCATTTTGTAAAGGCTTTTTTCATTTGCTAGATTTATAGTAGCTTGGTCAGGAGCTATTTATGCAGGTGGAACTTGGTCCTTGAATACCTTCCAGGCATTGTGTTAACATGTACTTGGTTTGTATAACCTGCTTTTTACACAGTGGGTATTCAGTAGATTCACTGAATATAGTCAAGCTGTCATGCATCAAAGAAAGGGACAAGAAAATTAAGGTATTTTGTGTCTTTTCAGAGTCCTTCCAGGCTAAAAAGGCTTCACCCAGTAGCCCACAACAACAACAACACTCAACCCTGAATTAGATCTTGCTTTTGGAATACATTACCATGTTCAGTTATCACTGACCACAGTGAGGACTGGCATGAGTGATGGTGACATGAAGACAGACATTTTGGGACAGTGAGTCTGCCCAGCTTTGGTACTCCTTTCACCAAGTCATGTAAAACATTAGAAAAGATCCACATGAACTGAATGCAGCAACAGGTGGCTAGAAATCAAATTCAACATTTGGAAGAGAAAGTAAGTCAGTAAGATTAGAGGGGACTGCCCTGTCAAGTTTTGGCCTCACTAGGCTTAACCTGCATTTATAGGTCCAGCTAGACTGTACTACTTAACTGAACA
The DNA here is from genome assembly GCA_038090715.1 of Florisuga fusca. Taxonomy (NCBI): domain Eukaryota; kingdom Metazoa; phylum Chordata; class Aves; order Apodiformes; family Trochilidae; genus Florisuga; species Florisuga fusca. The sequence continues at coordinate 16,075,489 of JAAWXA010000004.1, read as the reverse complement.
GGTGAGTCAAGTGGATGGTTTTAATCTGTGGAAAAGAGGAAGATAAAATGAGGTGACTCCTTAGAATAACTCATCTCAGTGTCAAGAGGCTGTATCTGAAGAACACTTAAAAATGGGTGTCTAGTGACCAAGTTATTTTTCATTCTTTCCCACTGTCATTATAGTAATCAAAAGAGATACAGATGCTCATCTCCCAATATCTCCCAATTAATGTTCAAGGGGACTTTACTCCTATTTTTGCCTTTGAAAACCTACCCTCCCCCACCTCTGCCCTGCCATAATTATTTAATACGTTTCCAGCAGTCCTTCATGCTTGGCATTTATCACATACCTGGTAATCCCTATCTTCTCCACATTCTGTGCTGACAAATGTTAGCCCTATATTTCAAAACATTAATAACCACAGGGACACATTTCAGCTTAAGAGTAGCTCAGGATTCTCTTGGTTTCCCAGAGCAACCATCCTGGAATGATGTGATTGATCCAACAGTCCTGGAAGAAAATGAGTCAAATGAAAAAATTATATGGCAAAAGAGTAGGCAAAAACGTTATAGTCTTACTTCTGGAAGATGGCTGCACTGTTAAAATTCAATGTGTTTTATACACCAATTCCTCTAAAGTATCCTAATTAAGAAAAATAATCTCATACTGGAGGAATATTTGATCATTTTCAATAGAGAGTAAAATTATTAAGTCAAAGGAAAGCAGCACATATCTTCACTTCTGCATGGAATTTTGATGATACATTTTCGAGAAACTTACAGACAAAAGTAATTCAGATTTTCCTGGTTGGGGCAGCATCATAAAGATTATAAAGCTGACAATTAAAAGTAAGCTATGGTGCTGATAAGAGCAAAATGTTGATCTAGGAACAACAGTAATTTAATTTTAGGTTAGAATTCTTTAGGAGTATCCTTGGTTAGTAACTTGTGAACACCTTATAGCTTTCTATTGCTTTTCTTGTTGCTATTTGTTATTGAGTCACACAAGCATTTGGAAGAATCTGTAATGCTCTAAAGAACTACTGTATAGAATGCAGAGAGCAGAGAAGATTTTTTTAAGATCCATATGGCCTTTCCCCAAAGACAATCTGTTCTCTTCAAAGGGTAAGCTAAATTTGCTAGTCAAAGATGCTAATTTTTGAGGAAGTGTGAAACAAAACAAACAGGGCTTAAACAGATCAGCTACTTGGACAGAAAATAAAGTAGGACTGCATAAAGTAGGACTGCATTTGGGTAACAGGTTGAGGAAAAATCCCAAATTTTCAACCAAGTAGGTCAAGCTTCAGCAAATATACAGGTTTAACACTGCTGCCATTGAATTCAATGAGGAGAGTAAATATTCCTCTTGATAAGCCAAAAAATGGAATTTCAGGATATCGGAGATATCTTTATATGCACAGGAAAGAAAAGCTCTTCATATAGTATATCACTTTGGTTTTCCTCAGAACACTTCCATGGCAGAAAGAATCGCATACTCTCTGTAAACTTTCTCATTTTAAAAATATTAGCTGCTTCTGCATTCACTGGGCTGAATAGTTTGTTTTGTTTTGTTTTTCCCTTGGCTGGAAGGCATCATCATACCTAAGTCTTTTATTCCCAGTTGCATTTGTAATGAAACAAAGCCATAGATGACCTCTTTCTTCTGCTGGTTCTGTTCAAAATTGTTGCAGGAAAAATGTTAACTGAAATTTTAATTTGTTTGTTCTGGTTTTGCTACATGCTTCCTCCATCCTTTCTGCACTTCACTGTCCATCCTTTCTGCACTCTGGTGACAAACACTTCTTACTGTCAACAGAGTTCCTCCTGCTCCCCTCTTGGCATAAAATCCCTTTCAGAGCAGGGAGTAGTCTGGGCTGAGTGATCCTCTCCCATGGCACTGAGCAACTTGTGCCACAAGGCACATCGCTCTCCATCACCAGGACCTGGTCAGTCACCATCCCAACTTCATAGAAATACTCAGGTACAACTGAGTAGAGGTGGGTGAAACCTCTTGCTTCTTATAGACTCTCATCCTGACTCACCTCATATCCTGTATCACAAACAGTCATCTCTGTTGTGATCCATTTCTTACAGGCATATGAACTTAAGGGTATTTTCTTGGCATAATTTAATGTGAAAAGTATGGTGTTCTGCTTTTCCAAATAAACAGGAAGGAAATTAAGCATTATGTACTGGCTGTTGAGCTTTCCATCAGCTATTTTTGTAACAAACAGTGACTAAAACTATGTAACAAGGGGACTCGCATAGTAAAATTTACTCTGTTCTGCATTATAATGTTAACTCCAATGTCCTATGAGTCTAGACACAGTATTTTATATCAAAATAGTTGATGATGCAAGCCAGATTTCACTACTTGCTCTCTGGTCTTTCATTCATTTTGGGAAAAAAAATGCAATTTCCTTCCAAATGTCTCCCCCAAAAGCTTTTAAGAGATAAACTTTTCCCCCCTGCTTTATTCTAATGTAAACCTGAACCATAAAGTTTCATTAAAAGAGTGTAAATCTTTCCTCTCCAGAAGTTATCTGCCACGTTTCTTCTTATCCTTTGGATGACTGCAGTAATTTTTATACTGTGCTGTCAGGAGTGTAATGTTAAGTGCTTCATTAATGATGATTTGTGCCATGGAAAAGTTTAAAATAGGCAGACCCTGGCAAGGGCCTGGCATTATTTATTTTCATTCTTTGTATTAAACTCAGCAAAGAACATTTTAAGACAAGTTTTGCTTCTACTTGGGGGTACTATAAGCAATATTTCACATGCCATTGCCTCAGAGACAGCATTAATCTGGAGAACAATAATAATGGCTGCACACACTGCTAATAAATATTTACATTTCTTTGTAATAAAAGGGATATGTTTCATGGTGTGAAAGGAAAGGGATAAGTAGAGAGATGCTTGTCTACATTTGAAAATGATGGCGATTCCAGATATTTGTTGCTTGAGAGGTTAAGAAATAATAATTGAACCCCAAGGTCTTAGGCCATGCAGAATGGAATATTTTTTCTCCCCATACTATATTATAGTAGAAGAGGAAACAGAGGCTTTTTACTAAGCAAAATTTTTGTACTAAGACAATTGCCAGGTGGTATAAAATGCATGTGATTTTGCTACTTAACAACATTTTTTTTTTGCCAGATGTTGTGAAAATATTACTTTCATTGGAAAAAAATCTCAAGGAAATGTAATTTTTTTTCTATTTGACAGATAAATAGACAATTTACTATTGTAAATAGTTCTGCTTAAATTTCACATGACCTCATTTAAACACCAGACACGGAGAATGTCAAATGGCAGGTAATTTCATTTCTGTGTTTTAGTTCACTCTGGCTAAATTCCTCTAGGCAGGCTGGGGCTTAACTATGTACATTAGTAAGCCAGAGAGAATTGAGGCTCTTGTCTGTGAACTCCAAGACGGGTTATGGAAACAAAGAATGAGAAATGCCCTTCACAGTCAAAAAAAAGATTAAAACAATGTTTAGAAGTGCAGTGTCCCAAAAATAATTTTTAGGAGCAATATTAAATAACTTCAGGAAAAGGAATGTCAAACACTGTTATCAAAAGGCTCTCAATTAAATACTGTAGAGAAATTATACTGTCAATAAAGACTCTTACAGCCCCTTTATAATGAGCATTTTGTGGACCTTCAAAGCTACCAGATTGTCTGTACAATGTAAAATGTCACTGGAAAAATATTTATTTAATCAACATGGGTTAAAACATATGAGTCTTTTTCTGGCTCAACTCAGCTGCAATGATTTTCCAGCACATATCTGCAGCAGTCAGACAACAGCCTAGCTGGGTCAGTGGTTCATGATTCCGTCGTTCATTGATCCCCCTCTACCAGAAAAATCCAAAAATCTGATTTGGAAAGTGAAATTCCCCAGAAATCCCAGTGTCCACAATAGAAATAACAACACAAAACTAGGTGTAAGGGGTCCTTACCAATTTCAGTGGCCAGACTGTGATTTATGGGAGAACGACTGGACAAAGAAACTCCACATAAATAGACTAATGACAGAGGAATTATTTACTACAGACTGTATTTTATTTTACAGTTAATCAGCAAGCATAATGCAATTTAGCAATATAGAAACAGAGTGGACAAGGGGGCACTTGACACAGGGGGAGGAAGCTGCCCTAGGAAGAGAGGAGTCTGCAGGAGGGAAGAGGAAGGAGGGGAGTCCATCTGGAGGAGCATACCAGACATGCTGGGATCCCTCACAGCTACCACACTTCTTCTGACAAGAAATAGATTAACTTCTCACTCTCTTTGCAGGATGCAGGGACCTTGACATGCTGCTAGTCTGCGGGATGTTATGAAAGACAATAAAAGAAAGGAATATTTTTGCTTTAATTGTCAGGGGAAAAAATTAGCAAAGAAACAAGGGATTTTCAACTAAAGGCTGTTAAGGGACAGGCCTACCTTAAGAATTCTCCCAGTGGTGCTGTTCCCATTAAATCCAATTCATCTGAAGCACTGATGTTTTTTATCCAAGATCATGATGACCTTATGTCAGTAGCACCTTGCTGGAAGTGTTAACAATGGCAGAACTGACACTCAGAAACTCCCAAAACACTTAAAACAACACAGATACCATATGTCTATTCCCAGTTAGCGGTACAAGGCATTAACTAACTCAATGATCAGTTTAAATAAGTTTTATAAAGCCTATATCCATCCACTTGCCTTCTGACTAATGAAACTGCTTGGTGAGTTCATTTTCCTCTCCCAATTTCTCCACTTAAAAGTAGCAGTTTAGGAGTCTCATTTCCCTTATGGATGCTGTTGGTGCATAAAAGCAGAGTGCCTCTAGAGAAAGTGCCATATTAGACATGCTCCCTGTGGAGTTCACAACAAATATTTCTGAGTAAACATGCTATTTGAGTAATTTTTCCTTTGTAAAGAAACTGATGAAAAACTGTGCTGCAGTTTGGTCACAGTATAGTGGAACGATACGGAATCACCGGATGGATCACTCGGTTTATAGGGAACTATCTGGATGGTTCCACTCAAAGAGTTGTGGTCAATGTCTTGGTGTTAAAACGGAGTCCAGTCATGAGCAGCACTCCTCAAGGGTCAGTACTTGAACTGATGGTGGTTCATGTCTTTGTAGATACAAGCAGTGAAATTTAGTGCACTGTCAGCAGTTTACTGATGACATCAAGCTTTGTGGTGTGGCTGACACGCTAGAGGGAAGTCATTCAGAGGGACCTTGACAGGCTGGAAAGGTGGGCTTGTGCAAACTGCATGAAGCTCAGCAAGGCCAAGTGCAAGGTCCTGCACCAGGATCAGGCCAATCCCAAGCACAAATACATGTCAGGTGAAGACTGGATCAAAAACAGCTCTGAGGAGAAGGACCTAGGGGTGATGGTTGACAAGAAAATCAACATGAGATGGCAATATGCCCTTGCAGCCCAAAAAACCAACTGTATCCTGGGCTGCATCAAAAGTGTGTTCATCAGGTCAAGGGAGGTGATTCTCCCCCCTACTCTTCTCCTTTGAGACTCCACCTGGAGTATTCTGCCCAGTTCTGGAGAGCCCACTGTAAGGAGGATATAGAGCTGTTGGACTGAGTCCAGAGGAGGGCCACTAAGATGATCAGAGGACTGGATCATCTCTCCTATGAAGACAGGTTGGAGTTGTTCTGCCTGAAGAAGAGAAGGCTTGGGGGAGACCTTATAGCAGCCTTCCAGTACCTGAAAAGGGCCTACAGGAAAGCTGGGGAGGGACATTTTTTACAAGGGCATGTAATGAGAGGACAAGGAGTAATGGCTTAAAACTGGAAGAAGGGTGATTTCGATTAGACATTAGGAAGAAATTTTTCACTATCAGGGTGATGAGATACTAGAACAGGTTGCCCAGGGAATCTGTGGACACCCCTTCCCTGGAATTGTTCAAGGACTGGATGGATGGGGCTTTGAGCAACCTGGTCTAGTAAAAGGTGTCCCTGACCATACAGGGGGGTTGGAACTAGATGATCTTTAAGGTTTCCTCTAACACAAACCATTCTGTGATGCTGTACAAAGTGTGTGTGGCTCAACAGCTGGTGTACCACAAGAAGCTATTGCAGTGTTTGGTGAATGGCCAAGTATGGGGTTCACTCAGGAAACAATCACAAATAGAGCTGTGTGAATTTTTTTTTTTTAATAACTTGTTAATGTGTGCTAAATTTTGTAAGTAGTTTAGTCTTTCAAACCCTCCTTCCTCCCTAGTGTGTCAAATTGCAATTTTTTAAAACTGATTTTAACCTGGTTCTCATCCCACCACAACCCCAGATCAATGTGTGTGTTTTAAATCGACCATGCTGTGGAAATTTCTGCAGTTATATTTTAACATATTAGAGCTCTGGACAGATAAAGAAGATCCTACAGACTCACTTTGAATGAAGGCTGAAGTAAATTTTCAGATTGTGTGAAGTGTCTGAAGCTCCAAACACAGAGAATACAGGATGCATATCCCAAAGGAGGTAAACTGTTCAGGGGGACTTAATTCTTCATCTCCTTAGTCATCAGAGACTCAGCTATAGGAAATTAATCCTTTGGAAACCAAATTTCATGAATTCCAGTCCTCATGGCACTAGAATCTAAATAGAACTACCTGCCTTTTATGTGTCAAATGGTACAAATGGGTCTCTACCCACCTACCTCCATAATACTCTGAAAATTAGAGAAAAGATTTAATTTCAAATGCAATCTTCCTTACTTTAGGAAGAACACTGAAAAATATTTCTTTAGGGTCACCCAAATCTATTTTTTCTCATTCTTTATTTCTTTACCATAATTTAAAGTATTTTGTTTTCAGAGTTTCCGAGTTCAGGAGTTCTGTCTTCTTTGCTATCATGAGTGCAGAACACCAGGAATAGTAAAACTTGTCTTTTATTTTGTGCAGTATCTGTGGAGAAATACCCTTTTCCTCCCACGGCACCAGAATAGAACTGTTCCTTCATTCCTAATCCCACAGCCCAGGGGAATGCAGCAGTATTTCTCAAGCAATCTTCAAACTTGGGCAGGAGCAGGATTGATTCCAGCTGCCCTGCCAGAGCCGCCTCCTGTTGTCTGCCAGAGAGGCTGATGCACTTGATGCACTTTGAAACTGTGCTGTGACTAGGCAGATAGAAAGGGGCTGAAGGAAGACAAAACACTCTGCCTTTAACTCTGATATGAAAAAGAGGAAGGAAAGAACAAATGGTATTGGTGATGTGCTGTCTTAAACCCCTTTGAAGGCTAAGAGCAGAGAACATATTGGTCCTTTTGATTCCTTGTGGTTTTTTGCAGATAACACATCGTGGCCTTCTATGGGTAGACATAAGGGTGCTCTCAACATGCTTGCTCGTCTGGGAACTCTGTGGCTATAGTAGGACCACCAGTGTCTTTAAACTAACAAGCCTGCCTGCTGGAAGGGTTGCTGCCACGCTGCTCTCTCCTTGAAGGTGACTGATGATACAGCTTTTGGCTTATGACAAAAATGGACAAAGTTGCATCATGTCTGTCTGCAAAAAACTGTGTCCTTTACCACCTTCGTACAGGCATCATACATCAGTCTTAAAAAAAAAAAATAAATTAGGGTTTTTTTCCCTTAGCAGTGATGGGAGTGTTATAACAGGGTCTCACTGCTCTGGAAAAGCGGGAGGAAAAGAAGGTAGCAAGCAGGTAAAGAAAAACATGGGAAATAATAATGAAAAGAAAGAAGGGGTGAGGGGGTGACAAGTCATCCTCATCTGAGAGGAAGAACTTGGAGATACCAAGAAAAATATTAAAACATGACAAAGCACTGAATGGGGGGATACATGTAGATCTAAGTGTTTTTCCTGTATAAGGAGAAAATATGGGCCGTGACCTTTACCTCATAAAGCTGTTTAGAGGGGTCAAGGCAATAAAGCAGTATTCTGTACTGTGGCCCAGATAGGATATCCTTTTTTTTTTTTTTTTTTTTAAATGGTATTTCTGAATTTTGATTTCCTAATTATGGAGTGCCATGGTTCCCTGGAAAACCCATGAAATATAGGTTTGCTAGGATCAGTGATTACTTTGATAGATGGGCTGAAAGCTTTACAGTCATACATTGAAGAAGAGTAGTTTATTAAAGGAATTTTTCTCTCAACTTTTTTACTTAGTCAACATAGACCTAATGTTTTGTAGCAGTTTGAATAAAAAAGCCATACACAAGATGAATCAAACTAATTTTCTCTTTCAGACACCGAATGTTTCTCTTACAAAAAGTGTCTGTATCTGTGAAAATTGAATACTCTTCCGTATTTTGACTACACAAATATACTGATCTGGTATAGCAACATACCACACTCACGAAATGACCATGTGTCCACTTTAGTATTTTAGCTTGAACCATCGTCGCATTTTTGTCTCCACTTACTGTGCCTCATGTAAGTGAATTGTCTTGAAGGACACAAACTAGATTCCTTTGTGAAAGTGAAGTGGCAGATGTTGTCCTAGTATGTACATAGGGCACTTCAGCTGCTAAAAAACAATTAAGCCATAAAGCCAGAGTAAAGTTGATCTGGCATTATCCCCTCTAGAACGTCCATGGTATATATGAGAGGTACTTCTCATCACCTGCTTGAATCAGCAGATGTGCTCCCATGGGTTTGCAGCACTTGTTAATGTAGATATATCTCAAAAGTGCCAGCACCCACTGCTCCGGGGAACACCTAAGCCATGGGACTAAAGTGCATTTTGCTGTTCCTAGCTCTGTATGCCCACCCTAGCCCTCTTTGGTTTGTGTGTCAAGGTGAGAACTCTGTGTGATGTAGCAGGAAGACCCCAACCCATAGCCAGGGCTTGGAGTGTGGTTTACCTCAAGTACGTGGGTCAGAAAACACAGGAGTTGAGAGGGATTGGTATGCTAACTGTGCTGACAGAGACCACCTGTCCAGAAGTGTAGCCACAGCTGATGAGATGTAACTGCTCCTATGCTGGGTTGGAAGCAGAGAAGATAAGTTATTTGGCACCAGAAGGTTTGTCTTTGTGTGCAAATGTGTCTCCTCAGAGTCCCACGTGTCATTCTGCGTGGTTTCTGACAAATGTAAAGCTCTCTCCTTGCTGCTTTTCAGAAATCACGGATGCCTTAGAAAAATAGAATATTTGTTCTGAATACACGTTAACCATCCCTGAAAACTCTATTTTAAATTCAGTTAAACATACAATGTATGAGAAGCCATAAGCTGTTGGAAATGCATAAAGAATATTGTATCTTCTCCAAGGCAACAACAGAATTAAAGAAAAAACAACAGGAAATAGAGAGAAGGCCCCATTTTACTGAAATAATATTTTCCTTTTTTTTCACTCACACATCTTCCTTCTAAGGTGTAAGGCCTCATTCCAAGGGCTTTATTTTTAATTAAAAGAAACCACCTCAAGGTTAGCCTTGAAAAAACACATAGTAATGTATAATCGTACTAGACATCCAGCTTTTTAAAATGATTTTTCCCTTCATAGATTCTCAGGCATATTAGGCTTTATGTGTGAGCAGTATCGTGCATACAGAACACAATTCCATTCTGGACACAGAAAAAGAGATAGGAACTCATATCACCATATAGACATTTGTACTGATTCATAAATACACACAAATAGTCACATGCACTGCTAAATAATCTTATGCATCTGTCTTTTGCCATTCTGGTGTGCGTACAGCTCCAGAAGTATATATATCATTTTTCCCATTTAGATTTCTTTCTATGAATGATAAATAATTAGTGGTGTAGCTATAAAGCTTATGTATCTCTAGCCAATGACACCTTCAAGGTCCCTCTGCTGCCTACTGCTTGACCTTGGCTTAAAAGCACACAGAATGGAAACCTTGAAATCAAGATCAGCAGGATTCATTCTGACAGAAAACAGATGCAGTACAATAGAGAAAAATACACATTTAATTTTAATGTGGTTTTTTGTTTTTATTATTTTTTTTTAAACAACTTGACTATTACCAGTTCTTAAAAAAATCCTAAGGTACACACTGTCCTTCACACAAGTAACATACATTTTAATGCTCCAATTACATTCAGGTTGGATAACATTGTAACTACAATATCTATGTCTACATTATTTCTCCCTTCAGATAGGGTAGCCGAAGAAAACACAGGTACTCATGTACCTACTGAAGTAACATAACAAAGGGCTATGGCCTTAAGATGAGACTTCTTAATGAAAGATTCTTGACTTCATAAAAGTAAAGTAAGAAGCATCTTATATCATAATGTTTGGACAGGAAGGTTACGAGGCTCCAGTACTGACAGATGATACAGAGTGATGTGACCTTAAAGATACTGCTTTTGTCTTACATTACTTTTCAATTTTATGTTCTATTTCAAGCCAGCTGATCTTAGGTAGGCTTAACAGGCTTTTTGTTTTCTGAAAAGGAATGAAAACAATATCTTTACGGAGTGAAGAACAGAGTTTGAGATTATGTCAGAAAACACCAGTGTGGGTCCATATGAAATGGACAAAACCATGCCTGGATCTCCAGCTGCATGTGTCTGAGGGAAAAGGTCATTAAATAAACTGTCTCAAGTTTTCCCACTAGGATGACTGCTTTTGTCAGGAAGAAAGTATAAACCTTTGCTGATATTCGTTGTCAATCTAGCAAATGTGAAAGAAATGCTTAAATAATAAAAAGTGGCAGAACCCTCATGCAAAGCTGCCTGGATTGCTTAAACTGCTCATGATCAAAGAAGGAAAATCTTTGTTAGAGCATAGGAACAAAGGAATATACGACCCTGTTTTTAAGAGTATCCCAGAAAGCAGCAACACTTATATTAATAAATTTAGAACTAAGGTAAAAATGGTTATCGTTATATTTGGATGAAAAAAAATCAACATATAAAATAATAGAACACTACACATATAATGGCATCCATAGGTAGAATACTGGAAGGCAGTGTGAATATCCAGACTCTTCATAAAAATGGGTAGAGGTGGTCTGTAAAGGCAAGAAGGTTCTGGAGACCTTTCTAATGCTTTGGGCAATTTAAACAATCACAATCTGAGCATCCCATTTTGGGAGGCACATGAAAATTAGCTACAGTTCAAAAATGGTTGAAAACTCAGTATAATATTAATTACTGATCCTGCTTTTACATAGTAGAATAGGAACTGTAGAATCTGGTAATCCATGACTTAACCTTTCTAAATTCGTGGACATAAAACTATTTTTCAGAGCATATGCACCTTTAAGATATTTCACGTATGCAGATAGTTAAACAATTCCTGAATTTGTACCCTTCTGTGAATAAAACTTCTACTGCGAAGTAGAACAGAAGCTTCCAGAGGTTTCTTCAGCATACATTAGATATCCCCCAGTTCTCCTTTCTGTAATGGAAATCTCTGAGGACCTCAAGTCACTGATGTAGCCTCTTTCTCAGTTTTTCTATTAATCAAATTCAGTGCTAACCTGATGACAGTCTTAGCCCTATAATTCAGCCCAATACTTAAAAATGCAAAACTTGCTTAAAGTTTCATGCTTCCTTCCAGAGGTTTCAGGCATGACAAAGTTATGGATAGTTTCCCAGTTCAAAACAGAATAAACAACTTTTTTTGCCTTTTAAAAGGAGAACACAAACTTTAATTCTCCATTTCATTAAGGACCATTGTCTTCAGGTAGAGCTAGACAATCTGTGTTATACCTATTTTAGTTAGTTATTTTTCATCTTTGTTTCCATTCCCATGTACACACAAACCCACCATACATTCATACCCATACCCATATTTCTGAAACTCGAAAAAGTTTGATTGTAAAGCTAAATAAAATTCAGGAAGGAAAGTGCTTAATATATTCTAGTACTATGGTTATGTATAGTTGAATGACTTGTTGAACATGGCTTGTCTGCCATGTATATAGTTGAACATGGCTTGTCAACATGTTCATGACTTTTTTGTTTTTTTTGTTCATGAACATGGCTTTTCAACTATATTCAACAATATAGTTGAACATGGCTTGTCTTCCATGTTACTTTAAATAGTATTTTCTTCTTTATAAATCTAGCTTTCCTGTGGGAAAAAGTGCAGATAATAATGAGAGCTTTAAGCACAGAATGTCTAATAATGACAAGAAAAATGAGAAGCAAGATGGATAAGAAAATAAAGACACCGGAAAAAAAGAAAAAAATATGCTGGAAATCTGCAGATGACCCTGAGAGCATATTTTAATCTTAAACATAAACTTTATTTAATGTAATTTTATCCATTACACCTAACTACCTCAGGCAGATGTGGAAAATGTTTCTATGAATTGATATGCTTGCTATTTCTCTCTTCTATTTCTTTTTCTTGTTAGCCACTCTAAACCAAATTAACTTGTAGCTAAGATTATTTCATCTATAAAACTGTAAGTGCCCTATAGCATGTTTTTGATGGCAAAACAAGCTCCTAACCTGAGAGATGAGTAAGAGGAGCCTGAGACGTTTTGCTCAAAGGAGCTGAAGAAATGGTGCATTACAGACTTGAGCAAAGATTGTTCAGTTAAAGGGAAAGTCAACTCACCTCAAGAAGAGAAGAGAGAGGGCCAACTTTTTTTTTACAAATTAGCATTGTGGGGGGTTCACAGTGCACAGTTCTGGGAAAAGGTTGAAGCAAATGATGATTTTATGTGAAAACAAACATCTCCAGGGAAATTAATTGCTGTTTAAAAGATCCTCTGTCCCATTTTTCAGCCGTAGGGTGCTGGAACAAAGCCGTGGGACCACCCTCCAAGGCAATGGTAATTGTCATGATAGTTAGGACGTCATTAATTTTGCCTGTACTAAAGCACACAGTGGACTTCACCTTCTAAAATAATGAAATCAGATAGAGATTTTTTTTTTTTTGCAATAAGAGGCCTTCACAGGCTTATGCACTTGCTAAAACCTTCTTTTTGTGTTTTAGTTTCAGAGTGCTTCTTAATCATAAGTAGAAATTTAGCCTCAGAAGCTGCTTCTGTTGTTTTGAAAAACTATTAATGAGTGGGGAAGGTGTCAACTTCTAATCTTTTGAAGTGGCATATCTCAGGGAGTCTGCTTCAGCTTTCAGTTAACCTACACTTGTAGGCAAACACAAAGCACTGACAACTCTATAAACGAGGACAATGCTCTAAATAAAGAATATAGCTACCTCTGATTTTCTAAGTAACAACTGACAATTTCATTTTACTGATATCTTCTAGATTTGGTAACAGGATGGCTTTTCTTTTTTTTTTTCTTAAATGAGAATCTGTAATACATTCTATGTTACAGTGAAATAAGACGACTTGAGCTTTGACTTTGCCCAAGATCTTAAGCCAGAGACTGATTTTTTTGTAATATTTAGGATTTGTTTTGAAATCCATATATTCAAACTACTGTCTAAACATTAATGAATACTAACTTTGTTTCCAAAATAATATAGTTTATGTAATATCTGAAAATATGAAGCAGTTAGACTTTTGTTTATCATCTGAGTTTAGCTATTCGGTGACTTAGACTTCAAACATTTAGACATTTTAAAGAAATTAACAGCTTGACTCTGTACTTACCAGTCAATATCTGTATTTGGACACTGCCATATCTCTTTACTGACAGTGCAATTGTGTTGAAGCTGTAACAGCAGCTGAATTAGAAACTTAATAGAGGCTGACTGAAAGCCACTGAGTGGGTTTGTTTCAGAGAATGGAGCTCCCTTCCCTACCTCTCTGCCTGGGTCATGGAAACATCTCTGCTGGTCATTTCTGGGCAGCTCCTGGGACTCCAGCATGTCATAATGCACCTTTAGTCATGTTTTAACCTTCAGCACTGTACTCTCTGTCACATCTTATTGCCTAATACATGCTGTTGAGCACAGCACCATCTCACCGCCAGATGAACTGCAGTGACTTCTCTTTGAAGAGCAAGTTCACTTGCCTGGTTTTTAGCAAGACTCTAACATGAATGCTTATTAAAACAGATTATTTTTTTGTCTTATTATAAAACCGTGATGATTTACTGGCTTTTATCTCATTAGATTTAATAATTCTTTTTCCAAAGTCAGTTGTGCTATAAACCAGTATAGATTTGGGGATGTTTAAAGAATGATTTTAATCTATTTACGTTCAGAGACACCTTCCATACCTTCTACATACTTTATATGGAGTCTAGGAAAGTCATAGTAGCTGTGAAGACGTAAAGGAGCCCTGAAATGCACTGGTATTTCAGATGTATCAATAGCATATTCTATAGCTTCACAAATCATGTGGATTTGTGAATAGCAAACACAAAGCTTTTGTCTACTTCAAAAATATAAGTTATTAAGAAATACAATTTGAGGTTGCCAGTCCTCATGACAAACATGACATTCATAAAAAGATAAGGGAAAATTACCTTATATGATCTTTAAAGGATTTTTTTTTTTCTCCCTACGAAGTGTATTTTGGTTGTTTTCTTGCTTAGGAAGGTATCTACTTGTTACCAGAAGAGTATAAATTTCCAGACTCAACATCCAGACTCTACCCTACACAGGAAACAGAGACCTTACAATTTAGTATTTGGCAGGATGTCCCTTTTCTTTCCAGTTCTTTGCTGTCTGAGGAGCTGTGATTTGCATACCTGCTGTCCTTCTGGGCAGGATGCAGAGATGTCCCATTCACAGCTTTGTCTTGGAGGTCTTGTCTTTCCACGTATCTTGCCACTTCATTCAGTTGTGACTATCCCATCACTGTCAGGGAGATCTTCCAGCTACTTTTGGCTCCTTTGTGCCAGCAGCAGCTGCTCAGTGTCTCTGGCAAGCAGCAGTGCTGCAGAGTCCCCCTCACTGGGTTGCACTGTCATGTCAACACCAGCCAGTATCATTTTTGCTTTAATTACAAGAGTGCTTTAGTTACAACAATTTTCTTCTTTCAGTTGCCAGTTTGGTACTTTCTGATCTTGCCTACCAGAGGAGTGAGTTGAACCATTTGGGTACCTTCTAGTTCTGGTGCAAATACTTGAGGGAATCAGGCTCTCCCTAGCAGTACCCAAGTGAAAACCAAGTGGCTGGCAGAAATGACTCCTTCCCATTTAGCATGGGTTACAGCACAAGTACATGCGTCTAAACTGAGTTACTATAAACCCTCTTAGTAGCCCTTCAATTAATCAGAAGATCTGCAGATATCTTTCTTAGCTTTAATCTGTTTCCTTTTATCCTTTTCAGCCTGCTTTGATGGATTTCCCACATGGGAAAAGCAAGTGAAAAGATAAATACTTTCACAGGTGGGAAAGTAACAAGTTCACAGTACAGAAAATCCACAGCTTCTAGTGCTGCAGTCTAAATTTTAAATTAGGTACTCGTGTTTCTGAGATAGAATAAAAATGTGTCCCTTTAATCTAGTGTACTGGATGTACTTTGCTTGTGGTGCTTTGATGTGCATCATGGGACAGTCAGTCTGCATGAACTACATTATTTCAACTGAAACCCAATCCAAAAGAATGATCCAGGATCACATCTACTGTGCTACAGCCACATAAGGGTGAATGCCAGGTCTCCAGCTGTAAAGCTTTCAGTCTCTAGATCTGTTCCTATTGCTAATTTGCTACTCTTTATGTGTCCATAAGCAGACATAACAATTACAAACCATTCAAAACTCAGACAGAGTAAGAAATTCTTATTCATACTGCAATAGAGCTGACACACTGCTTTGCTGTGTATGCATATACATATATATAGCATGAATATATAAAGGCATTGCAGGCTGGAGATGCTTTTATCAAAGACAGACATGTAAAAAAGAAAAAATTCTGAAACAAGGAGGAAACTCAGGATTCCTGCTTGGGACAGCAAACCTACATTTTTTCCAAAGTTTGGAATGCAGCAACATTATTACCAATGAGTCACACAGACCTGTGCTAATTCCTAAGTGTGTCCAAAGACTTCATATAGGCACCAGCCAAAAGATCACATTGTCAAGGGAAATCTGCAGCAGCAGAGAAGATCACTTTCTAATAAACAGAAATCAGAGTGAGATCTAGAGCTCAGAAACATATTGAGTATTGAGGAATTAGGGATGTAATTGAAAGTGGCTTACAAGGGCAAGATATCAAGATGGTAAAATATAAAATAGAATATTGTGAGACTGAGGCATGCAGGAGCTACAGAGACTTGCGAAGCATTTAGGAAGGCAGGGATGGATAAAGAGAAAATCAAGATTGCTGCAATTGTCTTAAGCAAATTAACCCGTAACATTGCTTAGGTTAGGTGGAGGAATAGTGTCAAAAGCTTACACTCGTTTCTCTGACTGGTAAAGACAAGACTAGCATCTATCTGCTTATTAATCTAGGGAGACTTCTGTGTGAAAACTGAGCTAATTCTTGGCTGTCTGTTTTTTTATCTTGAATCAAAATAACAGAAACAAATGTAGCGAAGAAACTACAAAATATCAGCTTTGTCTGCATATGGTTAATGAGGCTAATGGCTGCTGTATAGAAAAATTTTATTTACATGCTTCCTCAGAAGGTGGTAACAAGATCAGCCTGAATGTCTTGAGCCATCAGAGAAGAAATTGTGCAAATTCTGTCCAGCTCCTCTTTAGATCCACAAGATGGGAGAGTGCTCAGCACCTTCCTGAAGTCCAGAGGGATGACACAGCCTGCAATAGAGTTCTGGTGATAGAATACAAACACAGAAGGTTACACCAAAATACTTTCTGAAGTCTACTTTTACAGCCTTAATAATTCTATTCACGTCTGAAAATAACTTTTGTTCTTTTATCTGAAATTCATTAAAATGTTAATTAAAAAATACAGCATAGCTCATTTAACATGGACATATCAAGTGTTATTTTAATCTGTTTCACTTTGGAAAAAAACAATCTCCTCAAATCATGCAGGAGTTGAAATTCCAGAGTATACAGTAAGAGAGAACTTGTGAAAATCAAACGTGTGCTGTTTCATGCCTTCACTAACTGGAAAAGAGAGGATAGAAAAGTCTTTTTTTTGTCTGATAGTACTAAACAAAGACTGATGACCAATATTATTGAGCCGGGTAATAAATAACACTCTCTATAATCTTTGAAATATCTGCTGCAATGTTATAGAACACTGTAGCTCTATTAAAAAATATTCGAAAAAAAGATTCATTCACTTTTAATTCTATGAGATTTTTTTAAAAGGTGGAACAATTTTGGTACTATTTAATACACTTCAGTGAAAAACTATTCTTTCTCAATAGCTGCTTCAGGAGATTAAAAGCTACCCAAAGATTAATCTTTCATATCATTAGCAGAACTAAAACCTCTTGTATGTCACAAAGTTTGGAAACAGAGCTGTAGAATACACAGAGCACACCATCCAGCAACAGAAATTAAGTAAGCAGTTGCATGGTTTCAGTCAGA
Source organism: Florisuga fusca (assembly GCA_038090715.1). Lineage (NCBI taxonomy): Eukaryota > Metazoa > Chordata > Aves > Apodiformes > Trochilidae > Florisuga > Florisuga fusca. The sequence continues at coordinate 16,058,182 of JAAWXA010000004.1, read as the reverse complement.
TCTTGGGTCTGTTAGTCAAAAGGTTGCTTAGTAGAACTAGAACTAGAGGTTTCATCCTTTCTGCTCCAGACACTAGCAAATCAGGTGAGCAGAAAACACTCCCTTTAAACCCTTACTTATACTGTTACCTGGATCAGGACCATAGTTTGGGTTCTTGATCTTCAGCAGAGGATTACTGGCCAGAGATAGATGTAAATTCAGATGGAAAGTCTGGTGCTGTGAAAGCCTGTGCCAGTCAGAATTTATTTCAGAGGAAATGGCTTCATGGTGGTGAGAGAACCAGTGGAGGACTGCTTGCCTTCTCCATCTCAGCTAATTGTGGTTTGGTAATGAGAAAGAGGAAAGCTGTGCTGTGGTTGCAAGCTCAGGTTACTGCTGATGGAGAAAAAGGAAAAAAAGACATGCAGCAACAAACGCAATTCTTTTCACTGATCTGGAATGTTTAACAAAACCCCACAAATGATTAAAAAAAAAAAAAAATCCACTTTTTTGCACTCCTTTGCAGAAGAGAAAATGATTTTTCCCTAGTGGAGAGTTACTTACAAAATTACCTCAGTTGGAAAGATTATAAACTTCCCAAATTAAAAAAAAAAAAAAGATTAACAAAGGGTACAGATCCTGGAATCAACTAAGATAAAATTTATTAAAATATCTACAAATGTTAAATGATAATTTAGCAAAGTATAAGGTACCTCCCTCAGTCTTAAAGATAGAAGGTCTGTTTGCAACACAATGTGGGGACTTACTAATAGACCCCCCCCTTTTTGTAAATAATACTTTTTATGAAGGAGTGCATTTCTGTCCTCAGTGAAGAGAATAGTGGACCTAAAGCTTTACACACGGGGCATGGCATTGTCAGAAGAGTAAAGCTTGAAATCAGGGCACAATGTTACATATTTTAAATACAAAGAAGTACATTGTTTATTTAGCTGTTTTATAAAATAGTTTACCTCAGCACAAGGGGTTCTGAGGAGTTTAGCCTTCAGGAAAGGTGTTGTTCCAAGATGCCTGCAGTGAAACACTGCATGATTCCCTACAATCCCATTAAACTACGGTGTGTTGCTTACACAGCAAGTCATGCTTTTGCATTTCTGTGGAAAACCACAGCAAATAAGAATTAGGGCTAATTCCTATTTATGCTGTGCTACCCTTAATATCTCACCCACTGCAGCACAACTGGATGCTCCTGAAGGTGAAAGCTATACTGTTGCACAGAAGTAACACAAATTAAAAAGGAAAAGCTTTGATGCCGTGAATAGCAACAAAATACCTACAGTTATACCATGAGGTAGGTTCAAATGAAGCAGCATCAGATTTGTAGCAGCTACATTAAAAAGAAAAAGCTGATATTCTTTTATGATTTTTGAAAAAAATAATCTGAGAAACTGACCTCATGAACATTTTCCTTTCAGGTAGCCCTGAGCTACATGATTTGAAACATGGCTCCAGTAATGCACTCAGAATGGAAAATTCTGAGTATTACACCGGACAGAAATTAAGATGTTACTGTTCAACAATGAGATTTTTAAAGGTATGAAGAGCATTCAGGCCTTGTTTATGAGGCTGAGTAAGAAATATGTGAAGGAAAATTCTCAGTATGTAACCATTTTTTATAGATCAGAGTAATGTCCTGAGCCTGAAATAATTGCTTGCACACTGGTGTATCTTACTTACAATGTAGGAGCAGATTAGAAAAGGGAACCAGCTGATTCCCCCTTTTCTTTCTCTATCTAGTCCTAAAATAAACTAAGCAGAAAGGAACCCCTGGAGGCCACTTAGTCTGAACTCCTGCTTAAGACAGACTGATTTTGGTGTTAAATCAGGTTGCTCAGGCCTTGTTCAGCCCAGTTGTGAGTGCCCATTTCACAGTGTCCCCGAGTGCCTGCCTTCCAGTAGCAACTGAGGTGGAGGCGACCACTCCCAAACAGAGCCCCAGGCTGTCTCTGGAGGAGCCTCTCAGGAAATGTGTGTTCCCTTCCCTCAAAGGATCAGAAAAGTTTAAGTCCGGTTCTCCGTTTTTTGGGGTATTTCCTCTGCCCCTGCTGGCCACATGAAATGAAGAGGTTGGAGCTCCTCATCCTCTTTTCATCTGTTGCAGTGGAGGTCCCTGTCCTACCACCTGCACACAGACACTTTCTTGATAACACAGGTAGCACAGTCTGAAGCTGTAAGAAATGCAATTTGCAGTGCAGTCACGCCCTCAGGACTTCCTAGGGAGTTTTGCTTATCCTGTCAAAACTGCAGTTTAAAAATATAGCTTTTTTTATTTAAAATTCATGGGTTTACTGATCTGGCTGTCCTAACAGAAACAATCCACAGACCTACCAGTGTAACAACAATTGTTTTCTGCCCAGGGAAAGCAGCTCCTAAGATAGCTTCCCTAGGATAAACAAGACAATTTATTCTAGAGAAAGAGTGCCTACACCAGAAATTAAACGGATGTAACTGTACAGAGGAAGCAGTAAGTTTCCTCAAGATTGATTCTTCAATGCACTTTGAAGACTGGTTCTCTGAAGTTATATCCTTAAATCTATTTTATAGCACAGACAAGTAACCTGATTTCCAGGAGTTCCTAGTGCTCAGCTGATTCCCTTGGAAACAGTTTACATTTTAGTCACTATTGTCACTTTCAGAAACATTTCAAGACAGATATCTGGGTTGCAGGTTTTGCTCCAACTATTTACATGTGGCAGTTTTTTCCTTCTCATTTCACCTAAAAAAAAGAATAAATGCTATGGATTTAATTAATTTTCACTCCCTTAATTGAAAAAAACACCACCAACCAACCAAAACAATTGTTTTTTAAAAAAAGCATCTCATATTATGATTCTTTTTTTTCATCGGGGAAATGGTCCAATCGAAATGACATTCCTATCACATGGAAAGGGAGGTATTATTGGAGGTATTATTCCTCCAAGTTGACCACAGATAGTACATTCTCCCTTTCTAGATATGGACATCATTTAGTACTGAATACAACCTTTTGTTCAAATATTTAGAAGTGTTTTCAATGAACTTTAACCCAGATTGCTTTAAAATTAAAGATACAATCATTACCATCAGGTAGTAGAGGGAAAATTCAGTCACCAATTACAAAAACCATAATTCATGATTATAGTAACTACCCAGTACACACATTCTCAAGTGGGAAGGATGGCTTGGGAGTGGCGGTGATATGGGAAGAGGTGACTTCTGGCTTCTTTCCCACTATGGGGCACCAGTTGGATCAGGGAAACTTTGGTGGGAAGGGAGGTATTTGGGAAGCTCAGAGTGTTTCCCCAGAGGAGCAGTGAGTGATGACAAGACTGCTTTGACATGGTTAGGGTCACCTGTTTACTCTTCATTTGCTAACATGACAGTGCTAATACATGATGCTTTTCATTTAGGATTTTTGACACTGTCACAGCCTAGTCCTAATAAAATCTGAAACAGTGTTTTGTAGATTATTACTGTGCTGAGATTTTTGGACTGGTACATTCAGATCATTTTTTTTCAGTTTTACTTGCTGCTATTTGAACACAATGAAGTCTGTCTGCCTGCTCTAGTTAGTTTTTGTTGTGGGGATTTTTTTAAGTAATGTCTGACCTTGTACATGTTGTTTTGTTTAGCGTCCTTGAGCTTAGCTTTAATCTTAAATAAAAGCACAAGAAATGCTACATTTTCAAAGACAGAGCTGAAAAGCCATTGACTACAAATACTGTAATATTTTTATTCCACTACTAAACTCTTCTACTTGCTAGGAGCTCTGATTCAAGTTAGCAAGGTTGTCAGATTATATGTCTATTGTCTTGTTATGACTTCCTTGGATGAGTTCCTGCAGTAAACAGTGCTGATGTGATGTTTTGTTCAAGTAGCAGAACTGGAGGGAGATGGAGAGAGGGAACAGTGCTGGGAGGAGGGTCATGGAGCTGTCAAGGTCTCTGCAGCGGTGGTGCAGCAGGGAGCACTACCTGTGGTCAATATTAATCAGGCTCTTGCTACATGTGCTCTGGGTAGTCACTGCCAGCCTGTGACAGCTGAGGAGCCAGGGCTGGGAACCTGTGAAACACCCTTGCAGGATTATAGAGAGGCAAGCAAGCAGGACGTTGCAGATATTATTTATCCAAGCTGACACGAGCTAAAAAGCCTATAGAAAGAGGTAATTATAACAACTTAAAGTTATTAAATCTGTGCATTAAATTAAAAATACATTCTCACTTGCCTCATCACATGCCAGATGTGCCCAAGTTACTGTTTTAATTACCAGTAAAAAGGAAACATCACTGCATGTTATCTTTTCTGCTCTTCTTTTTAAACACCGTGTGCATTCAGATTTCTTCTAAGCGCTGTCATAAACTTGTCGTCTCTCTGCTGGTGTAATTACTATATGCAGCTATTGCTACCTAAATAATAGGGCAGCATCTGCACAGTTGGAGAACTTGCATTAGCATGATGCCAGTTGTCTAGAAATTCTGGTCACTTTTAGGATTGTTACAATAGGCTGAGAAACAGAAGTAGTCTTTCTACATTTTCAGTTGGTAGTATGGAAGTTGCAGAAGTATGCCATGGGACTATGGCAGGATTTACAGCAAAGTTCAGTATTTAATTTTTTTCTGGAATGGTGTACCTCACATCACGTGAGGTGTCATGAAAACTCTTGATTGTCTTTTCCTTTCTCCTTTCTACCCCCAGCAGCTTCTAAGCAGGTAATGTTACTGCTCATCTTCTGATTAATAATTAGTGATTAGTTGAAGACTCAACAGAAGACCTTGAAAAATTGTAGAGGTGTTATTTAACAGTGAAAGATTCTAGAATCTGTGGTGTTTCTTTGAACTTTTAATGACTGAATCATATGAAAAAATCAATGTGTTCAGCTTCGCACTGAGAACTAAGGTGTGGCCAGCATCCTGCTTCTGGACAGCATTGTTCAGAACCTGTATTTAAACATGATTACAGCTTTAACACACCCAAATTACCACAGCTTGTGGGAAAAATGCATAATGGCTTGGACCACCAGTGCTGTCACTTGAGCTATGTGTGAAGCGATTGCCTTTAGCAGGCTTGGGGGCAGAGCCTGGCACCAGCATCTTGCCCTGTGTCCAGTCTGTGACTCCTGTCCTGTCTCCTGCACTGTCCCCTTGACCAGACTCCCTTGTTTCTCCTCCCCCTGGGGTTGTCACTCACTCCCAATGTACCCTGCAGGTGCTGGCTACCCCTGGGAGGCTTGGACATGGCTGGAACCATCCAGAACAAGCACAGAATGGCCCATGGTCTCCTCCTGTCTGGGGAGCCTGCAGCACCCTATTCGGCCCTGCTGCCCCACAGGCACGTGTGAACTGTGCTATGCACCTTAGCATTTTAGCTCCTCTTTCCCCTTTCTTATGTAATTTCTGATTTCCCATAGATTACAAGCGTGTTTCTTCCCTGGCTTCATTTCCTAAACTATCTTCATTCCTTGTACCAGGGGACTCTGCCTCAGTTTGGGTGTGTGACTGCTGAAGTCTTTATATCCTCTGTGTGTTCTGTTCCTCACCCTTTGAAGGAAATTGTGGCTTGGAACCCCTCTCAGCTCCCACATCACAATAGCTCTTGTCTTCATTTAAAAAAACAACCAACCAAAAAACAAACAGATATTTTATTTTGGTTGGGTTCCTTTAAGGGGAACATAGGCTGGGAGAGGAGGGGACTGTGAAGCAGACCTGCAGCATGCTGTCAGAGTCTTCCATGTTTGTCATCATCTGAGTGCCCCAAGTCAAAAACACTGGAGGTTTTCAAAGCAGTCACTCAAGCACCTTCAAAAACAAGGGCAGACTGGTGTACTCTTCACCATCCCTTTCTGCTTCTCTGTTGCCTCATAACACTGAAACCCTAAGGAGGAGAGAAACCAAAGGAAAGGATGGGTGATTCATGCTGCCATTCCACCTACTGAAAGCCCTTCTGAGGTGGTACCCAACGATCCTCCCCACATCTCCAAAACAGAACCTCCCAATCCCCTTCTCTCCCACTGCCTGGAAAAGTCAGCCATGCTGAAATGGTCCCTGCCCACACCCAGACACTCCTTTGTTAGGACAAGAGTTTCTCTACCTGGACTTCAGTAAAGCCTTTGACACCATGTCTCACAGCATTCTCCTGAAGAAGCTGGTGTCTCATGGCATAGATGGGTGTAGTGTTCGTAGTGTTAAAAACTGGATGTATGACAGGGCCCAGAGACTTGTAGTCAATGGAGTTAAATCCAGTTGGAGACCAGTCCCCAGTACTGTTCTCCAGGGCCCAGTGTTGGGGCCAGTCTTGCTCAATATCTTCCTCAATGATCTAGATGAGGGGATTGATTGCCTCCTCAGTAAGCCTGCAGATGACACCAAGTTGTGTGGGAGTGTTGAGTGTTGAGGGTAGGAAGGCTCTGCAAAGGGACCTGGACAGACTGGATGGATGGGCCAAGGCCAGTAGTATTCGATTTAACAAGGCCAAGTGCCAGGTCCTGCATTTTGGTCGAAACAGCCCCATGCAATACTATAGACTTGGGGAAGAGTGGCTGGAAAGCTGCATGGCAGAAAAGGACCTGGGGGTGCTGGTTTACATCCAGCTGGATGTGAGCCAGCAGTGTGCCCAGGTGGCCACTAAGGCCAGCAGCATCCTGGCTTGTATCAGGGAAAGTGTGGCCAGCAGGAGAAGGGCAGTGATCGTGCCCCTGTACTCTCAGTACTTGAGACCAAACCTCAAATTCTGTGCTCAGTTCTGGGCTACTCACTACAAGAAAGACATTGAGCTGCTGGAGTGAGTTCAGAGAAAGGCAGTAAAGCTGGTGAAGGGTCTGGAGAACAAGTCCTGTGAAGAGAGGCTGAGGATATTGGGAGTGTTTAGTTTTGAGGAGGTTGTAAGGTGGCAGGTGGTAGCCTCCTCTCTCAAGTACAACATCAGGAATAGAGGAAACGGCCACAAGTTGCAACAGGGGAGGTTTAGACTAGATATGAGGAAGAATTTCCTTACTGAGAGAGTAGTTATAGTTAGGTACTGGAATGAACTGCCCAGGGAGGTGGTGGAATCACCATCCCTAGAGGTATTTAAAAACCATGTAGATGAGGCATGGTGATAGAGATATTGATAAATATATTTTTTAATTTTATTTGTGATGGGGGGGCGGATCTCGATGGTGAGATGCAGTGATCTTAGAAGTCTTTTCCAACTGTGACAGTGCTGTGATTCTGTGATTCTGCAGTTAGCATTTGAAGAAAGCCTGCTGTAAAATGCTAATGAGGGCACCTCTGGACTGCTTTTTTTGTGTAGTGAGGTTCCCACACTGAGTGCATACCATGCACAAGAACAGTTTTACAATTTAAAAAAAAAATCCTCTCTCTCCCCGTGCAGCCCTACTAGGTCAAATTCATTTCAGGACATTACAGTAAGGCAGTTTGATGTTGCTTGCTTTCTAGCATTTCAAAATCTTTTACTTTCAGGTCAAATACAAGCAGGGCACTTACTATTCATTCCAACTAGGCATGTGTTACTGCATTCATAGAGAGTCAAATGTGACTTTTTCAGAGGGAAATGTCAGAGGATAGAGAAGGTTTTGTGCATTTTCCTTTTAAAGGCTGTTTTTTTATCTGACCTTCACCTTTAGCAATTCTCTTTGTGCCAGTGAATAGAACTGAAAACAGCTCACATGAGGACTTCACCAAAATGTCTTATTCCTATAAGAACATATAACTGAGTTCAGTCTTTGTTATTCAGGATATGATCTACACAAAGGGCACCAAAATGGCTCAGCCAAGTCTTCGAATCCCCAGTCCCTTTGGAGGTTTTATTTTTAAAATTCAAGAAAATTGTTATGTGTGCCAGACATTGCAGTTATGGCGACCTGGGTGAGTAACTCAGAGCTGATGAAAATAGAGGCATCTTCCTCATTTGGGATCCACAGCCTGAAATCTCTCTTGAATCTCACCTCTAACCTTTCAAATCAAACACTGTGGGATCCCCTATGACCAACTATGAGGCACATTCCTCCTCAAAAAAACCCCAAAACCAATACCAAACAAACAAAAACCCCAAACCCAGAACAAAATTGAACAAAACCCAAACCAAACTAACCAAACAAAAAAACAAAAAAAACAAAAAAAACAGGAGACAGAGGGAGAAAGAGAAAAAAGACTTTTCTGTTCTGATTCTTTCTTTCTGTTTCAGATGGTGGACAACTGGCAGGTAGCAGTTCTTCATGAAAGGGCCTGGGGAGTACAGTGGGTCACAAATTGATTGTAAGCCATCGATGTCATCAATGTCCTGTTGTTGTGAAATAGAAAGCAGGATACATATCAAAGGCTCTTTCTGCTTTTGGCTAGTACAGTGGCAAATGGGCTGTATGGGGGTCTGGACACTGTACAGAGATTGTGAGCAGAAGAGAAACAGGACAATCAAAAAGGTTCTTGCATTGCTGGTAAAGAAACATTCAGCGAGTTTCTTCATTCTGGAAATGGCAAGAAGTCATAAGCTTAAATTGTCACAACCAATGTGAAAAGACAAGATGGAGAACTGTGCAACAGTAGAGCAAATTGTCTTGGGAAGCTGAGAGAATTCTGTCCATTTATGTTTTTAATAACAGGATACACGTCTGGTAGGAGTGACATACACAGCTCTGGTTTTCTCAGGCAGAAAAGGAAAACTAAACTGTGTAATTCCTATTTTGCATGAGAGTTTTAATCACCAAACTTCCATGTGAAAGGGAATGAGCCGTGTTCTGAGAAATCTGCTTCACATGCTCAGATGGGTCTGGAAAGGGAGACAGTTGGGACATTATTTATTTGTTGAAAGGAGTTTTACATTTTCTACCTATGTCCAGCATATCCTGAAGTTGTTTCTGTGTTCCTGTGAATAAACTGCTTCTTTTAGATGCTCTCAGAGGTAAGTTTCAAGCAAGCAGAAATTTTGGAGATCTGAACTTTGGAGCTGTATACTTACCAGCTTTTGTTCTCCCTGTACTATTTAGAGCAAAGACTATCTTGGAAAGATGGTAGGCAAGAAAGAAGATCTGAGAGACTACAGGCTGCTTGGCTGCTCAGCCTGACCTCAGTGCTTAGAAAGCTTGGGGAACCAATCTTCCTTGAAGTAGTTTCCAGCCACATGAATGAGAAGAAGGTGTTTGGGAGCAGCCAGCATGGATTTACTAAGGACAGATTGTGTCTGAACAATGTGATTTCCTTCTCTGAGGAGATGACTGAGCGTGGAGAAGGAGTGGATGTTGTTTCACCTGCCTTTAGCAAAGCCTTTGGCACTGACTTCTATAGTATCCTTATAGCTAAATTGGGGAGTTATGGAGTGGATGGTGAGTTGAAAATTGCCTGGATTGTTAGGTTTAAGAAATTGTGATCAGCAGTACAGAGTCCAGCTGATAAGGTAATAGGTGCAACCCTCAGGTTCACAAAAATGTTCAACTTCTTTATTCATGACCTGGACATCTGAATGGGGGAACAGTCAGTTTGAAGAAGCAGGGCAGGGTCATTTAGAGGAACCCAGACAGGATGGAGAACTTCATAGAGCCTCACAAAGGCAAGAACAATTTGCACCTGGCACAGAATACTCTGTCAAGCAGTACAGGATGTGAGATGAACAAATGAAAAAAAAAAACCTTGGCAGGAAAGGACATAGCAGACAAGAGGCTGGACATAAACCAGAAGGAGGTCCCTGAGGCAAAGAAGATCAACAACATTCTGGGGTGCAGCAAGCAGCTCTAATGAGATGATTCTTCTCCTCTCTCTGGGCACTGTTGCAACCACAATTGAAGTCCTGTGGACACTTTTGTGGCCTACAAGATGACCCCAGTACAAGGATACCAGTGCCAGTCCATCTCATAGCTACCATAACAGACAAGGGGCTGGAGCACATAGTGTATAAGGAGTGTCTGAGAGATGTGTTTGTTCAGTCCAGAGAAGAGATGGCTTGGGAAGATCTCATTGCTACTTACAACTACTTCATCAGAAAAGATGGAATCGGACTCTTCTCAGAAGTTCAGAATGGGACCATGAACTAGGAAAAAGGGGGAAAAGGGGAATTTGATGTGATGTAAGGACACTTTCATTATAATGGCAGTCAGACAAAGTAACAGGGGCCCAGGAAGATTCTGAAATCTCCATCCTCACAGAGATTCAAAACGTGACAGGATATGGCCCTGAGCTACATGCTATAACCAGACCTGGTTTGAGCAGAAGGCTGGTCCAGATGGCCTCCTGATGTCCCTTCCCACTCACAGGGTCCCGTCTTTCCATTAAAAATGCTGTTCTGGGGTTTACTTAAGCAGTTTGCTTAACATGGAGTTTTGTTTTGTAAATTAGGGGGATATTTTCCTTTGATGTTTGATTTAGCATGCTTGAATTTCTTAGACTTTTCTATCCTGTGGGCATGTTGGTGATCATCCTGTTTTGGAGGAGGTGATATATGCCTGCTAAATGTGTATCTGCTCCCCTGCCTCCCTTTCCCTCCTCCCTTCTATTATAGAACCAGGGACCCACAGCAAGAGCCCATAATTTATTTAATATTATTGCATATGTTTCAGAACACAAACTGGTGGGCTTGTCATAGCTAAACTACCAGTCTTCAGGTTTCAGTAACAGTAAGGTGTATCTTTCACCTGAAAGAAGTTTTAATTTGAATAACAAATTCTTCATGTCTGCTTCATCATCAGTGTGTTGTATGATTAGGGCATCCAGGAGTGAACCACTTTCCATTTCATGCTTCACAATACCATCAGCTCATTGAAATTATGCATATCATACCCTTTAGGTATTTCAAGTGTACTGCTAAAATTTTAGTACACAGTTCCACAGCATGTAATGTTATTAAGATGTTATGTTATTAATGTTATTAAGATGAGCTGGTGCTTTATTTGAAGTTCAGACCTATCAGCCATAAGGCCATGCCTTGCACATGACTCTGAATGCCAGATTTTTAAAATTTTTGAAGGATTACCACCAGACTGAGTCGTTTGCCACCTGCATTTGCAGGTGGACATAGATGATGTGCCATGACTCAATCAGTGACTCACCTAATGGGACTCCTTCATATAAGTATTATAGAGCCCTACATAATCTCATCTGGGATCTTTAGGAGCCACCCCATGCAGAATTTATAAACTGATTAAGAATGAGCTAAGAGGTGAGACTCAGGTGAGATGCAAGATCTTGTCACATCTTAATTCAAAACTCAAACCAAAGTAAAAAGAATCATTGTTTATCATGACACTGGAGTTTGGTGCACTGTTTAAACTCTCCAGTGTAGTTCCTAGAAAAACAAAGGTTTTGTGAGTTTACCTTCTGTCTGTTAGTCCCCCCTAATAATTTTTAAAATGATGGACAATAAAAAAAAACAGATACTAATTTAATGGCCTCAGAGTAGTTGCATTTCTGTCTCTGGCTTGCCTATTTTGTTGTTCTACACTATTATTTCTGATTGTTCTCATGGAGGATGTGGTGCCTGGGCCCTCCCATTCCAATTTCTGTCTTGTCTTTGTAAATTATAAGCTTTTCAAGAAAGGGACTGCTTCAAAACACACTTTTAGATAAACCTGAGCATCCTCTGGGCATGAAAATAATAAAAATCCCTCACTTATTATATTTTTTTCAGACTATTATGTGGGAAAAAAAGACAAATCACTTATATGGGTAGGATTTATGTTCTGTGAGGGTGGTAGAGTCATAGCTCTATCTTGTGTGTGGTTGACTGTCTTGAATAATGTGTTTTCTCTACTGGACATAAATAGATCTTTATAAAATGAACAATGCATAAATCTTTATTTAAACCTCAGAAAAAAGAAAAGTTCTTATTTCAACCATTTATTCTCCCCCTTTATTAAAATTCAAGCCTTTCTGATAACTAGAAATAACTAAAATATTTCTAAGTGGTTCAGATTGTTTTGTCTATTCTGTTACAAACAAACAAAAAAAAAGAAGAAAGACAGAAACAAGAAAATAGAGAAGAAATTAATTCGACAGGGACTTTCTCTAATAAATAAATGTGCTTATAGATAGAGGCAATTTTGCAATAATTGTTAATTGTAATTATAGGAACATGACACACAGAGGTTTGACCCGATCATGTAATAACTTGTTTTGTTTTCTTTTTATAAATATCTTCCTCTTAGTCTGAAACTCTTCAGGATGAGAACTGTTTTGGAGTCCAGCGTTTTTGTAGCTTAGCAATAAGCAATAAAAATAATCACAATTTAGCTTTATATATGCAGTTATAAATAAAGGTGATGTTTGGGTCATACTGTCCCAGAAACATTTTTCTTACCACTGCTGATTTGAAGCATTTTTTGGCATTTCTTTATTACTGCTCTATTTGGTTTTGTTGGGAGTAATTTGCCTGGAAAAGATTTCATGAAGGGATTTGGCAGTGGAATTGACTGCTTGGAATTGGGAATGGCTGCTTTTTCCTTTCAGAGAGATAAAAGAATGGGAAGATATGATTTCATGTCATCTCAGTTTTGCAGGAACAGGATTTGGAAATACAATATTCAGGCAACCTTCCACAGCAAGTTCAGAAAGAGTATTGTGCTCTTTCTCAAGTGTCTAAGAAATGGGATAGGTCCTCTAAGTCTGTTTAAAGTATTAAGATATCTTTGGGAGTCGTGATGAATTAAAATATAGTACTTAGGTGTACCTTCTGAATCTGACCTTTTTTCTTTGGAATTTGACATGCTGGACCATGACTGAGGATTAACACCGGGTGGTTTTACTTTAGCCCTTTTGTCCTTTGTTCACTACGCTTCAGTGCAAAGCCTATTTTAGTTCTGGATGTGAAGGTCCCTCCTTCAGCCCTCTTTAACAGTCTCTGAAGGGCTTCCCTGACTTCAAGGTATACACAACAACAATAAAGCACCCAAACACCAAGCACATGTCATACAGCATATATTTATATATGCTACAAGGAAGGAGTTAAATCAGAGGATCTATGAGCACTTGAAAAGGTGTTGAAAATGCCTGTGATGTCACAGCAGGAGTGGGATGCAGTTTTTTCTGGGATAACACTCTGGGGGTCATGCTGCACTGTTGCTCTCTCATAGACATGTGATCTTCTCTTTGAGATATCCACTACAGTACCCTATCTTGTCCTTTGTCACTCTGATTACCATGTAGGCCAGTAGAGGCATGTGGGAGGCTCAGTATATAGTTAGATAATAACAAAATGTTCTTTCTCATTTTTCAGTATGTCCAGTCTTTCTCTGGTGATGGAAATGTGGTATGAATTAAGTTGTTCAGTTTGTTTGGGGTTTTTTTTCCTTTTTTTTTTTTTTTTTCCTCTTCTCTTTTACACTTCTACTTCTTGATCCCTTTTATAAAGAGGTATAGCCTGGGATAGACTTGAAACTCTTTCCTTTTTTCCCAGGTCCAACACTCCTGAATTTTGTGCGTTTTTAAAATCAAAGATTTTACAAAAAGTCAAATAAAAAGAGGTCTGAAGATGAAACTGTGCACATCACTGATATTAGAAGGAGCCGGGAGAAGAAAAGCTGCCTTATACTGTCTGAGGACCTTGATTCCATGCTGAAATCTACCAGATTGGATCTTGACATACAGATTTGTATTTAGTGGCTTGTATTAATCTAATACTTTCTATGAGCAGAAGTGAACAGAAGTATACTATTTACCTATTTTGTCCTCAAGTTGTCCTCTTGTCTATTATTAAATTGGACAGCAACAGTGATTTTATAAGAAGCAAAGACATTCTTCATCTTACAATGCAATCTTTAAAGAAGCTGAAGTGAAGAACATGCAGACTTACCCCTTGTGTCAACAGCTATATGTATTTGAATGGCTCTCCTCATTTTATGGCAGGTTCTTTTCTCTTTTTTATTTCATTTAGTGACCTGAAAATTTCTTCAGAATAACATTTGCTTTGGTTTAAACTGTGAATAAAAAAATAAAGGTTAATGCATCATCAGCTCAATCTACCCCCCATGCAAAGTTTTTCAGTTTTTAATTATGTCCTGCTTCTTACAAGATTAATCAGAAATGAATGAAGAAAATTACCAAAGTTGAATAGACAGCAGTGTTAACCAGCTGACTTCTGCTTCACAATTTTTTTTTATCCCAAGAGAGGATGAATAATCATACAGGTACCAATGTATGATGCACAAGGGTAGGTTGGGATTTGGAGACCCATTTAGTTGCTTGCTCTAAAACACAGTTCTTGTATGACCTTATGCCCTTGTCAGATAAAGACTATAGCACTCTACCTCACAGAATGTATGAATACATTAAGTATTTTGAATGCTACATATGGATGGGGATGAGATACATAAAGAAAGTAAACCACCAGGTGAATTTATATCTTGTTTTGTAAGGAGGAAACTAGGTCTTTAAAAGCACTGAGGTGATTACTTAATAAATCAGTAAATCTCAGTTTAACAGTTTCAAGTTCATGTTAATAAATTGGGAGCACAAATTCCATAAAAAGACATTTGGTTTAAGTTTATGAACAGTGGAAAAATACACCTTTTTTCTTTCCCTTATGCCTATAAAATGTGAAAAAAATCCTCTATTGAAATGTAAAAATAGCTATCAAAATTTAGAAGGAGCTTAAAAAAATTTCCTTTTTATCAAGTTAGATTTTTGCTAAGACTAGAGAAAATTTAAAATGTAGTTAGACTTGTGTCCTGATAAAATGAACTTGTGCATAGTAGAAAGTAAACTCTGTACTGGACGACGAATGTGCAGAATGGAATACAAAAGTGAGTTTATTAATTCTGTCCAGTATCTAATAGAAAAATTTGGAGTATGACAAGAAATTAATGAACAGCAAATTACAAAAAAATGAGAGGTCAGTGCAGAAGTGTAAAACAAACGGCATGATATAATGAAGAACTGTAATTTCTTTTAAAGGAAATTTCATTTCAATGTTCTGCTAGTACTTGTAATCAATTAAGTATGGCCTTAGCATATTTGTCAGGAGATAAAAATAATGAGCTTGTTTTCATAGTATCTAGGTGAACAAGGTCAAACCAAAGCATGAAATAAGATAATAGCAAACTTAGTGTAAATAGGAGAACACTTTAGAGGCTAGTTAAAATATTATAATGAAAGTGTTACCCACAATAAAACCAAGAATTTTTCTGTAATAAAGCTAATATGTTCCAATTCTAAGAATAACCAATATTTATTATTTAAGCAATCAAACCTGGCTTCTCTTGCTTGGAAAGGAGAAGTGCTCTTATTTTAAATCCTACAAATCCTTACAAAGCAGTTGCTGATGCTGCCTACAAACAAAATAAGAAAGGAGATGGTGCTTCATAAAATTTGCTGTTGAGTACTGCTGTTGATTATGAAGGCATCTGACCTATGGGAACAGCAAAGCATGGAAATGTGTGGCTCTCCCCTTCATTACCATCGTGCTGGCTCTGAGGATAGCTCACTCTATAGAGTGCTTCAGGTGAAGGTCCAGTGCTTTATTCTGTAACATGGATAATGTTAGTGTGTCATAATGACAAGACTGATGTTTTGGATCATGACAATTAGCTTGTTCTTCAAAGTATTATGATGAATAGCTGCCATCATTGCTGTTTCAGATATGTCAATTGCAGAGGCTGTTCTTTGCATGTTGAAGCTTTTTTTAAAACCTAAGTTATTTGCTTCAAGTATTGTCTATTTTCTGTTTGTTACCTTGTGTTTTCATAAAGTGCTCCCTTGTCCTTCAAAACAGAAAGGCTGGGTTGGCCCTCCCTTCTTCATTCCATTTTATAACTTGGCTTATATCTTTTCTTGTGTTTTTTTTTTTTTTCCAACTGAATAATTAATCTTTTAAATCGTAATTCAAAAGGGAAATCATACCCCTTTCATTTCTCTTGATCATCTCACAGCCTCTTTTTGCATATTTTTTTACAGCCTTACATGTCAATTTATAATGACAGTCAGTTCACTGACGATTTTTACCTAAATTTATCAGAAAAGGCAGCAATGTGAACTCATTCTAGCAGACATCAAAGAGCCCACACCTGACAGAGCTTCAGAGTGTTCCTGGAAAAACTGTCAGGACATTCTCCAGGACTTCATGGAAGTACCTGTTTTCAAAGAGGGGCTTAATTCAGAAATCATAGAAATCATAGAATCATAGAATGGTTTGGGTTGGAAGGGATATTAAAGATCATTTAGTTTCAACCCCACTGCCATAGGCAGGGACACCTCCACTAGATCATGTTGCTCGTGGCCCCATCCAACCTGGCCTTGAACACTTCCAGAGAGGGGGCAGCCACAACTTCCCTGGACAACCTCTGCCAGTGTCTCACCACCCTCACAGGAAAGAATTTCTCCCTAATGTTTAACCTAAATGTCCCTCCTCAAGTTTTAAACCATTGCCCCTTGTCCTTTCTCTACACACCTGTGAAAAAAGCCCTACCCCAGATTTCTTGTAGGCCCCGGTCAGATATTGGAAAGCTGCTATAAGGTCAGCTCAGAGCCTCCTCTTTTTTATTAGGCTGAACAGCCCCCGAGTTTCCACAGCCTGCCTTCACAGGGGAGGTGCTCCAGCTTTTGTAGCTCTTCTCTAGACACATTCCAGGAGCTCTATGTCCTTATGCTGGGGACTCCAAAACTGGACACAGTGCTCCAGGTGGGGTCTCAGAAGGGCAGAGCAGAGGGGGAGAATCACCATCCACAACCAGCTTGCTACGCTTCTTTTGATGCAGCCCAGGACCTGGTTGTCTTTCTGGGCTGCACACACTTCACACTTCAGTGATTTGATCTTGCACTTCAGGCTAATATGCAATGATGAAAACATGAATTTTCCTATAATTTTAAAGAATCATTTTGAAAAAAAATGGCTAGAGATACTATGGTTATCCCCTACTGTTTCTGAGTGATGAACGGAATAGAGTTTCAAAAATTGACAACAAGATATGTTTAACAGTGCCATTTCCTCAGTAACAAAAATAGTAGAAATCATTATCATCACACAGGAAAACATCAATGTGATTTGCAGTCTAAATACATTTGAAGTATTTAAAATAATTCCAGGATCCCGAGTAAAATTAAAAAATGCAAATTAACATTTTAACCCATCCTAAGTCTGAAAGCTGTGCCTTGTGTGCTCTTACTCTTGTGTGAATTTATATTTCTGCAAAAATATTATCAGAAACACTGAGCAGTACTGTAGTGTTCCCTTCAAGAGAATCTGCTGTCTCTCTTTGAGATAACACAGCAAAATTATATATCTTATGAAGCTGATATATGTTCTTTTAAAGACAGGTTAAATGTATGAAAATCACTCTGTTAAAGTACAGGTACATTAGCTGGAAAAAGAATAAATGTATTCTGAGTTCTATAAGAATGACTTGGTAGTGTTACTATTGCTATTATTCTTTCCTCTTATCTTCTGTGGTATTGTTTTCTATTTAAAAAATCTGCAAGGGAAACCAGCACTGTTCTCATAAGTCAGCTCTTGTTTCTTCAGCACTTCTACACACTGAATTAAGAATTACTCTTTTGATGTAGTAGATATTCTGGCTTAATGAAGGAGAAAGCATTCAAAGAGAAAGAAGTTCAGTTATTAAGAAGCTGACATTAACAGGGCATGTGTCATTGCTGCCCGTGTCTCTTATGTATTTTGCTCTCAAAGAAATCACATAGGTTTAATGTTGTTTAATGTCATTTTACTGAAACTCGTGTTTGAGTATTTGAAACTTTTTGAAAAAATTAGACGTGATGAAGTAGCCCAAGGTGGTAATGTCAGAGAGAACAGGAGATTCTGATGTGAAGACCTGGCTTCCTAATTGTTATTATGCTTACAAGGACACAAGTATCAGAAAAATGAATGCCTTGCTACACACCTGCTGTAAAAGATGCTGCAACTTTGGAGTTTGTTTAAATCATTCTTCCTGAAATAAACTACCGAATGAAACTCAAGCCATTTAATTTTCAAATACTAGTAATTAGAATGACTCACATCATTAGAGTTTGCCAGGGCTACAGCCTTCTTTTATTTTTTCATTTTCACATAAATATCAGTGAAGGTCAGATTTGTTGGGGGGAGGAGAAGAACCTGCCTGCTTTGCACTCATGGGAGGTTAAAATATGACTTGTTCACAGTGTCCCTCATAGTTCAGAACTTAATGGTCCTTGACGGGGATAACCTAGAAGTTAATTTTACTTTGTGTCCCAAAAGCAGTCATTGTCACTGCAATCCTTCTTGCAGGCTGAAGGGTATCTTCACCACTTGATTGGACTTTCAATAGCGATTGATGAGCAATATCACCAATCAAGAAGCACTTTGTTAGTGCTTTCTGGTAAAAGATCAAAGAATAAATAAAAAAAAGAAGGAATGCTGCTAGCCTACCTTTCATAACTTTAAGCCTCTCAGTGTTCCTTACTTTAAATGTCAGCTTTTGCTATTTGTAGAAGCCAAAGTCAAACACTGTAAAATTAGAAACTGCTTCTTTCTTTTTCTCTATATTCTTCAGGTCCTGCCAAGGAGAAGGATAAGTACATAATGGAGATATACACACTCATTCCAGTTTTATCCAGCACAGAGAGATGCCTGAAGCCAGAGGCAAGCACTATCGGCAAGGTTTGTGCTCTAATCTCTAGGTAGCAGTGTCCCATGTACAAAAAACCCTAAGCAAAGTTTAATTTCCATACTCTGATAATCTCAACAAACACAATTTGACTAAAACATCTTTGAAACACAAAAATATAATATATTTTTTGTTTAAACTTACCCATATTAGAGAATGCTATACATGGCAGTCAGACCTTTGGCAGCAGAGGGCCTTTCCAGGCCCATTTCAAGTCACTGTTCTAAGATCCAAATAATAAGTCTTCTGAAGTAAACAGCTGTAAAAGTACTTTAATGTAGGCACAACAGGTATGTTTTTTCTCTTCCCTGACATTTGTACTGAAGCCAAAAACTCTAACAGTTAATTCTTCAGGGGGGTAACATCCATCATGAAACCATTGATATTTTTGAAAAACAGACAATGAAGGAAAATACAAGGTTGTCTTGCCACATACTACAACTGTAAGTAATATTTTCATATGTTCACAGAAGCTAAAAACTGCTGTAGTCTCCTAGCGTAAGGTCTTACACAACTTGTACCTTAGATTTTCTCTTTGTGTTTCTTATGCTGAGTGCTCTTAGTTTCCCTTTGGCAACATGTGTGAAACAAGTTATAGGCAGACATAAAAAAAAAAAAAAAAAGCAACCCTTCAGGTGCAACCATTACAAAATTCCAATACATTCTCCATTAAAAAAATAACATATAGGTTAGAAGTCAAAACTCAGATTAATTGTGGCCACAAAAACAGTAAGAGTGGAAATCTTTTGGATGGGCTTGGGTTCTCCAGAGAAAACATGGGGGGTTTTCGTTCATGGTTGCGTTACTTGAAGACCAAAATCCAGACACAGGTTTTGCACTTAGTACTTCATGTAGCATGCCCATCCTCCAAACTGGTACCTGAGAATAGGCAGGAATGAGACCATATTCACTGGCATGTTGGACAACAGAGTTGTATTACACTAGCTATTCCTGAAGAACAGAGAGTATTTGATATACTGTGACATTCTCCTGCAGGCCTTCCCTAGCAGAATCATGGATGTGGACACTCGAGCTGTTGGTCTTCATGGTGGAAGATGCTTCTATTCCCTAAGGAAAAAGGATCTGTATCCAGTGCCTGAGGGTGGGTATGCACTGCACAATCCACTGTAGGTAGTGCTTTGATACCGTCAGAAGCAGTAACACCAAATCTCAGTTTACTCTTCCACTTCAGGAATCACTCATGACATGCCTAGAGCCATGCATGGTGTGTCAGAGGGGGCTGACCGATGTTCACATTTCACAGACATTTGAGGACTGACTCCAGCTGTTGGTTTTGGTCATTGCTAAGCCCAACATATGAGTGTTGCTCCATGGAGCAACTCAGATCTCCTATCATAAACCAAAAAAAAATAAAAAAAATTTCTGATGATCACAGATTCCTGAATGCAGGCTCTTTCTAGCCATGGAATCAAGATTTCTTATTTCTAGGTATTTCACTTTGTTCCTTCTGTGGCTTGTCTGGCAATTTGGACAAGCTTCTCCATTGTGATACAAGAGTCTTGCAGATGTTATTCTAGGAGCAATGTTGACTTCTAATAGGACTACTCCGTGTTCTGGGGACAGGAGGCTCAGTCCTAGACCATCCACCAGGCCAGCTGAAAACTTACCTGAGTTTCTGCCAGATGATCCATCCCTATTTTTGTCCTGTCATTTACACTCTAAACAGTATTTCCACTCCACTCCTTCCTTGCTCTGCTCCCCTTGATCTTTGACTACTGCAAAAACTTAAAGCTTAGAAGTGGAGCCAGTGACCAGATGAGCATTACCACTCTGGAAAGCAAGTCTTTCTCTTACAGCAACCGTCAAAACATTTTTATTTTTGAAGCAAAATTTATCTAATTGAAATAAATCATTATAACACAATAAAAACCTTATGTTGAATTCATACATTTCAAAAAAAGCACAGGACCATGTTTTGAAAGATGAGATTTTTTTTGCTTTTGCCTGATTTTTGTCTGCTTTTTTTTTCCTGAATTTTCCTAATTCATTTAATCCTGGCTTTAAAAAATGGTTTTCCTGTTCACAGGAGAGTTTCAGGGCTGCATGCCCCCTTGACTCCACATAGCTGGCTACTACCTATGTTTGGAAGATTCTCAGAATCTTATGCCAGAAAGAATTTCCTCAACAACAGTCAACTGCAGATGCACTGACTTTAGGAAAGCTATGACATTTCAGCAACAGGGCATAAAGATAAAATAAATGAAGACAAGTTATGGAAAGAGGTCCAAAGAAATCTCTGGATGTATGACAGTTTTATATGCTACTCTCTTCTGAATTCTGTGGAGATAAGGCAAAATCACTTAAATTATTTGAGTTACAGTAAAAAAACCTTAAATTCTGATTTCTCCAATTGTTAAAATATTGTTCAATTGCATATATAACCCTAATGTTATTTTCCAAAGAAAATGCCTTTGATTCATTGAGCCTCGTAAAGATCTTGACATGATAATTATATTTATTCCTATAAATGTTACTTTCTATTGGGAGGATTTACATGACAATCTGATGGCTGCAGTCATTCTAATGGGTCTTGAAGAGCATGCTTCTTCAGAAGCATCTCTGTGAGCCAGAAAAGACATTTACTGGAGTTGTCAAAATAAAAAATTATATTGAAAATTATTTCAATTCTACTGTTATTGAAGACAAAACTTTCTTCTTTTTTTCCCAGCAGGGACAGTCTTACCTACTTAAATAGGATGCTAAGACTGACATTTTCAGGAATTCTGCAGATGCATTGCAGATAGAAGATCATCTGCACGAAGGGTAAACTTGGTGTCACAGCTGACAGCTCTACTGTACCCATTTGCAGAGCCTGCCATACCAGTTCTGAACATCCTTTGGCATTTGAGGAGAGGGCCATGTGGCAGATTTAGCACAATAAGGCTATGCACCAGTATTATGTGTTTTCAAAATGCATTTAACTTAAAGGAAAATTAATGATAAATATATAATAATTGGTGGAATATTTTTATATACACTCTATACTACAAGTCCTCATCACAGCTTATGTCATTTGAATAAAAGCTGTATTGTTTTTTTATAATTAAATTTTTAAGTTTATACATTCAAGATGTAATTCAGTTTGCTTTCTGTTAAACACAGTAGATATTTTATGTTAATGTGACATTGTCTCCTAACTATGACAAAACCTTTTGGCCTTGAAGGATAAGTAAATGTGTTTCCTGACCCATGTTACCTTAGTAACTGATAATGTTGCCTTATGAGTATTAGTGACTGGAAAATTGAAAGTACTTTTTATGTTTCAGGTGGAATAGACAACTTTTTTTTTCCAGTATCAAAATAGATTCTTCTTTACTAGGATCAGCTTGATTTGTGGAAATCAGGCTATCTCAATAAGCATCAAATTACTTATTACACAGCACATGCAATTACAAGAGGTTTTGTATTAAAAAAAGTTTAAAAACAGTTTTTTTATTTAAAAAAATGTACTTGAGTAGTCAATTATTAGAAATATTTTCTTTACTGAGGTTATTCACATCAGTAAGGATTATTCAGTTTCACAGGCTCTCGCATCATTTAATACTAGAGTATTATCTAGTAGAAAGTTAATGGAAAGAAGCATGTAGAAGTACTAGGAATCAACAAATATATTCCCTAAAGTGAAATTTCATAGTAATAAGATGAACAGACAAAACCTGAAAAGAATAAAAAAGAAGTTCATATAGGCAATGTAGAGACCATTATCTCTTTGAGCTCCTCTAGCATTTCTGGTCAGGCAGTGGTTGAACAACAAAAACATTTCCATGTGGACCCTTTTTACTCTCATGCTCACACAGAATAGAATTAGTATTATTATTACAGAATTAACAGAATAAAATATATTAAGTGTAAAAAAACACCTGGGATTTGATCTAAAATCAATATATGCTTATGAGGTACCATGCATTTACAGAGTTGGGGTATTTCCCCCCTTTCCCTTCACATTTCAAGAACACAGTAAACGTGCACTCCATCCTAGCACAGTGCTGCTGCTGCACTGGCACTGTCCCCATTCCAGGAATGTGGCTTTATAAGACTGCTAACAGGTTCCTGAGTCTGACACTGACACGGAGCAAACTCAGTACCAGGCACAGTGACGGAGGGCACCTGTGCAGCTGTGAATTCTCTGTGCTGAGATGCAGGAGTACCCAGTGTCCCCCCAGACCAGCTCCTGTCTCACTTTCTGCTAGAGGCAAGGAAGTCGGTCATGTAGGCCTTGTAAAGCTGGGTTGTCTTGATACATTACTGGGATTCTACTGGGAGATTCTACTGGGAGATTCAAACAGCTGCTGGGGGCCTGCTGCACAACCTTTCTGCTGGAGGGTCTCCGGTGAGGCCAATCAGCTGATAAGGGGGCGGCACCCAGCCCTGCCTCGGGGAGATTTAAGCGACTGCCGGGAGCACCAGCGACCCGGAGCTTGGTGACCAGGATCAGGCAAAGAGGAAGGTGGCCTGGCAGTTGGTGAGGCAGTTGGTGAGGCAGTTGGTGAGGCAGTTGGGGGCAGTTGGCGCGGCAGTTGGCGCAGGCAGAGCAAGCAGGAGGGGCACAGGCAGCAATGGCTTCCAAAACAGCAAAAGCTGCATCAAAAGAAGCGTAGCAAGCTGGTTGTGGATGGTGATTCTCCCCCTCTACTCTGCCCTTCTGAGACCCCACCTGGAGCACTGTGTCCCGTTTTGGAGTCCGCAGCATAAGAAGGACATAGAGCTTCTATGGTCCAAAGGAGGGCAACCAGGCTGGTGAAGGGACTCGAGCATAGGCCCTATGAGGAGAGGCTGAGGGAGCTGGGGCTGTTCAGCCTGGAGAAGAGGAGGCTCAGGGGAGACCTCGTCACTCTCTACAACTCCCTGAAAGGAGGCTGTAGCGAGGGGGGGGTTGGTCTCTTTTCCCAGACGACTTTCAACAAGACTAGAGGACACAGTCTTAAGTTGTGCCAGGAGAGGGTGATCAGGCATTGGAATGGACTGCCCGGTGAGGTGGTAGATTCTCCGTCCCTGGAGACATTTAAAAAGAGACTGGATGTGGCACTCAGTGCCATGGTCTGGTAACCGCACCGGTGGGTCAAGGGTTGGACTTGATGATCTCTGAGGTCCCTTCCAACCTGGATAATTCTATGATTCTATGATTCTTGAATGTGTCTAGAGAAGAGCCACAAAAGCTGGAGCACCTCCCCTGTGAAGGCAGGCTGTGGAAACTGGGGGGCTGTTCAGCCTAATAAAAAAGAGGAGGCTCTGAGCTGACCTTATAGCAGCTTTCCAATATCTGACCGGGGCCTACAAGAAATCTGGGGTAGGGCTTTTTTCACAGGTGTGTAGAGAGAGGACAAGGGGCAATGGTTTAAAACTTGAGGAGGGACATTTAGGTTAGACATTAGGGAGAAATTCTTTCCTGTGAGGGTGGTGAGACACTGGCAGAGGTTGTCCAGGGAATTTGTGGCTGCCCCCTCTCTGGAAGTGTTCAAGGCCATCTTGGATGGGGCCATGAGCAACATGATCTAGTGGGAGGTGTCCCTGCCTATGGCAGTGGGGTTGAAACTAAGTGATCTTTAAGGTCTCTTCCAACCCAAACCATTCTATGATTCTATGAAAATAAACTAATTTCCTCATTTTCCTGTGTTCTCATTTTCTCATTTCCATGAAACAGGGAGTGAAAAAAATTTCATAAAAACTAAAAACATGGAAAGATTTAAAAATGAGCTTTTTAAAGACAGGTAATGAAATATTTTCAGGAAGATATGACTATGGTATATTATTGTGTGTGTTCTTAAATTTACATTTTGAAGATCAACTAGGAAATATTTATTAAAGGAAAGATTTTATGGGAAATCAAACACATTTTACTGACAATACATCATCATTTCATTCTGAAGGACATTTCATCCTTAGTTCCATGCAGATTAAAACTTCTTTTCTTTAAATGCTCTTCTATACTCTTTAACCATTTCAAGTTCTGTTCTAAAGTAGAGCTCATGAGGCTCATACCAGAGAAGTAGAAACAGTGGAATAGTATATATTGCATAGGACTCCAGAAAGCTTGCAGAACCCTGAAGCATCTCCCTTTGAGATATTTTATGTCCAGATATTTAAGAAATATTTTAATCAGTCGTGCCTTGCTTTAGTGGCTAAGATATGTCTTCCTTTCCCTGGTGTTTCTTCACAGCTAGGTTTGAGGACCTGAAGTTGTGCTTTTCAGTGACAGTAGGGTAAAATATTTAAAGTAAGATTTAAAGTAACCTTTTTCATTTCAGTGAAGTAAAAGGTAGGAAATGAAGCAGCGAAAATACATTGCAACATTTTCTTCGAGAGAAAAGATCTCTACTTATGTGTTGTTTGCACTTTTGTAACTAGATGCACATTTCCATTCCTGCATTTGTAAAGGGCTGACGTTTTCCCAGTGTACAGTGGGAATTTTTTTGAAACTTGGCAGATAAGGACAGAGGAATTCACCAATGAAAGGAGGTGAGTCTATTGTATGGTAGATCTTATGTTGGGTTGATGACTCTTGACCCACAGCAAGCACCTGGTCTGCTGCCCATCACTACTAGGCTTTGGAAGAAAACACTGAGGAGGGCATTACTTCATAATCCCTTGGGATGGAAACTGATTAAGTAGGAGCTTAATTTCCTTTCTACAAAGGGTAGCTTAATCATTGTTCTGGTGACTGTACTTTGACAGCTACATGCTCCAGTGATTCATAATTTACTTGTATTCTTTGGCAGAAAGAATTCGATGCTCAATTTTGAGTTAAGTCTCTGGTTCAGAAAGAGTACTGAGCTAAGCCTGACAATTTTGTTCGGCTAGAGATTCATTAATGTGAGGGATCTTGTGATGCACACACCTGTCCTCTAAAGCTGTAACTCGGCTCTCAAACTGAATAACCACATAATCAATGAAAACCACTAATACAAGTACTGATGGAGATGATTTCCCCTTTGGTGACATACAAAGTAAGGTATCCTATCAAAAATCATGCCAGGGTGTATCCTAGCACCGGGAATGTCAAAAGACTGATACATTTTGGCTTTTCCATGTTTTCTGTTGACTTTTGTAAAATACTTAATTTCTTGTAATACAAATTGTCTTAGGAAGAAAAAGCAGAGAAGAGGACTGACCTGTGTTTATTGGCATAGTGGAATGATGAGATATATGCTGTCCATGTTGGGCACACACTCACATAGCCATTTAGATGACATGCACGTGAAAAGAATGATTTTTCACATGAGGTAATCACCTTGAATTATTCAAAGTGCAGTTTCTTCCTTCCATATCTATCATACATTACTGCTGGGTCAGGTGAGTCAGTGTTAGACAGTGGTGACATATTTCAGTCTAAAGTGGGCTTTTAAAGATGAATTATAAACCCCTAAAAATAAAATAGGAGTTTATCATGGGACCTTCAACTAAAGAAGCAGTAGCAAGCATAATTAATACTGAGCTCAAGACTGAGCAATGTGCTGCAGTCCTCCACTGGAGAAGGAATGTTACATGAATTAGGCTGCCTTATGTAAAGAAGAGAAAGATCTATCATTACCATTAACTCTTTCAGTTTCCGCTATCTTAATCTCCAAAACTGTATCGACTGCCATAGTGATATCTGTGGATGGAATATGGCACTTGTACACAGGTTAACATCAAGGATGAAACTGGGATGATTCTACTTGTGCTGTAGCTTTATGGAGGGATAAAATCAGACTGGCCTTGCTACTCAAGTTACAAGGACCCTGATTAGACAGGCTGACAGCAGGTAACAGGAGAAGTGCTCTTAAGATCATGCTGAATCATTGCTCTTTGGAAAAAGCATTTTTACCAATGAAGAACTCTATACATCAGAATTTATCAAGAGGAGCATCTTTTGTTTGGCAGAAGTGAAACACTTAATGTCAAACCTACCTTGATCCTCATCCATGGATTCCTGAGGAGTAGATTACACTCATATCTGACCCATCAAAACACAGCTCTGACTTTTTCACACAATTTGCATTATTCTTGTATTCATATCTATAGTGCTATGTGTACTGCCATATATACAATTCATAAAAGACAGATGCAACATTTTGCTGCATTTCTAAATAAAGAGAAGCACAGCTAAAGTCTACTGACAATTGTTTATCTTTATTACCATTCACAAATATAAGCACAGGCTAACTGAAAGATGTCTAAAAGGTGGGCAATTTTTCTTTGAGAAACAGTATAAACAAAATCTGACATTAATTTATATTAATTTTTAAACATGCCTACATCTTTTTCCTCTTTTCTGAACTGCCTTCAGAAGTAAAGCACATGGAGATGGTATAGTAACTCTTACTGTCTGGAAAAAAAAATATTTCAAAAAATGTTTTAATTTCTTTTTATTTTCCCCATATTGTGTTGCTTTTTCAGTCTCAACATTACATAGAACATGTGTGTCTCATTCATATATTTTAAAAGTCTTTTTTTTTTTTATTTTTTTTTTATTTATATTTCCCTGGCACAAAACTATACAAAACTATATAGATGTCCTTGTACTTTTTTCCCTGCAGTTTGTATCTATGAGTACAACTCGTACAGCTTGTACAAATACAATCTGTTTCTCTATACTCCCATAGATAGAGAATGGGAAAGGTTCACAGCGAGAGGGGACATCTTTTACTAGGACAGCTGCAAAAAGTGTATGTATTTTCAAAAATATAGTTCTCAAGTGTAACATAATTACAGAACATTTCCTTAGACTGTTACAGCTGCAACAAAATTACAATTGCAAAACTGCAAACATGGAGGTACAAGAATATACATAAAGAGCAAAGCCTCTGAATCATAGATCTTATTTCTGAAGGACATATCTTATATTTATGATATTCTGGCTGATAGGAAAGTGTACCTAAAAGCTTATTTATTTTTCTAGACATCTCACTTGGTTTTAGGAAAAACACCCAACATTATTTTAGTCTTTTATTTATTGTGGCTGTAACAATGCCACCACTTTTTGAATACAGCCTTCACCTTGCCTGGGCTTCATTTCAGTGCTCCCCATATTTTCTGTTTTCTGTATCTTTTACTAAACCACTTCTTTTGTAGTTTATTATAGATATTTCATCTTGCTAAAGCATCTACATTTTTTTTTTTATTATTTTTATTTAAGCCACCCAATGCTTAAAGGTATAAGGGATGACGCTTAAATTTTTGGTCCAGTTTGGTATAGTGTCCCTTTATCAGATGAGACAAAATTCACTACAGGTAAATGAAACTGTATTATTGTTGTAGTGATTCCTATCTTTCCACAAATACACCAAAATCTCTGCAGGTCACTGGAAAAGGTTGAACGTCCAAGAGTGATTTTGAACATGTAAACATTTTGAAATCTTCAAGCACTTCATTCAACAGTCTTGCTCACGTTGGAGAGGAGGGACTGGGGACAGGACTTTCTTATTTTATATCTATTTTATTACCTAAATGTCTTAAAAGTTTGTTTTAAAATAAAATGCCCCATGCCTCTACTTAAGTTAGGATTCCTTACTGAGGGTCTTAGAAACAAGGAAGACAAGAAAGATACACGTTCCATTCTACATGTAATTTCATGCTAAAGTGAAACTAGACATTTCACGTCAAAGTGAAATTTGTCATAAAAGCAGCAATTTCACTGCAGACAACATGATTGCTGACAGATCACCCTCTGCAGCTCTGATAGGCAGCTACTTGCTGCTGCTAAACTTACAGGCATTACTTTTATTTATACATTATTATGTCTATTACTATTTCACTGACAGAGCTGTGGATCACTTTTCTGTTATGTACTGATTTTCCTTTTTTTTTTTTTTTTTTTTTTTTTTTTTTTTTTTTTTCTTTTTTATTTGACACCATGTTCTTATTTATTGACAGACTTTTCAACTTCTGGATTCTTTTCAATTTCCCCCCACATAACCCACTCTCTCCTTCACCAGACAATGCCCTAGTTAGTATTACCTTTCCTTGTACACTGACCCCTCCAAAATATGTTTGTTATTTTGTATCGGTTAAAATTTGGTTAGCTTTCTGTCAAGATTTCTCCAGGCTTGTTCAGCCTGGAGAAGGCTCCAGATAGAACTTATAGGGATGACCTGATGGGATTCTACAAAGAAGCTGGAAAGGGACTTTTTTCAAAGGTATGTAATGATAAGATGAGGGGGAATGGTTTTAAACTGGATGAGGGTAGTTTTAGATTGGACATTAATAAGAAATTCTTTAGTGTGAGGGTGGTGAGATGCTGGCACAGGTTGCTCAGAGAAGCTGTGGATGCCTTATCCCTCCCTGGCAGTGTTCAAGGCCAGGCTGGATGAGGCTTTGAGAAACCTGATTTAGTGGGAGGTGTCTCTGCCCATGGCAGAGGAGTTGGAATGAGATGATCTTTAAGGTCCCTTCCAACCTAAACCATTCTGTCATTCTGTGATTGTATGATTTTTTTCTTACATCTTTTATCAGCAATTTTTCAATCACATAACAATGTCACAAAGGCAGTTTTATATAAGACTTAGAAATGTAAAAAAGCTGTGTAACTTGTCAGCCTTCTGAAAGCTTATTGCCACCTGTAGGAATGTACTTTGTAGACCATATATGGCTACAATACCATTGAAATTTTATCACGTTGCAGGTAAGATATTGTTGGCCACAGCCTTGATGAGATCATTCATAATGAAATGTGACAGATGAGATGAAGAATCCTGTCATCCTTCTATTCTATATAACACATTATCATCCTGTCAAGTCAAATCTAATATAAATGAATCACATTAATCAGAAAATGTGAATTTCTATTTGACAAGCTAAAGGACCATAACATTTTCAATTAGACTAGATGCCTAAGATTAGCTACTGACACAAGCAAGTACACATGGTCAATGAAAATCAAGTAAGACATACTAGGTAACAGCCCAAGAGTAAATGCAAGGCTGCAACTCATCCAATGGGCCATGCTGACATCACATGAAACCAAAATTAATTCAGCTATGCATTCAGTTTGAGGTAATCTGCTGGTGTATGATTTATAGTACATATTTAAACCTTAAACGCTTCTGACTCTGTTCATCAATAATTCAGTTTTTTCATTAGAAAAGATAGTGGAATCTGAGGTCCATCTTGCAGGTGCATTCTTAAATTCTGTGCTACTCTGGGATCCCAACTATAAAAAAGTGATAAAAGGCTGGTCTAAACATCAATTACTCTGGCACCTTGATCACTTCTGGAGAAATCCATTTCCAAATCGCAAGAATAGGCAGAATATGACATAAAGATTTGAGGCCCAAAAGGACCACAATGATCATGTAGTTTGACCTGCTTTGGAATGTAAACATAATCTACTGACATCAGTTCTTCATCAGTCTTTCACTGTAAGCATTTGTTATAGTGTGAAGTGGGTTTTTTTTTTCTAGTTAGCTTTGCTAAAGTCAACATGAATAGCTACTCACCTTCACTTTAAAAGGGAAGTTGATAAATATCAGAACTTGTCCTGTGACTTTTCCAGAATGGTCTGGCTAACACGTTAGGAAAAAAAAGAATGTCCACAGGCAAGGATTAAATCCTTTGGGTTTAAAGTAGGTGGGCAAAACATTCTTTTCCTTATTGTAGTTGGACAAAGGAGAAAAGATGAATGAAGAGAAAGCAGTTCAATATATGGTGAGACACTATATGTGCATTGGGCAGATGAACATCCCCTTTCAAATGTCTGGCTGCACCCACCATACAACAGAAATGGAAGAATACTGGTCATATGACAGGCTAGAGGACACAAGTAAGTAACTTGCAGATGCCAGAAATAACTCATTAAGCCACCTTTGTACACTCGAATACAATGTTGAAGGGACACTTGGAGAAATGAGCGTCAGACCAGCAGTATGACACGAGTTTTTCTGCTGTAATTTATCCATGCTGCGGGATGCAGACCAGTTTGAATAACTGTTTCAGGACCAGACAGGTGAATGACTAACAGTAGCCCACCATGAAACTTTCCAGATGAAGTTTATCATGCTTATCCTAAGACAGCTGTCTAGGATGAGATGAATGATGTCAAGGGTGACTTTCTCTCTCCACTGACTCTCTCTGAAGGGAAGCTAAATTGCTTTGTTTGTCTTTTGTCTGAGATGATTTTCACCTCGTGCTCACAGGAGGTGTGAGCTCATCCCAGTTGTACTGCTTAACTTAAGTGTTGGAGATTTGCCCTGAATAAGGGAAAGGTATCATGCAGTTACCTTGATGCAGATGGTGTGCAGTAATGTAACAGAAGGCTACAATCTGACTGTCAGATCCATGCAAAATGGAATTCCTAAAGACCTTTTGAGATGAATTTGAACCTTTGTTTGCTGTGTCATCTTTGCTTTGAGAGCAGCACTTTCTTACAGAAAACACTTCTGGCTATAATTCATTCAAACCATATACAGGTAAAATAGATAATGAAGAACTCTAAATCTATAGCTGTGGAAAAAAAACCAGAAAAAGACCTCTAATAACAACATCATTTATTCTTTTATTGGCAGAGGTCCTCCATTTACCCTTTGGAAAGCTCCAGAAAATCCCACAACTATGGGAAGAGTTTGACCCAGCTTGGATCACATAGTTAAATCATTCAGTGGGGTTCAGAGACAACTGAAAATCTCACAGCAAAGTTCACTTTAATGACAGGGAATAGGATTTTTTTTTCATGTACTTGACTGAGAAACAAAGCATTTTACAACCCTGAAAATAACATATCAGACAAGAAACAATTGGAAGTTAAACATACATCTCTTCACATTGGTAATAACTGTACTGCTCAGAAAGAAAGAAAAAAAAGCACTTTAACTGCCCTTCTTGCAGTTATTGTTTTGAGAAAAAAAATAAAACCAAGAAAAATATATTCAGTTCACTGGTATTATTAGGCACTGAGGAAAACAAAAAAAAGTTTATAGGCTCATTCCAGGATAAGAGAAAGCCTGAAGAATATGAAATGCTGCATCCATGACCAGTTTGTTAGATTCTGAGTGCAAAATATTGTGCCAGCATCTGGACTGAATGAGAGACAGTACAACTACAAAATGTACTCATTGGAAATGCCTGAGTGTGTCAAGAAAACTTCATGTTTATAGACTGCTTTTGTCATGGCAAACTAATCATCTTCAAGTGTAGTACCGAAACACTATGCTTTCATCCTCTCTTTTTCTTCTGGAAATTAATTTCCTTTGGATTACATTCCAAGGTGGAAGGGAAAAACACCATAAAAAGGCATTTGGAGAGAATAACTCAGTATATTCTTTTGCCAGAATTTTCTGATAAGAGAGGAGATTTTAAGCCATGTTCTTACTTCCACTTAGGCAATGACTATGCCCCAGACTTTCCCAGCTGTTTTGCATCTCCTTACTTAAAAAGGGAAACACCTAAAGACAGTGCTGCTGGGCAGCCCTCCAGATGAGCAATCGTTCCTGTCTCCTGACTGTTGTAATTCTGTTAATATTCCTTTCACTCCCACCCAATCAAGTACCCTGTGTTTCAATTCCTGAATTAAAGAGAGTTTCAAAAAAGCTGTATTAATCTGAGGATCTTTGGTCCTCGCACAAACTCTGATATCCGTTGTCAATGACCTCATGGGTTAAATAAAGGAAAAAAAAAAAAAACAACAAAACAAACCAAAACCCACTAACAAACTAAAAAGCACATCAACAACAGCCACCAATATAGAAATGAACTTTCACGCAAATGAAGGTCTTGGAAGCCTCTGTAGCCCACAAAAAACTTCAGAACTCATATTAATTTAAAAATCAATAAAAACCAGTGTAGATTTCAATGTAAATGATGCTGGTTTTCACCTGTGTATGACATCTGTGATCTTAATGATGTGATTATTGGCTCTATCTTCATTACTACTAGATCTCTGATTACATGTAACCCATAAACCCAGGAATTATTCTGCTACCCACTTTTGTTCCACAAGTTTCTCTTCTTTGCAATTTTAGTCACTTTTCAGGCGACTGTAAAAAGTCTAAACCTCCTTGGCCTCATTTCCCCGAGTATGGTGCTAGCTGTGACCTGTTCATTAACGACTGCAGCTTTGCTCTCAGCCTTTACACTTTGGCAATAAATTGTTATTCAGGTTTTTGCCTTTTTTTCAGGAACCTTTTGTACCTATTTAACTAGGCTTACAAAAGGGCAAGGGTTGGAGGGAAAAAGCTAAAAACGGGCATAAAAATCTGTTCAAAGTCATGGAAAACATGGAACATTGCATACTGCTGACAAGACTACAAGGTGAGCCCCACAGACTGGATGCATCTCAGCCACTGATAATGCAGACAAGATACCAAGCTTGTTAGCTGATACTGAATAAACATCATATGGAAGTCATAGAAAACCCTGACACAGCTTATGCAAATGTATTTATTTAGTTCACCTTGCCCAGGGATTTTCCACAGTAGGTTTGACAGGAAATAGATTCATTTAATGAGCTTTACATTCATTTACATTGTGAATATTAAGGGCAAATTAATGTTTCATTTTCTCAGTCTATGTACATCAGGTAATACATCTCACAATAGCTGTCAGCTCTGCTTAGAATGTAACCTAATAATAACTCATGGGCATAAAAATAATGGAGAAAAAGTGTAGGTAATAGGTATAAACTTATTTTTGCCAATGATAATTTGTCTTGGGCACTCCAATTTCTTTCACCTCCAGAAAACCTGTATATTTTGCCTCAGTATTACCTATCCTTAAAGGGGAAAGTAATGTGCTTTTATACCCTACCACTGCAGAGAAAGACCTATTTTCAGGTCATTAACAACAGCCCGTACTTGATATAACACAAACTAATCAGGCTAGCACCATGAGAATGGTATGACCTTGGCAAAATAGTGCTTGTTGATAATATATATGTGAGTGACAAGTGGGAACAGGTGACCTTTGAAGGACAATGCTACTTACAGGAATAGTTTATCAGTGCACATATAACTTACTGAAAGATAAGAACATACAGCTCTCACAGCAAAATACAGGAGCCACAGTTGGTTAAAGCTTGGGCAAAGTAAAAGCATTTCATTATTTACTGTCTGAAATAAAATCAATTCTTGTAACATAATTCTATTGACAAAACCTGCACTGACGCATGATCTATCAACAACATGGACAACTACAGCACTAAAATAAATAAGCATTCAGACCTTAAAAAACACACACTAGTCATTTGGGTTTTAGCACTAAAACTATCACACTCCTATGCCAGTTGCCAGGTTAACAAGCTTTTATTTCAATTAATTCATAAAAATGAAAAGAACTCTGATTAATCTCTGCTGTCTTTCAGAAGCACTCCAAGCTGTGACCAAAGGATTCTTAACACTGGGTCCTCTGGAAAGGAATGTTGCTGTTTGAATCACCAGTGCATAGCACAAAACCACTGCATTCCTACAATATGGAAAGTAACTTAGTGGGATCAGTGGGAAGGAACTCTGTAGCGAATGGTCCTACTTCAAAAAAGGCTACTTAGATGTTTTTCTCTCCTTAAACACCAGAAAAATCTGTGTTGGTACCTACTTCTGAGACCCAAAGGAATATATGTGTGTGTATATATATATAAAATATTTTTTTTATTTTTTTTTTTTTTTTTCTTTCTTTTAGCCCACACTGAGAACACTGTGGAATGCAGGCTTGTGCCACAAACAGGAAGTATTCAAATAGATATTACTGGGGCTTTTGCCTTTCTGAACATTTCAGAAATGCCTCCCTCTCTGATAATCCTGAATATTTTTGTAGTATCTGGATGTAGTCCAAGAAACTCTTCAGGCAGACTTTGAAGAAGCCATCCAGAATTTCATTTTGCAAGACAATACACTTTTTAATGAATTACTTTAGCAGTTCCCAAGAACAGCAATTTCAGAGGTACACTATTAGTATTAAGGAAGCTAAAAGGCAACACTGTAACTTCATTCTCAGAAATATAAAATGACTGGAGTAGCACTTTGAGAACTCCAACATCCCCTGCAACACATTTGCACTTTATAACACCCTTTACAAAAAGATGAAGCATGTATAGACTAAAAGTTGTCTTCACTATAGGATTCTTTCTTGAATCTTTGACCACAATTAAACCATTTCTTGCTTTTAATACAAAGATCATAATTCTTGGTAAGATTTAAATGTTGTCTTTAAAGGTTTTTAAAAGAGAGTAACACTAATTTTGGACAGATAAAACTTCAGAAAAAAAATCACAGAAGTCCATCAGCAGCTGAACAAATAATGTGAAGGAATACAAAACTCAGTCATCTGTAAGGATTTCTCTAACAGCCATGTAAACCATCAAGTGCTACCACAAAGGGATTTTTTTTTTACCAGTAGTAGACTCTAAGCATAATTAGATCAAATTACAAAATTTACTTTAACTCCTAATGCTATTATTCTTTCATTTCATTGTACTACCTGTTCAATGACTGAATTTCCAGGATAATTCAAGAAGGCTAAGTATCTCTGTTTTTTTCATACCATGAAAGTTTTTTTGGGATACCATATCACATATGTGTTCATCATGCAATAAAATACAACCATTGAAAGAATTGCACTTAAATAGAAATTGGAAATTTATGTTGTAGCCATCAGAGAACTCTACACCATCAGTAAGAAATATAAAAAGATGAACAAGACAGCTGAGACTGCATGTATAAGCACATGGCCAATGCTGGGGAACAAGTTTCAAATAAGTAGTGGTATGAGTAGTGTAAGGGTGACTTAGAGTTAACTTTTCTATTAACTTTTAAAGTTAAACTCTGCTAAAGTGATTAATGGAAAAGTTTTCATGGCTCACAAGTTTAACTAAATTATTTCAATGTGCTGTAATACCAATTTATTTTGCTGTGATTTCTTTCACATAAGAAGCCTTTACAACAAAGACTGTTAGTGTCTGGATCAAACCTTAAAGGTATAATACAGTTTAGAGGAAGAATCCATTTAGAGAAAATACTAAATGATGTGAAAATATGTGCTTCAGACTTTTAAAGCTGTCCTGAATTTTGAATGCAGCTGGAGCTGCAACAACTCTCCAGAGCTGAACCTAAACTTGCATGCTCCCAAAACTAAGAGAAAAGAAGGATGTAGGTGAAAATTGTGGAAAAAAAATGGAAAAAAAAAAAAAAAAAGAAAAAAGAAAAAGAAAAAAGGGAAAAAAAAAAGAAAAAAAAAGGGAAAAAAAGAAAAAAGAGAAAAGAGAAAAGAGAAAAGAGAAAAGAGAAAAGAGAAAAGAGAAAAGAGAAAAGAGAAAAGAGAAAAGAGAAAAGAGAAAAGAGAAAAGAGCTGTCTCTTATACANCTCACAAAATTGTCTGATGAGCTGCTGGAAGATACCAAGGGGACTAACAGTTGAAGGGAACACTCCATTTAGAACAGGCTGGGGATCAAAAGCTGATGAAAACCAGTAAAAACTTTCTAAGTGCAGAGAAAGTCACAAAGAGGAGGCTGGAAGAGAATACTTCTAGTGTTACAAATAGCACTCTTGTCTGCTTAGAAGACCTGTAGGTGCAGGGTAATTCACTCTTACCATCAACAGTGTAAGACATTTTTCTGCTTCCTTTTACCAAGGGGCTAAAAGAAAAAAGAAAAAAGAAAAAAGAAAAAAGAAAAAAGAAAAAAGAAAAAAGAAAAAAGAAAAAAGAAAAAAGAAAAAAGAAAAAAAAGAAAAAAGAAAAAAGAAAAAAAAAAGAAAAAGAGAAAAAAGAAAAAAGAAAAAAGAAAAAAAAAAAAGAAAAAAGAAAAAAGAAAAAAGAAAAAAAAGAAAAAAAAGAAAAAAAGAAAAAAAAGAAAAAAAAGAAAAAAAAGAAAAAAAGAAAAAAAAGAAAAAAAAAGAAAAAAAAGAAAAAAAAAAGAAAAAAAAGAAAAAAAAAGAAAAAAAAGAAAAAAAAGAAAAAAGAAAAAAAAGAAAAAAAAAGAAAAAAAAGAAAGAAAAAAGAAAAAAGAAATTTTAAGCTGCAGACTTTTGTTGGAATCCTTCATACCAGCTCCAAATTAGAGTTGTTGTGATGGAATGTGGTGGTGGACTAAAGGCATTTGTAATTGGAGATGATCCATTTACATAGTTCCAGAAAATCATTAGCTTTATCTATGACTAGCTGCTCTACCAAAAAGAGTAACTTTCATACTGACCACTTCATATCTTCAAAATTCATGGCATTTACTACAGAAATATCCAAAGAAAAGTGCTATGTTTCACACTTCAGTCAGTTGATGATATTGTGAAGATCTTAGTGATGTCAGTTTTGTTCCCCTGGAGAACTGTTCCATGTTTGTCTCTGTCATGAGGTTCTTGAGTAAAATACAAGTGCTCAGTGACTTTGCTACAAGAATTTCAGCTATGTGATATCTATGGCTTTGTAGATCACCACACAAAATTATTCCATCTCTACAAACGGTGGTACTTTTGTCCCAGCCTTCAATTCAAAATCTTGTTCGGCACCAACTAAATTATTCTGAACACAAATCACACAAAATTTATAAGAAACTATGCATGATAATTGATGCTATGGTAGTCTATGACTCTCTCTTTCCTCTAACAACTTTATTCTTTCCAAAACCAAAATAGAAGATATTAGAGAAAGTAAAGAAATATCTGGCTTCTACCCACATGTATGATCTTTCTGTTGGTCTGTTCCTGAACCCTGTCCTGGTCACACAAAAAGTAATATTTTCTAAAGATTTGTCTCCTACTGATGTGAAGTCTCTCATCTAGGAATCGGTTTATTCTCTTTTTCTCCCTGGGTTTTCTATATAATAGAATTCCAAGAGCATCTTCTACACTGAGCACAATTGTTGAAATATAACCTTAACCTTCCCTCCCCTGGAAGAATTTTGTTTCTCATTTACCTAATACAGGGATCTGCTACAACAGCTCTCAGGCAAGAGCTGTGTGAGGGATAGATGGGAAACACAACATAAGTGGTATTGGAATCACATGCTGTATCTACATTAGCAAATACTGCAGTGCAGCACAGTGAAAGCCAACGTGTGAAATAAAACAGCAGTGAGGATTCAGAATTAATACTATATGCATTTTAGGGTTCTTCTTTTGGGCTAACTCCAGTCTGATCTGTACAACCAATCCCATTAGCACTTGGAGAGAGCATCAGGTACATTTCTGGGGAGAATCTTTCATTTTTAGCTTCACTCAGAAGAATCTAGTTTGCACAATACAAAACCACTCTGCAATGCAAACCAAAACTGTCTGTGGTGATATTAAGAACAGAGAGTTCTTTTTGAGAAAGACTTTGTTTTCAAAATGTCCTTCTGAGCTAAACTAAAATACTGACTGGAGTGATGTATTAAGTTCCTTCCATGAAATTCTTTTCTTCTTTCTTCCTTCCTCCCTTCCTTTTATACTGCAGTACTAGGTGGGAAGCAAGCTTTTTAAAGTAAATAAATAGTCATCTTTGATAACAGCACCTGTGATGGTAGAAGGAACAGATGAGGTAATATCATACCACAGCTCTGTTTTTTTTTTCTGCTTAATATTTGCAGAAGCCCATAGTGCAGCACTGTTTTGAGAACATTTTTTTTAAAGCATCACACAAAGACGCACATAAAAGACTAAAAGAAAACAGCTAAATTGTAAAAAATTGTGTATAAAGGAAAGCAAAATATATTTCACATACCATCTCTAAATTTTTCATTTATTATGCTTATAATAATAAGCATTATTATCAACTGTTAGGGATGACTTGTTGATTGGTACCAGAGAACTGGCTGTTTCTTAAGAAGTGGGATCATAAAATTTAAGTGCATTGGCAGAACTGTCCAAGTTAAAAAGAAAGTGAATTCATAATAGTGAATTCACAACTTTCATCAAAATTAAGTTAGGAAGGAATGTAATAGCATCAGCCATTAAATGAAGCTAGATTTTTTTTTAAGCAGACAAGAAAAATGTAATGAATATGTAATGATATCTGTTTGCCATCCTGGGATAGGTGAATGAATCAAAATTTGCATTTTAGGCTATACACATGGTTAAAAGAAAAAAAAAGTGACAGTGTGACTTGAAACTAGTCACCTAGAAGTTCCACAAATTAAGAACATCAGTTATTATATGGAAAAAGGTGATTTTTGAACTAGCATTCTTTAGATGCGTAGGAAAACATATTCCCTTTAAACCAAAATGATCTGTAGCCTCCAAGAGGGGCTTCAAAGCTGAGGGCCTGAAAGGGCTTTGTAGAACTTCTTTACTGGAACTACTGCTTTTACTTTTTATCTTGCATGCACCCAAACACTCATGAACCCAATAGGCAGAATGTCACAAGACAATCACAATCTTCACCTCAAGTCACTGCAAGATACATAGAACAAACTAATCAATGAAAAATACAGCTGATGACTTTAATCCCTGGCTGTATTACAATGCTACATTTTTTTTTTTTAAATTGATAGTGCCATTTACCTTAAAATAGCTTTATGAAATAAAAAAGCTAGTTTTATAGAGTGCAAAATAACCTGCACTCTGACCAGCTCTACTAGCTAGTCATCAAAAGAGATAAACTTTGTAACAGACAGAGTCTGCTGCCAAAGGAGAATGAAAAGGCAGAAGTATTTTCCGTGGGGAAAAATAACCCTTATCATACAACCGATTGCAGCCTGTTCCTCCTTCCAGAGGTTTTTGTCCCCAGTAGCCTAAGGTCTCAGCTACTCATCCAAGTTCTCCCTCCACAGCTTTAATCAAGCTCAGCAGAAGGGACAAGGATCACTCATTTGCATTTTATGGGGGAAATAATAGGTCATGAGTCTGTACTGCAGTGAACTTCCCTATACTGGGTACCAAATTTGCAGTCCCCTGCCACTTTCTCTTCCCTCCCAATAAACATGGACATTCAGACAAGACCTCCTTTGGATCACATAGAAGGTGCATCAGAAAAAATGCCCTTGAATTTATATATATGTATCATCTAAACCTATATGAAGTCAGTATCACTTCACAGTTTCGGAGACTTGATACTTCCCTTATGATTTTTCAGTTTGTATTGAATCCAAAATTTCCATGCAAGTTTAGAATATAAAGTTTAGAATGCATTTTTATCATGGTATAAACATGTAAAGGACAATTCAGAATTGAAAGCTTTGAAAAACTTATTGCTACAGCTTTTTTGTATGCATAAATATAGGCTGAGATCAGCATACCAATGACACACTGAACTAAGCAAGGGATTCAAAACACAGACATTGCAAAAAGGGCAAAATCAAACTCACAATGCACCAGTGAACATGCACTTTTCAAGCAGATAAAAAGTATAAATTGGCAACAAGTTTTCATAGGAAAGATGAGGTCAGCTTGCCCTTGCGTGCTACTGAAAGCTCTCAGTCATGTAAAGCTAAGAATAATAGGTTGAAAATGTTAATTGAAAAACTTTCTCCCTTGATGGATCCAAATTAAGACTGTCCTGGCCTTGACAGAGAGAGGGAATTAACTAGGAGTTGGAGTTTTCACTCATCTACAGCCAAACTAAGATTGGTCATGCATGCTATCATAGTATTTTTGTGAAGCAAAGATAGCAACAGTACACTAACTCTTGAAGAAAAATTATTAAATGCTTGGAAGCTGGCTTTGTAATTCCAAAACCTAGGCCTTCCCCTAATTAATATTTTTGTCTGCATAGAATCGCATAGTTAAAACTCAAAGATCTTACAACTGCATTTGACACAAGTAATGTCAAGCTCATTATGTACATAAATTCATGCGGTAAATTCCCTAAATAAAAAACATTTCACATGCCTATTCTTCTGTCATAACTACTTCTGAAACGGAAAGAATTAAACTAAGCACAACCAAGAAAAAGTCAGAAACCATATATCCTTATCTACAAAAGACTTGGGCTAATTACTGCTTGCAGATGGACCTTCTTCAGCATCAGAATTTCAGGGAGCAAGCAGTTGTACTCACAATGTTTTGCAAGGAAACTCTACATAGGAGAGTTTAAGTATGTTAGTCACACCATTTGTAACACCTGCTAGCACATTAATCTCACACCTTGGTTGTGCTCAGCCATCAGAGGTGTCCACCTTGCTCTGCAACCATTTTTCATTATCTTGTGATGAGATAAAGGTGACTCAATCAAACGTATTATGAACAGCTGCTTTCAGGTTGCAGTCCTAAACAACACTTTTAAAAACTGTGTTTTGCTGGTTTTTAATGGCATTTCTTTAATGTTACTTCTAAAAATGTTTTATAATTGCACTCATTTAACATCACTTTTTAAAAATGTGTTCTGGTATTTCCTGTTGCATTTGTTTAAAATTGTTTTTAGAAAATACCTCAGTTGCATAAACAATATATACCATATATACACACACACACGCACACACAGTGAGTTTCCTTGTTAAAAATAGATTACTGTGGGGAGAGCTGCCTGCCCCCTGAGGTTCTCACAGTGCTGGACTGGCCCCATTTGCTGATTGGTGTCCAGTTGTCCCAGCAGAGCCAGCACCGTAGAAGTGTCTGATAGAGTTGTCCTGTGGTGAGTTGGGGATGAGGAGTTGTTCTGTTCCTTGCACAGATACACCCCAAATAAAACAGTCAGCTACATTGTACAATGAAACCAATAATAGTCTTGGTGCTGGGATGTTCCAAGCTGCTGCTTGACTGAGCCATACTATTGTCCTGCTCAGTGTAGTGCTATCAGAGATAATCAAGTCAGTGTCCAGATTAGCTCTGACACTCTTAAATTGTGCTGAGTAAACGGTTTTACATTGGCAACCTTAACTCTATTATGGGAAGCAGTTAAGATTCCAAATTAAAACTTTGTCCAATTCTGGGGAATTTCTCAAGTGGATTCACATGGACTCCATCTGGATTTTTAGTAAAATCTCATTCAATTCATTTTTTTCATTTTTTTGTAATTTGCTCGAATCCCGATACTGCCCAATAATCTTCCCCACCCCTACATAGATCTACACCTTTTTTTATTGAAGAAAACGTATTTCTCACATGACTACATATCAGTTTGCTTTGCAAATACTACTGTGTTTTAACATGTTTTGATGAGAATCAAACCATGAATTATGAGGCTGATAGCAAAAATTATAGTAGTGGATTTCATATTCTTTCACAGGCAAGCAATTCTGAGAGCACTATTAGGAGGTAAAGGCAGTACTAGGTTAAGGTTAGTACTCAGCTCTGCAGTTGTGATTAA
This sequence comes from Florisuga fusca, assembly GCA_038090715.1. Taxonomy (NCBI): domain Eukaryota; kingdom Metazoa; phylum Chordata; class Aves; order Apodiformes; family Trochilidae; genus Florisuga; species Florisuga fusca. The sequence goes on along the minus strand of JAAWXA010000004.1, from coordinate 16,016,516 downwards.
ATGCACATAGAATTTAGCTGCTGAGTGCACTTATTTTTAATGTAGTCTCTCCATATAGCAGACTTTCACCTTGAACTATGCTTCCTTCACAAAGTCTGCTGAATTGTTTCCTCATCATAAGCACACAGTGCAAGGGGAAAACACCCAGAAGTTCCACCCAGACACAGCACACAAGTATTAGACAATAGAAATTCTTAACATAACCACTTAAAATGTCCTACTGGCAGCTCATGACCAATAAAACCCATACATATCACAGTGACCCATGACACCTTTTGCCTAACTGCTGTTGAAAGAAAACTGTGGCTTAGAGATAGGAATGAATTTACAATAATAAAAAAGCAATTAAGAAAGTGATCTGGTGATGTTATCTATTGCCAGATGCACCTTAAGTGTCAGGGCACTTTATCTTTTACCTTAGTCTATCACAAGATATGAATTTCACCTAGATTTCCTTGTGATGCTTAAAAAGAAAGGTCAATTAAACCCAAAGGTTGGTTGAGATCAGTAACTGATTTTTCTACTATGTGTATTTTTCTTTAGATATTACTAGTGCATAGTTTGGAATCAGTTCCAACTAGGAAAACCCTATGAAGCCTGTGAATTTCAGCCTTCAGACAAAGTCTCAGCTGCAAACAAACTTTTTATTTCTTAGTCTGAAACATTTAATATAAAACACTGTTACTGTTTATATCTAACATCAACAAAGTGGATAATATCTTGAAAAAGGTGCATTTCCATCCTTCCCTCTTTCCTCTTTCTACTCAGGGACATCCTTAGTCATCATTAAGCCAATTTTTAACCAAACACAAAATATTGTCGTTCCTTTGAAATGAACTTTATAGTTCATTCTAGTTTCTCTCTAGAGCATAGTCTATGAAGACTTACTTTTATATTTTGAAGTCTGCACATGAACTGTTATCACAAGAAGACTTTTATATATGCCATTTCATGTTCTTTTAAACAGAAAGCAAATCCTTATCCTATCAGGGATTATTTTGTTGATCAGAAGAAAGTGACAGAACCTGAAAATAAACAAACTTTTGAAGTATCTAATTCTGCAGTATAGTAATATTTAGGTTTAAATTAATTTTTACAATTGGTCTTTGTATGGAACACCTGTTTAAGAGGGTGTGGTACCAGATGAGGCCTATATTATCTTACTGACAACAGTAGCATCCATCTTTCTCTTGCAGCTCTTGTTCTAGAAGATAACTGGCTACTCAAAACATGAGGAAAAGCAAACAGGGCTGTCTGCAGATGAGCTCTGCACAGCAACTGTAAACCTGGGATTCATAGAGAACTGCTCTGAAAACAAAAGAGAAATCCTGCATGTTAAAAAAGCCATCATTTTCAGAGATCAAAATTGCTGACTGATTGATGCTTATAAAAAAGCAGAGGAGTACCCACTCCAGGTTTTATTTTTAGTCACCTACTTTAGCCACGACTGTCTTTTACTCATTTCAGAACCTGGGAGTGGATTAGCTTCCAAGCCCAATACTGTCTGACCAGGTTTTTTAGATATTCCACACCACACAACATGTAATGTTAAATATAAAATTTACTTGTTTAAAGTGTATTTTAAATGGGACTTTGGATTTAGCAGAATGGTATAAAATGTACGGCAAAACACAATACAAATGTAAACTACACAGAGCAAAATGCTTATATAGCAATTGCAACACAGAGTTCAATCACAATGCCAATATTGTGTACCCATTACTGCTCTTTTTAACATTCTCACAATCATGACACTGCTATCTGCAGTCACCAGGAACGTGTGCTGTGGTTAAAGCCAGCTCTAACCCATTGCTCCTTGAAACACGGTTTTAAGTTGTTCAAGTTCTAGACAACTAATACCAGGTTGAGCAAGGTAACCATTCAGGCTCTGTGCTAGTCTGGCTAACTCAGGGAGACATCTATATATTTCTAATTATCTCAGGGAGGAACATTCACACAGCCAAGTGATCTACTCAACTGTTCACAGCTGTTTATCTAAAACAAAGGCCGCCCTCCAAAGCCCTTTGTGTTGAGATAAATCAGCAATTCTTGGCAACAGATGTGGTCAGCCAAATCCTGCATTATTCCATTATTATTCCCTTAATGCTCAGGGCTAGAGCATCTCTCCTAAGAAGACAGGCTGAGAGAGCTGGGCTTGTCCAGTTTGGGGAAGAGAAGGCTCCTGCAAGACCTTATAGCAGCCTTCTAGTAACTAACTGAAGGGGGACAACAGAAAACCTGGGGAGGGTCGTGTTGCAAGGGCATGTAGTAATAAAGCAAGGAGTATTGACTTTAATAGATTTAGGTAGATTTAGGTTAGACATTAGGAAGAAATTCTTTGCTGTGAAGGTGGTGAGAGAATGGAACAGGTTGCCTAGGGAAGTCGTGGATGTCACTTTCCTGGAAGTGTTCAAGGCCAAGCTGGATGGGCCTTTGAGCAACCTGGTCTACTGGAAAGTGTCCCTGCCCATGCAGGGGAGGTTGGAACTAGATGATCTTTAAGGTTCCTTTCAACCCAAATCATTCTATGATTCCCTGAGCTTCATGAGCATCTCTCATAGCCCATCACTTCTGAAATATCTTCTCTTGAAGGGTCAGTTCCGGATAAAACTGGAATTCAGCCATGCTCTGAGGTGCTGTATAGGAGCAACCTGTTGTAGCAGGTAGAATGCCTCCTTCCTAGGCACACTATTCATAACCTGCCTCAGTGCCAAGCATTACAGCTGGCGAAACTATCAAGTATCCATATAAACCTCACTGAGTAACTGTCTCACTGTCAAAAATAGGCATGTTTTGTAAATAAAACATGCCTCTGTGGTAAGAAAATATTAGATTCCCTTTTACCGATGGGAATTTCAAGTCTGAGACAGACTGTTTTATCCAAGGTCAGTCTCAATATCTGCTGCCTGAGCTGGAAAATGAACAGAGATTCCACTGCCCTACACCAGTACTCTGCAAATATCACATCTAATTCTATCATTATATTTATATTGGTTATGACCTTAGCTTAGAGTTGATATTGCCTTAAAATTAGCTACTGCTTATAAGGCTCCTTGAAAGCTTGTAGCTAAAATTTTCAGTACGTCCAAGTTACTTAAAATTCAGCCCACAACACTATATTTATTTCTCCTAACAAGAAGGAACTAAGTGGCTACACAATAACTTGGATAAATAATCAGAGCTGGTCAGTATCAAGGATTAAGTGGTACAACACCACAAAGTTAATCAAAGTTAATATTCAGTTCTCCAGGGCAACAAATCTGTTCTGTTGTGTTCCAGACTACACTTGTAAATGCTAAAGTGGAAACAGAAGAGTGTTTCACTTTTTCTCTTCAGTTCTTAGGAATTCCAACACTAGTTGTGTAGCTTCAGAACTTCTATTGCTGTTACAGCACATAATATTACAGACCTCCATGGCTCCTCTAGCACAGTAGGATCTGTTAGATACAGCATCTGAAATTTATATTATTAAGCCAACTATATGGACCTTTATAATCAAGGTAGCACTTTCAGTTTGGGTATCTAATTTGTATATATAATTTTAGTTTTCTTTGTATGAAGAAAAGACTTCAAAAATAAAAACAAGTTAGACCTCTTACTTTGTGCTTTAAGATAGTGATTATCTAAAGAAACATTAACACATGGGGAAAAATACAGTCTGTATTGGCAAACAGAAAGATGAAACAGGTGGCAAATGGAAAAAAAAATATCATTAGGAAACCACAATAGGCAGATTTAATTCAGTATTATATTATTCTGAATTTCTTGAATTCTTTTAATTCTTTTAATGCTGGCTCTTATTGCCAGCATTTTTATTAAACAATGCTTTTCTAATTTTTTTTTCTTTTTCTCTGAGGAATGCTGTATTTCTATTGTCTTTGGTACTCTTCAGACTTTGCTATTATGAAATAATTTCAGAAGTGTTTCTAATGAAAAGAACACTTGTGGCTTGTCACTGGTTTTTCTCTTTCTGAATAATGCACATCATGTTTTTAAAGGAACTTTCAAAGTGCAAACTTTTCTTTAGAAAAAATCCCCCTACTTAGGTCTACAAAGTTGGAAACATTTTTTGTTTTTCATTTTCTTTTACCAGACAGTCAAAGCATAGACCCTGAGATAGAAGCGGAGCTTTTCTGCTTATGTTTTTGAGCTACCCATAACAATTTTAAATCTCAGAAAAATAAACCCAAAACCTCACAATTATTTAGTCAAGGTGATCAAGAAAATTGAACGTTAAAAGGGGATATAAGACACTGGATATAAGACGCTGAGTTACAAGGAAAAGGACAAATCACAGTATTACCAACAAAGTCCTGGTCTCTGTTGTTATACATGATGAGGATGTAGATAATGCAAGTCAAAGGATCTTCTGACTGTTATGCACAACATCCAGGCAAAGCTCCATTAATGCTGATGAAGCTCAGAGTAGGGGCTCTGGGACACCTGTAGCAAATGCTATAAACTCCTCTGGATCATAGCCTACACTTTAACAATTCTGTGAATTACCATATACTTTTAAAACACGTTACCAATTAAAAGTATCCTATTTTAAACATAAAATGCCAGTACTCTGCTTTGAGTGATTGATTTTCCATAAAGAAAATGTACCAGTTTAATGTGTACTTAAAATCTCCGTATCTTTGCTTTTTACCTTCACAGCACATCATAGTATAGTTTCATATGACAGTACATGTCCGTGTAGTACACTTGAAACTGTTCAACTGACTACTATGTACCATAAACTGCAGGATAAAAATAATGTTATTAATGTGCTGAAACAGTATATTGTTGAGGTAACATCTTGTAGAGCTATAGCACATTTCCCTTCACCTTCCCTTTCTCTAGACTCTGGGGTACAGTTCTCAAGAACTGCACTTCCATTGCCAAATGATGGTAGCAAAAGTGGGTATATAAAAAAAGTGAATTCCAAGTAAAGAGAAATGAAAATTTCACTCAAAGAAACATGTTATTAAAACAAATAATAATAATAAAAAGGATGTGCTGAAATAGACATTTAGTTAATCAATAAGGAACTATGCAAGCCTTATTAGACAAAAATAGAGATTTTACACAGTTCATGAGTATGGATGGACATAAATTTGAACAAGTGGCTCTAACATTTAAAGAGTTTATTTGCCTTTTCTGTTGCTTAAATTCAGATTCCTGAGTTGGTGGATAAATTTGGTTTTAATGCCATTCTACAGCTGATCGAGTTTAAAATATCTGTTGTTGTTTTCCAAAGACAAGAAAGACAACGGTTTTACCAGTGTAGGATTTGTAATACTTAAGATTTTAATGATCTACTCTGAAACATTATTTGTGAGTAACTGGAGAGTTTATGTACTGAAAAACCCTGCTGTACCCTTAACTTTTGTTATTGACTTACTTGGAACAGTAGATAAACCACATGTATTTCTCTTTCTGCAATTTGATTTTGTATTTGCACAGATTCTAAACTATTACCCTCAACTTGCTATGCTGAATAATTTTTCTAAATATTACTAGCCTCATCACTGAGACCACAAGTTGCTTATTGTGCTTTAGGAGATATATTATTCTTTAATGAATCACCTGCAGCTTTTGTTGGAGTACAGACAAACTCTTATATACAAATGGTATTTCCACAGGTAACTTACAGATAATAGGTTTAGAAGACTGGGTACTCAGGAAAGGTACGAAGTCATTTACAGCTTTCTATCTGCTAGCATGTAGTTTGGTAGTGTTATTTTTGCACAGAATTTGTCCTTCCTTTGCTGATGTTATGAGAAAAGCCTCACAATCCTGTAGAAATGCAAGAGAAAGAAAAGTAAGAGTAAGAAAAGTAAAAGAAAGTTTCACAATGCGCTGCTGATAAGAATGTCTGAACTATTACAGTCTATTTGAAAATGTCCTTGGAACCTTAACTTAAGCTTCTCTGGGGGAAAGAAAAGTCCTAATAGATCATCCTTCTACCAGTAATGATAGTAAATAGAACTGATATCAGTCAGCTGGTTTATATCAGGAAAAATTGCCTCCTGTTTATTTTAAAATGACACAGTCAAACTACATCTGCACTGCCTCATCTCACACATTTTCTGGAAAAAAGGCTTCTTATGCTTGTTATTTAGAAAGAGGATTATACCAATAAAAAACAGAAGTTGGTCAAAAATGGACATTCTTAGACTTGCTGAAATAATGTGACTATGACAACACTAATTTATTTGAGACAGTAGGTGAAACACACACAGTAGTTCTGCTTCAACAGTGATGCATGATACAGTCTGCATCTCTCTTCATCCAGTAATGACGGTACATATTGCTGTCTACTAGGTGAAAAATAGCCCAGGTATTTTATTTTAAAGATGAAAAATTTTTTGAAGGAGTAATGAAAACCTTCTCCATATTGTGGTAAGACAAATGGGTTTGGGTGGGTTCAGTTAGACCTGGCTGGACACAGCCTAGTGCCACAAAAGTACAGAAGGGGGGAAAAGAAAGCCAAGATGATTAGGTCTCTAGCTTATCCATTAGTGATCTCTCATTTTTTCATGCACAATATATTGTAGTAATGTACAGGTCTGAATTCTAAGTAACAGAATGATCCAATGTTGTAATGGATATGCAAGCTATGCGGAATGTGTCTTCTTCATTCTTTTGCCAAAGCTTGTTTTCTTCTAAAATCCATTTTGTGCTACTCCCATCTGTTCCCAGTGAATGAACCTAGGGCAGAAAGACCACACCAAGTCATGCAGATTTGCTTTATTTCATTGGTGAAAATGGCTGATAGCAGAAGTGCAGCCAATAAATTAGGAATAAAACAAGTCAAATATCCAAATCTGTTTCAATCATTTGGTTTGAATTTAGGTATTACAGGACTAAATTGCAAGGCTACGATAAAGATCTTAACTAAGAGAGAGATGTTTAATTTAGTTTGCTTAAGAGTCATAAGGGCAAGCTTCCCACCATTCAAAGCTTGCAAATATTATGCTCAGACCAGAGTTTTGAGTTTCTGGAAAAAATTTATATGCCTAAAGTTAAGCACTGACAGAACTTTCCACAAGTTTGGGCCTTAAGTAATGCAGTTAACAGTTGTGATAAAAAATAGGACGTGAAATAAAAACTAGGGACGAACTTGAACCCAGAAGTTAGAATGAAATTTATATGGACACCACTCAGTCTTCTTCTCTCCCAGATTATTGGCTGAGCACCTTTTAGGACTTTGCTAACTATGACCTTTTTGTACTGTAAACTCTGAACAAATGAATAATTTGCGTGAATCACGCTGCAGTTCATTAATTGCTTTTTAGTCACTCTTGTCATCCTGACGTTTTTTTTCCATAATTTCTTAAACTAACCTATTTTCTCAGGGTTTTGGTTGTTTCTGGATTTGTTTAGATTGTTTGTTTTGAGTTTGTTGTGGTTTTTTTTTTCTTTTCTCCAGATAATTTCCAAATTGGTGGACTTGATTCATTGTTTGTATTTTTTAATCAAAAGATTTAAAGCCTTCCTAGATGGGTAAATTGAACACTGAGCTACAGTTTCAAGCCATTAACCTATTTATTTTCAACAACACTACTCCTGCAACCACTGGAAAATGGATTTGTATTCTTATTACATACTTTTACGATCTAAATAAAAGTGAAAATCAAAGCTGGCGGAGAAGGTTCTATGAAATTCTGTAAGTCTCCTAGTGAATCAAATGAATCTGTTTTTCCCTGTAGTCTTCACTCTAATTGCTTAGAGTGTCTTAGGAAAACAACCAACTTTTCAGCAGTGATCAGTTCATGAACTTTTCAATTCATTAATCCTATCACGCTCTGCTTCAGAAACATCTGCATTGTTTCAGAATGAATAAAGTATATCTATAGGGTGATGTGTACAAACAGATATTTCTGAGGTAAATTTAATATTGTTCCTGGCATATAAATCTGAAATTTATGGAAATTGCTTCTTTTCTCTTGGTGACAGCAAAAAAAGAAAGGTGGATTGCTTCTTGAACTAGCTTTTGCCCATTTCCCTGAGTGAAAGGCTTAATTCTCACACCTAAAACAAGTGTCTATGACCATATGACCACAGAGGTAATAAAGCTACTAAAATAGAGTGTAATTGTACCATTTTACTGAAAAACATCAACAAAATAACTGTGTCAGAATCTCTTGTTTAAAAGTGAATTAATGGAAATTAAAAAATCACATGCATTTTCCTATTTGTTACCTAATTAAAAAATCACGTAACCCTTACACACACATAAGAAACAAATAAATCTTTTGATATTCAGCAGTCCTATCTACTGGGAAACTGTAACATGCTTTGACTCTAATAATTTTGCTCTGCCTATCTATTCTACCCATCTTCTTTTCCATTCCTTTCTGCATGGCTCTCGGTCTGCAATGAAGAAGCTAAACAAAAGTACAGTTGCTAAAAGCACAGAGCAATGTTTTCTCCATACAGGACTCCAGGGTTCATTAGTTTTATACCTGCTTTCATCTGTCCACTATGGGACTGTTAAACTGTACTGTTCAACAGCCAACATCTGGGCTGAGCAGAGTTAACATGTCCTGATAGCAGATATGTGATATGCAACAAGGTTATTATACAGCTACTTTAAACCAGGGAAAAAAAGTCTCCAATATTTAACCGATATTTACCATTGAAGTAATATTGAAGTTTTCACTCTTTTAAAATAGTCAAATCTAGGATATTAGCATACAAATTCTATGCATTAAGTTGGAGTCTCACATTGTTGTCTTCTTTTTCCCAGACAGTAGAAAATATCCTTGAGGATATTAAGTGTATTTTTAATTTCAGCATAATCGGAAAATTAATTTATATCTGTTTTTCACTCAGTCTTCTTCCTTTTTGTTTTCATTTAAATTAAGCAATTCAACACAAAGAACTAAAGCATTGTTCCAATGGCTTTAGCTGAAAGAACAGGCCCTCTTACCTAGCTTCTATGACCATAGTTTCTTCCCAGCCTCACTTCCTCAGAAATAGTGCCTGTTTTCAAGAAATGGGACACTGATGTGAGACAGTGGCTTCTGTTTTGTAGAAAACTACTACAGGTATGTCTGAAACCTGAAGTTAGGGGTCCTGTAATGGCTACACAAAAAGTTTCAGAGAAAAATGTGGCTTTAGATAACGAATATCTACATGAGACCATAATACAAAGAAACAGAGAGGATTAAAGAAAGTGGAAAGGGAAGTTTTGCAGAATTTATTCTGCCCTGGAATATTTACTGAGTAGGAAGGAATCTGGCACATCAACAGCAGAGGACAAATGGGCCAATGCTCCCAGTGTTGGTACTAAAAATGCTGACTGCTCCATTGATGTTAAGTTCCACTACTTCTCTTAAAGTGGCACTGTGATCCAGAACATTTAACAGCCAGCAAGATTCTGACGTTTGTCAGATTACATTTCTCAATTTTTCCTTAACGAGGAAATTGGCTGGCCTCTGTTTCAGCTGGTTAGAGAACCAAGTTTACAAGTTGTTTTTGTATGTTCAGTAAAATTAACATACTGTATCGAATATGGCTTTCAATATTTTAAAATTAAGGCACATGCTAGGCCTGGTGTGGAATTGGGAACAATGCAGGAAAGCCATAACATGTGGGATAAATATTAGCCTCAATGAATCTAGGAGAAAATTTGCTGCTGGCTTAAACAAAGCCACAGTTCCACTGATAGATTTTCTACTGCTGATTTGCTAAATAACCTCAGGAAAATAATTTTCTCTTTGTTGCCTGTTCTCTCTGTCTGTGGTCCTCTTCAGTCAGTTATGATAGTCCCTGTGCCAGACTGCTGACAGTCTCGCTTCTAGTCAGAGAGCACCAAAGCACAAATGGCACTCTTATCTCATCCTTTAGCTGTCATCAGCCTAGAGAAATGGCAATATAAAAGTGCACTGTGTCAGGAATTCCATAAGCACTCCCTGTTCCAATGGGGCAGTTGCAGATTTGAGGGGGGCTAGTGATGAATACACACATGTGAACCTTCACTAAAGAGACTCTTTTGATACCTACAGAAAACTGCAAATTCTAATACAGAACTGGAGTACTCCAAGACACATAGAATTGGAAACACTGTATTGATACAGAGTACCTACAAACCTGACTAGGTAATTTAGAATAGGCTCTCACTACATTCTTTCCCTTGCACTTACAACACAGATTACAGATGTCTGTTTCTGTGCCCAAAAGCCTACTGCATGTCAACACTTACATGGAGAATGGCAATTTAGGGTGACAAGTGCTACTTGAAATATGTCCCTTTAACTTTCCTTAATTGTCAAACTTTAAGAGTTATCTTAAATTTAATTTTTTTTGCATATAAGGTCCAGCTTTATGGTGATATATTTTGGACATTACCAGTGACATTGCTCTGCCTGTCAATGGAAACATGATAGAATATCATCATAATGAATATCCATGGACTCACATAAATCACACAAAACACTTCAGATATGCATGGAGATTCTCCATTGACCTTGTAATGACTTTAATAAAACTGTTTCAACATGAGCTGTGTCAGCAACAGATACATGAAATGATGGCATTTCAGCAACATCACCTCAGCTTTTAAATGTTTTGGAAAAACACAGTTAATTTTCTTTTAGTAGTGTATCATCTTTCTTAAATTACAGTCTCACAATACAGCACAGTCACCATATGCCAGAACACATGGGATTTCCTTTTTATGTTGCTTCATAGCATCAAGGATGGGCAGTTATTACTTGAAACAAATCAAAGTTATTAGGACTATGTCTACTCATGAAAATGAGGATGTGAAACTACTGTCAATTTAATTTAGCCATAGGAATGAAGGTGATATAACTGACAGTCTGAAGGACTGGTGATTGTCATTTCCATCATGTCATTGCTACTTCTTTCTGACTTACTAAAGCTATTGGTATATAATTTTCTGGGATGTATAAAACCCAGAAGACTTTATTTGAATAGTCAACAGCACCAGAATTTTACAGCAGCCCTAACATTGTTGTAATTCCAGTGATCAGAGAAAAATGTCATAAATCAAGGTGAAATTCAGCATCTACTACACCAGGGAATCAGATGCTTCATATCCTCTTTTAAGTGAGATCTTGGAAAGAAAAAAAAACACTCACCCACTTTCAGTTAAAGTAAGGTAATTTCTCTTTCTCCTCTTTCCACATTTTTAATTATAGTCTGATCTGCTTCAGAGTGATCTTCTCTTTGCAGACCAGGGAAGTCTGGCAATGATTCAGGCTGGATATGACACAAAACCCTTTATAGGTAAGGAAGATAGCTAATTAAAATTAAGAAGTTATACTTCAAGAAGATAGCTAATTAAAATTAAGAAGTCATACTTCAAATAAATAGTAAACATGGCTGTTTTATGCCAAATTATTCCTCATATAATTGCTAAAAATTTTAGATATTAACATCTGCAATCAGCAACTTCTTCACTTTTCATTTGCAGACGAAGCTCCTGAGAGTAAAAGTCCAAGGTAATTATGTGATTTACTGTGTTACAGGTGTATGGAAAAAACCTTGACCTTGAAAAGAGTGTAAAACTAAAACTGAATGTTTATGCATGCAAAAAAAAGAGTCAGTGAAGTGTCAACAATGACATTTTATTTGTTTTGCTTTTTTTTTCCCTTCTGATGTGGACCCTCTGCATGATGTATATTGGTAAGCAAATTAAATGATGGTGTGAAAGTGTAAATTACCAATCTTCCTCTTCCAAGGCAGCCATTCAAAGCAAAAACCTGAAAAGACATGCCTTGAGATGATAGTGAAATTAGTGAAATAGCAAAACATTCATGTTTTACTGAAATTTTACTACAGCTACATGAATGGTGTGCACAGGTTGGAAGGAGAAAAAGTCTTCTTTTTGTCTGTCCGCAAATGGTCTCTGTCCTCTTGCAAGCTACACTGTATTAATGATATAGTGTATATCAATGTTTAATTAATATCAAACAGTAGAGAAAAGAGGGCATATGCAGTTTGATATGTAAACAGGATTAAAAAAAGATGATAGGTAAATTATAATTAAACAAAGATTTCTAACTCCTGACGTTTTCCTCCTGCCTTGTTTTTGCAGATACTGATAATAAGAGGGGAAATTATCTATCCACATGACTCTGCTGATATTAGTATCTGGATGATATTTTTTTCCTCAGAAGTACTGTTTATGATGTTCTCTAATGATGCAAGGTCACATAATAAATATTGCAGGTAGTATCACTGCAAAGCTTGAGGTGCATCTTAAGACAGCTTCAGGTCAACAAAAACTGGTCCTTATGGGAGACTTTAACTACCCAGACGTTTGCTGGAAGAACAACACTTCAGCTCACCTGACATCAGTTAAGTTCCTGGAATGTATAGAAGACTGCTTCCTCACACAAATATTGGATGTGCCAACCAGGAATGGGGCAGAGCTGGACCTATTACTCACTAACTGAGAAAATTTGCTCTGTGGTATCTTGGTTAGTGACAGACTTGGCTGCAGTGACCACAATATTGTGGAGTTTGACATATTGCTTGGCACAATAAAAGTTAATTCAAGAACAAAGGTTTTAGATTTTATTAGAGCAAATTTCACGTTGCTCAGGGCTTGATTGGAAGGGATCCCATGGGAAGCTTTCATGGAAGGTAAAGGACCTAGTGAGTGCTGGGAGTTTTGTGAGAACACTCTCCTAGTTCATCAAAACCAGTTCGTTCCCTCTAAAGGCAAGGGAAGTAGGCAGAGAAAGCAACTCCCATGGCTTGACTGAAAGCTTTTAGGTCTGCTCAGAACCAAAAAGGGAACTGTACCAGAGGCTGAGAAGTAGAACATTACCGGTTGTATCAAAAACTTCGAAAAAGGATTCTTCAGATACATTAACAGTTAGCAGAAACAGAGGAATAATATTGGCCAGCTATTAAATAGGAGAGGTGAACTAGTCACCAATGATGCTGAAAAGACAGAGGTTCTCAACACATTTTTCACCTCTCTCTTTACCAGTCTTTACCTCTTTAGTTCCCAGGATCAAAAGTTCAAGTTGAAGCAGACACCGGCCTGCCACCAGTGAAAGAAGAGTTGGTATATCAACAGTTAAAAGAGCTTGACCCATACCAATTGATGGGTCCAGATGCCATCCATCCTAGGGCGTTGAGAAATCTTGCCAGTGTCATTGTGAAACCACTCTCCATAATCTTTGAGAAGTCGTGGAGACTGTGAGACACCCTGAAGACTGGAGGAAGGCTAATATCACCCCCATCTTTGAGAAGGGTTTCAAGGAGGACCCAGGTGATTTTAGACTCATTAGCCTCATTTCAGTCCCTGGGAAAATCATGGAGCGAACCCTCCCTGACTATCACTGACCAATTCAAACATGATGAAGAAAAGCCAACATGGATTTATCAGAGGCAAATCATGCCTAACAAACATGGTTGCCTTCAATGATGAAGTAATCCTCTTGGCTGATGCAGTGAGGGTGGTGGACATCTTTTACCTGGACTTTTCCAAGGCCTTTGATATAGTACTCCACACCTCCTCCTGGAAAACTGATTCAGCACGGCCTGGACAAGGGGTCTGTACAGTGGGTGGGGAACTGACTGACAGACCATACTAGAGGATAACAGTAAATCCTTCATACTCCAACTGGAAATGGTCACAAGAGGAGTCCCCCATGGATCTATATTGGGCCCAATATAGATCGATACCTGGCTCTTGGAATCAAGAGTACCCTGAAGAAGTTTGCTGATGACACCAAGATGAGTGGAGAGGCTGACACAGACCAGAGGGGAGAGCCACCCTCCAGGATGATGCAGGCAGACTGAAGAAGTGGGCAAAGATGATCATTGATGATGATCAATGGTGTTATGGTTTGAGTGAGCTAGGTTTATTTTATGGTACTGATACAAGCACCTACAGAGCAGGTCTCTAGGACCCTGAGGGTTCCAGGGGGGCATAACATTCCTTCCCATGAAGCCCACCCCCTTCCTGCTGCCTTCTTCCCTTCTGGCTTCACTGCACTTGGAGATCTTGGAGAGAGGCTCCTGCTTTTCCATCAGCTCACTACATGCTGAGATGCTCAGAAAGCCATCTCTCTGATCATCAAATTGTATTTTGTATATACAGAAATATGCACATGGGAAATATGTATTTCCCATCTCTCAGATTTCCCATCCCTTCCCCTGTCCCGTATACCTGATTCCAGTTTTGATTTCTAACCTTCAAGTCTTTTTTCCTTATTCCACTTTTAAATTCCTCTGGGAGGGTGGAGGGGATAACTGAGAGCAATTCTGTCCTCTGGTTTTTGGTTCACTCTGACCACTAAACAAAGACAGATGGTGATGATAAGTAATCGTAGACCAGAAAAGCTCACCCCTTGGCTTGCTTGACCTGTTTATAAAGAATGCATTATAAGGCAGCCAAATGCAAAACTGAAATACAAAAGGCATTCTACCTTTGTTAATAAACAGAACTGTAGTGGAAAGATCAGAAAATTATTCAGTCACAACAGACTAGCAATCTAACATTAGTTCCCACTGCAATATACAATAACAACTCAAAAAGGATCGTATGATCTTTTAATGAACAAGGCCTAGAGTAATAAATGTCAATTGAACTCTGTTACCTCTCTCTATTGAACTGGTGAAAACAGTGTAACTGGGATATTCTGTGCAGTTCTGATGTCCACACTTCAAAGAGTATTAGGAACTGGCAAAAGTGTTGCAATGGCTACAAAGTTAACCAATGGAATAGCTCTTAAGAGAAAAATACCTTCGAAGTGTTAGTTTGCAAGCTCTGTCTATGAGCTAAAACCTTTTTTAATTATTAAAAAAGGAGTTACTATTGACAAGGATAATTCTTGTGGTTTAAATTGATACAGAAAGGAGTATCGTGAGCCTAGAAGTTAAAGCTGAAGCTGCCAAGTAGTAGCACAGTGTTAATTTTATATTGTAAATGATAAACAGCCAGTGGAGTGGTGGGATTTTACCTCTTGGACTGAGTTTCCCAATTGAGATTGAATAGTTTCCTGCAGAGGCATAGAGATAAGCAAAAGTTAAAATTCAGTCAGCAAAAGCTTAGTGTTTAACAGTGCCATTAGGAAGTCCAATAAGGGGATCTGATGGTTCCAGCCAGCCTTAAATTCTCTGAATCTCGGATCAGCCAAGGATGTTGTCTGGCTGCAGCTGAGATAGATTAAGGTATCAGGACTTCTCAATGTACTTTGGGCTATCACTGATTGCAAGTACACTACATGTACCACTGTAATTGCTGGGTCACTCCCTAATCCCGTTTTTTTGAAATGACATGGTTTAGAAAAATCCTTTTTTAAACGAGGGTAAGCTAACCTGATTATTTTGAAATAACTGGCAATGCAGTCTATCTCGTCTGCCAGCATAACAGCATGCCAAATGGTTTTCCTGTTAGCTACAGAACGTGCATAGATTTGGAAACATGGTGGATTGTGATTGAAGGAAAAAATGTAGCCATACAGCTGCAGAAGTTATTTGAAGATTGTAAACATCTGAGATACAGATTTTAGGGTGAAGTTATAAATTCTTTATGCATCTTTCAAACTCACATATAAAGAACAGTAGAAAGGAAATTAATACATTTTCTAAACACATAATATGAACTTGATTTAATAAGAAATTATATCAGTGATTCACCAGAAGGATGGTATTTTTAAATATCCAGCTTGGGTGAAATATATCTGATTCAAAAACTCTGGTAAGATATATTGATTTTAAAAGGCCTCACATTAATTTTCAAAGGAAATCCATGCTAACTTATAAGCCTATTTGAATGTGCTTTTTTTATTAGCAGAATGTCCTGTATTACTCACAAAGGTATGTTCATGAACTTTCCAGACTCAGACAATTAGCTCCAATAACATATGTATTTACACATGAATTTCAACTTAAGAATTACTGTAATGGATACACAGTGTCCTACTACCACTGTAGTGCTATATTGTGTTTCATTCTTTATGCCATAGCCTTGAACAGTGTATTAAAGAGCTGAATTTGCCATCTTTTTATCCATTATTCATCTGTTGTTCTATATCAGGATTGTATTCCTCGAGGTAAATAAAGTGTAATAAGCTCAGTAATTGATAGTTATTTCTACACTAATATTTTATAACACAGTTCTCTTTTCCAATTGTCATTAGCAAAAAATTTCAGATGGTCTTTAAAAGATTAACTTAAAAATAAAGCTTGCTATGAGTCATCTCTCTCCTACCTCTACTTTTCTACTCTCAGGCTTTCCTCCCTATGGGAACAGTTCTGTATGGGGGCCAAGTGGAATTAATGGCTTGCAGAAGCAGTTCTGCTCCTTCCCTTCTCCCAGCCCTGGAAGGGAGGTCAGGCCACTCCTTTCTACCTGCTCTGGCACTCATCTGATCCCTAGCTGAATGAGTTCAGTTTACTAAACTGGCAGAAAATTACACTTTTTTTTTTTCCTTGATGGATTAGTTTGTTATCTGATTCACCCAAGCAGAATTCTGCCACTCCACATGAGTGTTACAAGTGGTCAGACTGGGTATCTAGGGGATGCCAAGTCATCACTGGGGAAAAAAAAAATTAAGGAAAACACATTTCAAGGTATCTCATTTCTCTGCTGTTCTTCTTGTAATTACTGTTATAAAGATGCTGCCACTTGAGTAAAAGCATTTGGCTCACCAAGAAGCAAAGTGAGTGCCAGAGCTGGCACAAGGAAAGTAGTGGGCAGCAAGTGGGGCTGTGGGAGTCACTTCTTTCAGATCCAGTTAGCTACTAGATTGGCTCATCTGGTTTTATGGGACTGTAGCCTTAAGCATCACCAGGCAGGTGTTTGGAAGGCATATGAACTCACTTTGGGCAAAAAAAAAAATCATTAGTTATAGCTAAACACTGAAATGGTGAACCCCCAACACCCTACCTAACAAGTCTTTTTTAATGGTAAGCAGCTGAGTGCCTTCAGTGGTGCTTCTCTTCCCTTAATTTTGCTTCATCCAAAACCTAGTTCCATTAGCTAAGGTGAATTAATTTATGGGTGTGAGAAAAACGGTCTGTGATATGCAAAGGCCTCCTTAAATAGGCATACTCCCAGTGAAAATATGACCGTGAAGAGCACGGTCAAATAACTGCAAATCTAAATTCAGGATTCCTTCTTCTGTGTCCAAAATGCCATGACTGCATGATGGAAATCACTGATCTGCCAAAACAAAACAAAACAAAAGTCCCCTTTTCAGGTTCAGGTTTGTTTAAGATGATGTTCAAAGGCTGATTTTGGATCGTTACAGTTCACAGCAGATTAGACATCACCTACTTTCAAGCAGTCACAGCCTTAGGGCAGCTGCAAGACGCTGTAAATTGAGGTCATGTCTCTTGACTGGGAACACATCAACTGTCTTTGGCTCAGGCACCAACAGGCTGTTCCTAAGGAATCCATTGCTCACAAAGGAAGGAGGCAACAGCTCCACCAGGAATACCTGATACATCACAAAGAGAGAACACTGCTCATGGATAAACTTCCCTCTTAATCCCCACTTTTTTTTTTTTTAGCTAAACACTCTAGAAAAATAGGGAAACTATGAATGGTGGTCAGTTACAATGAGAACCATATGAAAATCATCAACATATTGACATTCCAAAACCTCGTTTTAATAATTCCTCTTTTACAATAGACGTCTTGCTAATTATGTTCCTGATTGTCAGCTTGTCAGAGCCACTCTGGTTTCTGCAGGAACCTCTCCTATCCTCACTCCTCACACAGCAGCACTAAGGTGTTGATTAGGCACACGGGGCATCCCACTTTAGGACGGGCACACACAAAAGCCCACGGCATGATTAGCCGCATCTACCTTTTCTCCTCCTCTGGGAAATCTGTTATTTGTATCAATTCCGCCACATAGACCACACGTTTCCTCCACTACACCTTTTCCTATCTCTGGAAACCATCTGTACCTATCTGTGGTACCACAGGCTGGAAGGGCAGAGCCCAGTTACTCTGAGACGAGGCCCCGCGGGCGTCTAGGGAGCGGCGGCTCATGGGGGGGCTGAACAAGACAGCGGAGCGAGATGCCTTCCTCGTCCTTCCCTGCTCCAAGAAGCCGATCATAACACAAACCAGGACGGGGGCTCAGAAGGAGTGAGACAGGAGGGGAGCCCCATTTCCCCGCACTAGGGAAGCAGAGGGGCGTTTAGCTGCTCATCATGCTGCAGCCTATAGGCAAGAGAGGGCGGCTCGCCGGCTCCCTCTAGCAATCGCTGTCTCTGGCAAGGAGGAGGAGGGTTTTCCTTTTTTTTATTAATTTTTTTTTTCGTCCCCTCCTCCTCTCTCTCTTTTCCAGTCAGTGAAGAGTGTCTGCCCCTTTGAACCGCCACTACAGCGCCTGCGGCTGCACACGCACACACAGGCACGCACAGACACACACACAGACATAGACAGACAGACAGACACACACACACACGCACACGCACACACCCGCTGGCTATAAATAAGTTAAGAGCCGGGCAGAGGGTGAGCCTCCTAGGAGGCTGAGCCGGACGGCGCGGCCCCTGGGTGCCCGTACCCCCTGGGTGCCCGTACCCCCTGGGTGCCCGTACCCCCTGGGTGCCCGGTACCCCTGGGTGCCATGGCGTGTGTGGAGCGCTGCCGCTGCTGCTCGGATAGCAGGCGGCACAGCAGCATCCTCTACAACATCCTCCGGAGCGAAGAGCGGGCTGCCTCGCCGGCGGGGCAGGGGCCGAGGCGCGGCCAGGCGTCCCGCGGCTGTCCGTGCGGGTCTCGGCGGCGGGTGGCCTTGAGGAGCCCGCAGGNCGCAGGTGGCATGCAAAGCGGCCTCGGCCGTGCTGGTGAAGACGCTGCGCTTCGTCCAGAATGTGCCCTGTTTCCAGGAGCTGCCCCTGGAGGAGCAGCTCTTGCTAGTCCGCAGCTGCTGGGCTCCCCTTCTAGTGCTGGGACTGGCGCAGGACCGGGTGCACTTCGAGACGGTGGAGAGCGCGGAGCCCAGCATGCTGCAGAGGATCCTCACTACCCGGCGGCAAGGCGAGCAGCCCCCTTCGCGGGGACCGGAGCCCGCCCGGCAGCACCACGATGGCCTCGGCGGCGGCGACCCGCACCTGCCCTTGGCCAGCGAGATTCAGGGCATCAAGGGCTTCCTGGCCAAGTGCTGGAGCCTGGATATCAGCACCAAAGAGTACGCTTACCTTAAGGGAACGGTGCTCTTCAACCCGGGTGAGTGACAGGACAGGGCGGAGGAGGCTGGTTGTCTCCCGGGACGGGGACCGGGCGGGGAGGGGGATAATGAGGAGAACCCGTCTGTATCCCCAGCCAAGCGGGGCGGACCCGGGGCTTTTCCGCAGGGGGACAGAGGAGGTGGAGAAAGGGGACGCGGGGTTTGGGCTGGCAGGAAGGCAGGGGGTCCGGCTGCGGGCAAATGGGGGGGTCTCGGCAGCTGGTGCCTTCTAAAGGCTTTCCGCAAACACGAGTAACTCCGAGGTTACTTAGGGAAAACTAGGATCCCAGAGCAGTTCCCAATTCGTTTCGTACGCCTGCCGCCGTACCTTCCGGAGGGAGGCGGATGGAACGGGGGTTCCCCCTCCGCGGCCGCCCGAGGTGGCGGGTCCAAGCGTGCGGTCCCCGGGAGGTTTGCACGCCGTGGGAAGGGGGCTAGAGAAGGCTCAGGGCTTGCAGGAATAAAGTGCTGCTTCGGCTCTGTGTGGAGCGTTTACGATGGAGGGTGGCTTTTTGCTCTCGGTGGCAAGACTTCTGGAGGTGCAGCTCTGCCAGGTAATTGCTTATCGGTTAGACTGGAAAGGGGGAATTCTGCACTCTCCGTCATTTCGTATCCCTGCTATGGTTCAGCAGGAAACTTTGAGTTATACGGTGGAGATAATGCTTCTTGCCACTTCAAATCTGGAGCTACTCAGAAACACTCGTCAGAAAGACTCCTCACATGTGAATTACGAATTTTGTGGAAGTTAACTACTTTTATCTCCCCCACTGTTAGCACATCGTGTTTGCCGCTCTAAAGGTGTTTTGGAGGATATTCTTCAAACTTTGTTTTATCAGCTAATTTATTTAATACTTAGGTGAAGGTTGATAAATGTTTTTCAAGTTTGACTAGTGAAGAAAAGTGTTGAGTGTCCGGAACACTCACGTAAGACTGTGAACTGTCCTATAAAATTTGTCATGTTGATGTGGCACACGAGTCCTCTGGCAATTTCATTTGCTTCATTCCTTGAGCAAAAAATACCGTCTGTAATCTGTTTGTAGTTGTTCCCTAAGAAGAATATTGTTTTAGAAATAAGGACTATGTAAACAAAACAATTTATTTTTCTTTTCAGATCTACCTGGCCTGCAGTGTACACAGTACATTGAAGGACTGCAGAGGGAAGCACAACAGGCTCTAAATGAACATGTCAGACTCATTCACAGAGGTGATGAAGCCAGATTTGCCAAGCTGACTGTTGTTTTATCCTTGTTAAGATCTATTAATGCTAATGTGATTGCTGAATTATTCTTTAGGCCCATCATTGGAGCAGTGAACATGGATGACATGCTTTTGGAAATGCTTTGTGCAAAATTATAAAGGCTTGTAAATAATGAAAATAAGTCTAATGCAAAGGAAGCTCTAGAAATAGTGTAAAGTACTGTAAATAAACTAACTTATTGTTTTTACATAGATAGTATTTTTGTATTCCATAATAAAATATTCTTCAAGCTCTGAAGTTAATTTTTATTAAACACATTTTAAAAATATATTACAGTCATCAAAACAAGCAGTTGTGAAGAATGTTGATATCCCAAATCGGCTGGCTGTTCTTTTACCAGATCTCTGAATAAATATCAGACTTACTATATTGTACTTTCAGGGTGAATAATTCCAGCTTTTTCAAAATAAGCAACAGTCTAGGTTTACATTTTAAACATAGTTGTTATAAGGAAAGGGGGAACGAAAGATACATTTAATTTGCAAATTTCAGTTATATCAGAATAGGGTACAAAATTCTGTTTGTAGTTAAATATTTGTTTTATCAAAGGCTTACTGCAATCAGTGAACAACTTCTATTGACTTCAGTATAGCTGAAGTCTGTAAAGAACATTAAAGAAAATATTGACTAAAGTTCTTGTACCATATGGGCAACAAAATTAAGAATATTTTGATGAACCTTAAAGTAGCTTAGCCAGTTCTAACACTTGTGGTAAAACATTGAATGCAACATGTGTTGGGCTATAAGAGAATAAAGTAACTCTATTCCCCAAAACAACGAGCGAGCCAAAACACCTCTAAAAATACCCAAATAGCAAATGCTGAGAAGAGTCAGGATAAATGGTTTACTCTTCACTTTTCTTTGCTTTTCACTTAGGTGATTGCTGTCTGAGATTTCTATAGCCAGATTCTTCAGACTACTTATTCCTATAGAAATGCAAAACTATTATGCTAACACGTGGGGTACCACTGGTACCTCCATGTGAATTTGTCATCTTGCATGAAGATGTTTTAATTAAACATTGAGCTTACATGTTTGTCTGGGTTTTTTTCTGTCTTGGATTTGATCCTTTCTCCTGAAGTAGTTGTGGTTTTGTTGGAAAAAAATAATAAAAATTATCTTTCAAAAGTAAAATCAGAAAAGGAAAACTGATGGTTTAATGACAATTTTTTCATGGTTTTCCTTTCTCTGTGTGCAATTATCTAGCCTTTGCCCTGGGGAATATTGATAAGAAATGGAGATAGAAGTGTGACAATGTTCCTGAAGTAAGAGGTATCTGTAACTCTTTATGTCATTCACCACTAGCAGCAAGAAGTGCTTTTTTAAAAGACAATGAAGTTGAAGAATTTACTGCTTAATAGGAGGTGTGCGGGGGGGAGGGGGCGAGGAGGGAAGAAAGGAGTCTTCAGAACCTTTCTTTTGCTGCCACCTTGAGCAAAGGATAATCACCACTCCTGCATTCTGGTAAGGAGCAGGGAATACTCTTGTACCGAAGTTTTGTCTTGTAGCCAAACATTCCTAGGGGGAGAAGTTCATCCATAAGTATTGTCACTGAGATCTTTATTTCTATGCCAGTAAGAATCTCATTGTGGAATAGGATACTGTCACTGAGCAAAGAAACAAAGCAAGAGACAGAGGCTTCATCCTGAAAAACAATGGTGCAGCCTAAGTGCATATTCTCTGGTGCTCATCCAACTGTGGGTAGGGTTCTGTACCCTGAGGAGGTTCTCAAAAATTTGAAAAAGCAAAAAGTATGTAAGTAACATGCTTTTCTTTACCAGTCCAGACTTCAGACTAGTTCAGACCACAATAGAGCAGGCTTAGTTTTCAAGTTGATGCTTTTGTATTTACACACGTATGTACACACACATAGCAAATATATCCCTAGACATATGGGGAATATTTACTGTGTGTGTATAAATGTTCTGTGAGTTTGCAATAGCTCCTGAGCTTGCCCAACATCTCTGCAACACATACATGTACTCCTTTATGCAAACAGCCTATGCTCTTACAATACTTAGCTTTCAAGGGTGCCTGGCAAAAACATCTTTCCACAAGAGGACAAAGCGTGATGATAAAACATTTGGATGGTGTTGAGTGGCAGGTGATGAATCTCCAGTAAGGACTAAAAAAACCCTCAACAACCTTGTATTAAAACAATTTCATCACCACTGAGAATTTCTTAATGTGCACAAGCTCTCAGACTTCTGCTGAGTGGCAGAAGAGACTGTCTGGCATTACTCCTAACTGAACTGTAATAGCCGAGTCTTGGTCACAGGCAAGGATTTTCAGCTGAACAATCACCTTGAGACTGTTTGGATCTATTGTGCCACTAAATGTAAAAATTTTCATGACTTGAGTGGGCCTGCTTACATCTCTAGGTTTGACAGGTGAACAAATTCTGTGTTCTGCTCAATTTTCTGAATCTGTCATGAAAAATATTGCTTCTGTACACAACAAATCCACCTTGAACTCAACTGTACTCATCGTATTTCTCTTGTACCAGTAATACTCCTTGTCATTTACAAAATCACACAGAATCACAGAGTCATCTGGGTTAGAAAGCACCTCTGACATCATCAAGTCCAACCCTTAATCCACTACCACTGTGGTTACCAGACCATGGCACTGAGTGCCACATCAGTCTCTTCTTGAAAACCTCCAGGGATGGAGAACCCACCACCTCCCTGGGCAGCCAATTCCAATGTCTGATCACCCTCTCTGTAAAAAATTTGTTCCTAATATCTAACCTAAATTTAGCTGTTGCCTATTAAAATGGAAGCATCTGGGAACATTAGATAGGAAATCTAAATGGGAATATTACGGCTTTCTGCAGGGAACTGGCAAAAAGTGCCTCATCCTCATAGGTCAGAGGAACAGGAATGACAAAGCAAGAAATGAGAAAAAGACTTGCTGGAGGAGCCAATCTGAAGACTTGGAGAACCATGCAGGAGAGAGAGAGAGAGGAGTCTGGCCTGTTTCTGGCACAGAATGGGGAAGGGTCTGAGTTTATTGTGAGGACAATGTGCCAAGAGCTGACTGGAAGCAGGTGGAGGTTCTAACTCACAAGATGAGCCAGAGCTTGAGCAGAAGGGTGCCTGAGGGAGGACTGTCAGTTTCATAAAGTATTGCCGAGTAAGGAAGAACCTACCCCAAAAGCTGACACAGAGGAGGACACAGGCATCCTCAACAACCTACTGGGTCTGGGTGGCCTGTTCTCCACCCTGTTCCCTCCTGGTGCTGTTGCTGAAGAAGGGGCCATACTGGCAGCTCTGGAGGTGTGTGGTAGACATGTAGCTGCTCAGTCTTTGTGAACATATGATGCAAAAGTAAGCAAAACTCCTGTTGCCCCAGTGTTTATACCCCAGTGCTTTACAGTATAGTTTTCTACTGAGTAGGAGCAGTACTGGGCTGGATCCTTTTCTGCCCCAACTCTGTCCTGGACAAAGTGGGTGAACTCTGAATTAGACAGTCTGTATGGCCACGGCTGCTGCTCTGCCACAAGAAATGATCTCTGGATATCTCTAGCAGCAGGGGTAGGACAACCTGCTGGAGGCCTCAGGTATGCAGGGGAGGAAGATGGGCTGGGCACACGAGAAGGATGCTTCAATGGTGATGTAGCCTTTTTTAATAAAGAGTGGGGTCAACACCCTCTCACCATTTCAGATACCCAAAGGTGTAGTGGATGAGACCAGGTAAAACCCTGTCTCCATCCCTGCCTCCTGAGCAGTTCTGTGAGCTCTGTGCTCTTAGGTGCAGCACAAAAATTCTCCTCAGTCTCTTAAATCTACCAGTAAAGACTGCTTCCCAGAACATTTTTAAGCATTTTCTCTGTTTGCTCTCTATCACTGGCTTTCTGGGCATGAATATTCTCATGAGCACATTTTTAATCTCAGCCCTCCAAGGTGTTAGGGATGTTTTAGCTAAGAGCATCCTCCAAGCAGTTTAATACTGCAGTCCCCACAGTGACTGTCTCAGATAGAAGCAGTGCTGTACAAAAATCCATTCCCACTCAGCATAGATGCCCATTGCTTGTCATCAGGACTGTGACACCAGCAATCCAGACACTGGCTTCTAATCACTAGGAACCATTTAGCAGAGGTTACTGCTGCCGAGATATCCTTTTCTCTTAAGAGATCTGAGAAAAAATAATTTAGAAACCAACTTGCATTTTTAGTAAATATGTTTATGAGTGTTTCTTTTATTTAATGAACATGGCATTTATTTATATTTTTACTTTTCCAAATTCAATATATAACCTTTGTTTTGGTAGTCAGAATTTCTAATAGTTTGCTTTAAATGATGCAGCATTTTGCTGCTGTGGGTGGACTGTAAATGCTGCTAATGCCTAATAAGATGTGGTTTTGCAAATTTTTTTTTTTTTTTAATTAGCCTTATACTGGCTTGAATCTCTTATATTGTCAGTCCTTTTCATCTCTTTTCAAAAACAGAATTTATTCCTCTAGTGGACTTTCTGGGCATTGCAATATATGACAAAATTAAATCAAATGTCCAAAAAGCCAGTTGGTGATCTCTTTTTCCTTTACTGACAAAAAAAAAAAAAAAAAAAAAAAAAAAAAAAAAAATTTTGAGATGCACCTTAGTTATGCACACACATATTGCCTTAGATATCCTAACATTTATTTTCACATAATGGAAGTCTAGTATTTTATATCTGAAATGTACACAAGTAAGATTCAATAGCTGCAACAACTAGAGACTGACAAAGGACCTTTCATAGAATCATAGAATCATAGAATTGGCTGAGTTGGAAGGGACCTCAGAGATCATCAAGTCCAACCCTTGATCCACTACCGCTGTGGTTACCAGACCATGGCACTGAGTGCCACATCCAGTCTCTTTTTAAATATCTCCAGGGATGGAGAATCCACTGCTTCCCGGGGCAGCCCATTCCAATGTCTGATCACCCTCTCCATAAAGAAATTCTTTCTAATATCTAACCTAAACCTCCCCTGGCACAACTTAAGACCATGCCCTCCTGTCTTGCTGAGAGGTGCCTGGGAAAAGAGACCAACCCCCCCCTGGCTACACCCTCCTTTCAGGGAGTTGTAGAGAGTGATGAGGTCTCCCCTGAGCCTCCTCTTCTCCAGACTGAACAGCCCCAGCTCCCTCAGACTCTCCTCATAGGATCTGTGCTCGAGTCCCTTCACCAGCCTGGTTGCCCTCCTTTGGACCTGCTCCAGCACCTCAATCTCCTTCCTGAGCTGAGGGGCCCAGAACTGGACACAGTACTCGAGGTGTGGCCTCACCAGGGCTGAGTACAGGGGAAGAATCACCTCCTTGGACCTGCTGGCCACGCTGTTCCTGAGACAAATATATTAATTATGTTCCTGAGACAAATAACTTTGACAAATATGTCCTCAAATCAACAAGCACTGTGAGTTCACAGGGCTAGAACTAGTTAGCAGGCATTGCATGCAAATCCACAAATCGTTCATGTTGTTGGTAGTAGTCATTTCACTACTTATGTCATCAGTGAAATTATCCCAGCTTCTTCCAGGTGTTCACACTCTTGCCTAGATGTAGGTAGATAGCCACACATATGTTTGTACAAGCACACTTGATGTGCAGACACCTTTCTTCTATGTGTACTTACGTTACTTACTGTATATAAGGAAAATTGCACTAGTTTTCTGAAGTTTCAGCTTCAGAAAAAAAGAACTTGTCCTGTCATTTTATACAATTACTCACTTTTTGTCACATAGGATGAATTTCACCATGCTTAAACCTAGCTCTGAAAATTTGATGTCCAGTCTAGTTGGAGCATCTAGATTCTGTCAGGAATGGATGGAGAGGCAGAGAGACCTCTGACATCTGGAGTTTGGTTCCAGTATACATATTTTAGAGTGGAGTCATGGGTTCATACTTTGCAGAATAAAGCTTGGTTCAGGCTGTACAGTCATTTATCAATCAGTGAAGTTCAGCAAAGTGAAAGGTGGAGCCCTCAGAGTCACCCTCACATCTGGCAAAGCATTAGCCATCTTCCCTTGGCTCAGATTTTAGTCCAGTTTTTCCCATGTACTTATGTCCACACACACATGCATACACAGCAAATTACGGCAGGACAATTCATATCTTCTTTTTCTAGTGTGGCTGGGTTAAGAGAAATAACAAAAAGCCAGCAAAGCCTGCAAAGAGTAGAAGAGAGGTATTTAGAAAGGAAATATTTGTATATGTAAAGATATTCATACTAGGAACTAACAGTCCTGCTGCTCCGTATTTTAAGTACCTAACAAATATCTGCCATCTTTAAATATGAATTAGCTAAAGAAAATTAACCCAAATAAATCTCAAAGAAAGAGAGAATCCAGTTTATTTTGTCTGAGTTGGCAGATCTTTTTGAACCTGAAATAAGCAGTTAGGACTGAGTGACGAAATGACCAAAATTATCAGTACTTTCCCCATCTTACTTTTATTAGATCAGGAAGCCATAGGAACAGATATGACTGTTGAAAGGTTACGACTTAGCAGGCAGCAGTCATGCAGTATGCTGCTCCTTTGTCAAGGATTCTGGTGTCCTGAGGAGCCACATCTGGAGGTGGTCTTTATGGAGGACTTCTGAGGAGCAGTCTTGTACTTCTGCTGTCTGGAATGATTAGGTGGAAGCCTTGCTTCTCAATCAACTCTAATCAAACTCTAAAATAAGGTAAAAAAAGCGAAATTCTGTTGCAAGTGGGTTCTGAGTTCAGCTGAGCTTGGAAGGCCAGATGTTCTCAAAAAAGGTGAAGTAACTGAAGATGTTTGTGACCTTAATGTGTAAGCTGTTTCTATTTT
>JAAWXA010000004.1:15337630-15389271 GCA_038090715.1 Florisuga fusca | reverse complement strand
CCCCCCCCCCCCCAAAAAAGACAAAACAAAACAAAACCAACCAACCA
Source organism: Florisuga fusca (assembly GCA_038090715.1). NCBI lineage: Eukaryota > Metazoa > Chordata > Aves > Apodiformes > Trochilidae > Florisuga > Florisuga fusca. The sequence goes on along the minus strand of JAAWXA010000004.1, from coordinate 15,389,224 downwards.
ACAAAACTATAACAAAACAAAACCCCCAAACCTATCAGTTATCTAAAAGATGTTAGCCAGACTGGCAGATTTATTTCTAATAGTTATGCTGGACTCTTAAATTTATATTTCTATTTTGTCTCAAGTTGTAATGGAAACAAAACTGCTAGCACAGTTACTTTCTACACCTTCTACATCATAAATGGTATGGATAATAGATAACTCCACTGTTATTCATGTTTTTCAGTTAGGAGGTAAACAGCCACTCAGACATATAAACAAATATAAAAAAAATAGCCCTGAATTATCTAAAATTTTAGATTGTGTAATGACAGACATGCTCTTGAAAGATCAGTCAAAGAAATCAGTCAACATGGCCTACAGCTTCAAGCTCCGTTAAAATTATTACATGAAACAATGTAGAACTGTGATGAGATTAACTGAAATAACATATAGGAGAATTGTCTCTATAAACCTATTTTCCTAGCAGTTGTATTTAAACAGCCTGGTTAGCTGGTGCTCAGTACAATCATCCTATACCCCTGCAAGTCACTCAGATCACAAAGAATGACAGTCAGGAAAGGATATCACACAGTCCACATGTGAGAAAAGAAATTGCTTTATTTTCAGGTATCAGTCCACCGCCCTTTTTCATCCCTTTAGGAAGCCATTTTATGTTAGTTCCCTTAAGATCAATGAAGGAAGGTGCAATGATGTTCATTTGATAGAATAACAGAAACTGAAGACAATTTTGCCTGCAAACTGACATTAAGTGGGAACACTTTTTAAACAAAATTCACAGCAACTTTAATTGTTTAGAACAAGAGATTTCCCTGGCTTATAATCACCTACGTTTGGAGAGTGAAGAAGCAGGAAGGTCATGGCTAAGTAATAACATAATTTAAAACATATTTTACTTAAGTGAACATAGAGTCCTGAATCATAAACTGTTCTAAAAATTTTTTTTTTTTTTTTTTTTTTTTTTTTTTTTTTTTTTTTTTTTTTTTTTCTTTCCTAATAACTATGCTCTGACAGACAATTTCAGAAAAAGCAAGATAAGCAATGTTTGATACACTACACAGGACTCTTCATATAACAGGTAGAGAGACCTTCAGCACTGTGCAGGTTGTTTCCTGTGCTCCAGGAAAGATGTGGTTACATGACAGAAACCAAAGGCCAGAAATAGTTTTCAAAGATATGCCCAAAAGAACTGAATGACTTAGATGACTAGATAACTTCTAGTTATATAACAAATTTACTTAATAGCCTCAAGCATGTGAGATTGGATGAAATTATGCTTTCTTAGAGGCATTTTCTTTCACTGAATTGTTTCCACAAAAGCTAGGAAGAAACTGTGGGATGCACCCTTTTGAAAGGGAGACTACAAGGGAAATTGGAAAAATATTCCAGTGGAAAAAGTAGCAAGGAAGAAGGAGCTGTATCTTCTGAAGGAGATTTCCTCGCACCCTTGAGAAAAGAAGGCTGACAAGTGATCTTATTAATGGCTATAAATATCTGAGTGGTGTGAGTCAAAAGGATAAGGCAAATCTCTTTTCAGTGGTGCCCACTAACAGGACAAAGAATAATGGGTTTAAGGTAGACCACAGGAAGTTCTACCTCAACCTGAGGAGAAACTTCTTTACTGTGAGGGTGATGGAGCAGTGGCACAGGCTGCCCAGAGAGGTTGTGGAGTCTCCTTCTCTGGAGACTTCCAAAACCCACCTGGCTGAGTTCCTGTGTGTCCTGCCCTAGTTCATCCTGTTTTGGTAGGGGTCTTGGAATAGATGATCTCTAGAGGTCCCTTCTAACATCTAACGTTCTATGATTCTAAGCAGAGCTACCCCCCAATTTAGGAAAATACAGTCAAGGAAATTGTGAAGACAAAGAAATGAATCCTTTTATGAAGTCAGACATCCACACCAATTTACACATCAGGAGTAAAATAGTCAATGTCCTCTTTCACAGGACACTACATGAGATATGTACATATAAACATATAGAAATTAATCTAATTCTCTTTGAAGCATTTATAAAATTGAGTAGTATTGGACACAAAAGGTTTGGTGTTTTAAAAACATAGGCAAATTAGTAATTGGAATCTATACAAAGAAATATTTCGTCACATTAAAGTGATTATCTCAAAGAGGATCGTAACATACTAGAGAAATAGTAATTTGGTGAATATATGGAATAATAACACGTGAAAAATACTGATAGTCAGGATTTTATAGATTCAGAAAGATTATGTGGCATGCTACATAGGACTGAAATGGAAGAGGCAGGAACATATAATGGAAAATGCATCAAAATACCATTATTATTATTATTATTATTACTATTACTATGTTGTTACTGTTACTATTACGATTACTAATTATTTCATTCTGCAGTGAAGGAAAACTTCTCAGCTCTCACCAATCCATTATCTGTTTTGGTTTTCCATTGAATCACAGAATGGTTTGGGTTGGAAGAGATCTTAAAGATCATTTGGTTCCAGCCCCCCTGCATGGTCAGGGACACCTCCCACTAGACCAGGTTGCTCAAAGCTCCATCCAACCTGTCTTTGAACACTTCCAGAGAGGGGGCAGCCACAACTTCCCTGGACAGCCTGTGCCAATTTCTTACCACCTGGACTGTCAAGAGTTTCTTCCTCCTATCAAGTCTAAATCTTATGTCACCAGTCTGACATGTGAGAGCTTCAAAGTTCTGAGTTTTTCCTTTTCATCTCAAGCTGTAATGGGAATGACCAACATATATAAACAATATATAAAAAATCTGGTGCTAATAAAGATCTAACAGTTAATCTTAGCTACAGAAATATTCAAGCAGATATGTTATTTTGCCCTAAGCTATCTAGAATTCAATAACTTTCTAATTATAAGTAACAAACTTGCTATGAAGCATTTTCACAGGTATCTCACCAAACATGCTTTTGAAATATTATTATCAATGCACAAGAGTGCCACAGATCAACATCACTAACACTTCTGGAAAGGCTTCTGTTGACGGTGCATGAAGCAAAATGAATAGCAGCAAAATGACAAGTGGCAACTTAAGTTTATTCTTTACTGAAGAGAGATACATTTTGTATGCATATTTTACTGGTGGGCAACAACAGACAGTTCAAAAGGGGAGAAAATTATACATAAATAAATCGAAGAAATAAATTGTAAATATCCTTTGAAGTTGTTTTTTTTTTTTTCTACCAAACGTTACTAATTAATAAACCCCCAATGTCAGACATATCATCTAACCAGGTGCAAAACAGCAAAGAAGGCTATAATGAAACCTACTATTATTATGAATTTTCACAGTGTAAGAGATAAACAGCGTTTTATAGGCAGGCTCCCTGGAACGCAGTTTATATTAGATATTCTTTGCCAATTTATCTGAGGCCATAAATTCCTAAATATAAATCATTTTAGGTGAATTATCAACAGCAGTGATGGATCCCTAGAGCTCTGATTCTTGTATCACAAGTTAAAACATTAGCTGTCATGGATAGGCTTAACTGACTTCAGAGAACTACTACTGAAGGGACTACAGTACATCCCCATTCTCTTTATAATGTAGCCCTCTATTTCCCTCCAATATCAACCTGAAATATAATTTAATTTCCTTAGGATAATTTTTCTTAGCAAACATTCACAGACATAGGACTTTTTTTTCTCTTTATATATGAAGAGTCTAACACAATGAAGGTGCTACACTTGACTATGACAGCACTACAACACTAAAGAAGTATTTTTCCAATTTCTTATTCCTAGGAGAGCAGAAAAATCAAAGCAAAATTATACAAAGCACTGAAAATTTAAGGTTTTAGTTTGTTCTTAAAGACGCTTCCTGGGTCAGAATATGTTTACAGAAATATTACATAACTGAAGGAAAATACTTCTAATATTTTCCTCTTATTCTAAGGTAGTTACATACCAACTGTAGAAGACTAGGCACAGGTATAAGAATGGTTCCATTGTGTAGTTTTGTAGTCAAAAATTACATTAAAAGTATCTTAAAACCCTGTGAAAATTCTGTTTTTTTGTTTTTCTCTTTTTACTTTTTGACACTCAACATGAAAACACTGGAAAACATTATGATAACATGAGTATGAAAAAAATATAGTGGGACAGTGACAGATCAGGCTTACACCAAGCACATCTAAAAAGCAAAGACTATCAGACTATCAGAATTACTCATCTGTTGCATTATCAGTTTTCAAGAGTTCAGTGCTGTGACAGCAAGACATAGATGGCTCTTTTCAAAACCTTTTGGAAATTCATAGAATCAGTGAATGGTTTGGGTTGGAATAGACCTGAAAGATCACCAAGTTCCAGCCTTTTTGCCACAGACAGGGACACCTCCCACCAGACCAGGTTGCTCAAGGCCCCATCCAACATGGCTTTGAACACTTTGAGGGAGGGGGCAGACACAATTTCCCTGGGCATCCTGTGACAGTGTCTCACCACCTTCACAGAAAAAGATTCCTTCCCAATATCTAATCTAAATCTACTCTCTTTCAGCCTGAAACTCCCTAAAATTCCCCTCTAAAAAGGCCCTCCTTCAGGTACTGGAAGGCTACTGGAATGTCTCCCAGAAATCCCTCACCCTCACAGCTGAATCTGCCTTGTTGCTTTCCTCAACTACATCAAAAGGAGAACTCTGGCATTTCTTTTTGAAAAACAAAGAAATACACCACATGCTAAATAGCAGAAATAAATAAAATAAATAAATAAATAAATAAATAAAAGTAAACAGTCACAAGTAGAGAATAAAAATAATATTCAAGATTGTCAGAAAAACACAATACTGTCACAGAGAAGCTTTTGTGAGCAATGATGACCTTTCTTTTCATGATGGAGTATTTTGTCATATAGCACTTTGCTGCTCTAGGTTTGGAATTTTCATTTTTTTCTTTTCCAGATTAAGGCAATTTATTTGTCCTGGTGTCAATCTAACAGGGCTGGAGTTTGGCACTTAGTGAATTTCAGCAGCTATTGAGCACAAGTCCCCTAGACTTTTTTTTTATCATTATTATTGATATTATTTATTTTCTCATCTAAAAAATGAGGAAGAGTTTCATTTAATGACAGAATGAGAGCCAGGCAAAAAAACCAAAACCTGACAGTCATTAGAGAAAGGAGAAAACCAAAAGGTCTATTGGTGAGGAAGAAAGGAAAGGCAGAATAACGAGAAACTGCAGGACCTAAGAATGTCACTCTGGAGAATGAAATGCGTAGAAGTAGGGCATCTACATTTTCACACTAGTGTTTCATATTATTCATATTATTCATTACACCTTTTCTGTAATGTGATGGATAAGGACATGGAAAAGGTATTCTGTATCACAAAGACTGCAGAATATACAGAATTAAACATACCGATTAATAAACAAGCCTAAACATCACATGAAACTTTGAATTATCTATTTAGAAAACTAACAATAGTTCTTCAAAAAGGCTTCCACATACAAACAAGAAAGAGTTTGTACTCTTTCTCCTGACACTGGAAGCATATTAACAGAGCTTTTTTTGTTCAATAATTATGTTTTGTTTAGGACATCTGTGTCTAGTATAATAAGCTGTTTTGAAGACTCCTTACTGTAACAGAAATTTTGTAGATATTACTGAAATCCCAGGCTTGTGTGTTATGTATATACTTACACAAGGTACTGATCTGCTTTCAGCCCACACACATACAGCAGGCTTGTCACAAAGATGGTGATTAATGGAGTGCTTCTTTTCAGCATTGGACCACTAACTTTTTCTGACTCCTGCTGGCAGGTGTGCCTCTACTGCTGCAGGCAACCGTGATAAAGACAGTGAGATCTAGAAGGAATCTTTGAAACATCCAGGCTTGGGAATGAGACCAGAGATTTGCAATCTGTTATTATGATTTCAGTGATGAAGGAAATAAATCCAAGGATGTGAGGTTGAACTTTAGCACCGTTCATAGCTCTCATCAGTATGAGAATACAATTCACTCAGATTTTCATGTTTTCACACATGGGCATTGTGAAGTTTTGTTGTTGCTTTTGATAGTGCAGACTGTGAGACTCCATGTGGCTCTGCCGAAGAGGCAGCTCTCAAAAGGCCTGCTGTCTCAGCTCTGAGTCACTCAGACTGCCTCTGGCACCAAGAAAGGCTCATTGGTGCTGAGAATACCAGGAGCCTCTGCCATTCGGATGAGATAAGGCCATGATGAGACTGATGCAAAACAGAGAGAATGATACATTTCTCTCTAGGGAAGTCTGGCTCTATACACTATGCACTGAGGCAGGAAAAGACACAACCTGGCCTGAATGAGTAAACAAAAAACAGAAAAGCAATCACTTTTAACATCAAGAATGAAATCATGATATGCAACACATGATCTACCTACAAATCATGATGTATAAGCTATTCATACTATTCTACTCATAAACTGAGTATCCACACATCCTGAATAAAACAAACTGGATTTTTAAATTCCATGTTGATACACAATTGCCTTAGCTGGGCACAGGAAGAACTCATTTGGCTACTGGGAAGACCAGTCACACAAGAAACAGAATTTACATGGGGTGTTAATCCTACAAATAGTAACAGAACCTGGCAGGGGTATATTTTCCTAGACCTGTAACAGATACCATCAGTCTGGTTGTTTTTCCTGCAAGAAGCAACAGACTGTTGGCACACTAGACAAAGATGGTCACACTTCTTTGAGTGCTCAAGCTGTGCTTCACAAGCCATATTGCCATTTCATAATGAAAAATACACTGACATTACACAGAGAGGCGTGCAACTAAAGACATTACTTATTGTTATTCTCTTTCAGAATTTTGAATTTTACATAGAACACACGGTGATACAGGCCTCTATTTCCTTAGATATCTGAGGAAATTAGAATTAAAAGAAAACTGTGAAAGCCTAGTATGCATAAACAATGCAAGGACTGAGCTCATACAAAAAAAAAAAAAATTCACCACTTCTACGTGCAAAAAAGTGACTGAGATGGAAAGACTCCTAATTAACATAAATAGCTAGTATACCATCATAGTCTTGTAATGAAGGAAAACTTTTTTACTGTTCAGAATGACTTTAGGATCTAATGTGCAAAATACGTTCAACAGAAACAGGTTTTACACACATTGAAAAAAATTGCAAATGTATATTTTAAATGGATGTCAGTTATAACCCAGGAAAAAAATTAAATAGAAACTGAAATTCTTTCATTCATTCATTTTTCCCATCATAGAGAAAGGGTGGGAGTGGAAACTTAATTTTTGTCCTTGCCCAAAGACAAGTAAGAGCACAGGATGGAGAGGCTTCCACTTACAACCACCAAATAAAGCCACTAACAGTTGCTTGCAGTATTGAAAGAGATCTTTGGGATTAGCACTTAGTAAAATTCCTTCGGCTGTTTATGCACAATATATGTAAATTCATGTTCCTCAGACACTTAAAGCCTCTTACTCTGAGAAGAAGTACAGTCTTTGTGATTACATCCATTGGCACACAAACAAATAATAATGCACAAAAGTGGGAGAAAAGGAAGGCTGTATTTTAGGCTTGCAGATGTTAGCCAAGTTTGGGACTAGATGTTAGCCACAAATACTCATACTTTTTCCCCTAAATATCTATTTGTTTTACACAAATGGATGGTATGTCATATATTTGGCACTGAAATGTCTTTCCACTGTTCTTTGCAATGCTGTATGAAAGAAAAAGTTGGAAAATATAACTAAATTCAATCATTAAAGTTGTATTTGAATCTCCAACCTTGAGTTCCTCAAGTCAAATGACCTATAAGAAAAGGAATAAAAAAGATTACAGACCTCTAATCTGGCTGGGAGGGAAAGTGAGAAGGGGGTGATAGAGAAGAGGATGAGCCCCTAGTACAAGCTGAACAATGTATTTAGTCACTTGATTGGTGATATGGGGGAATATAGAGATGAAGATTAAAAAAGGAGAAAGTAAACAAAATGAGATAAAAGGCTGGTAGAATAAATAGAAAAAGAAAGATTTATTTGTAACTCTATATTTCTAATCAAAACTTTAATTTCAACAGTTTTATACAAAAAAAGTCACAGAGCTTTGAAAAATTATTGAGTCCATTGCTGTGGTGTTTATTACGTACTTCAAATACAAGTATACTTTTTCAAAAGATTAACAGACTAAATTGGGAAACAGAAAATATTTCCCATTGAAAAACATATTCCCACTGAATATACAGAAATATAGAAACTATTTTGTCTGATCTATTAAACTCTTCCATCACTCTTGGGCAGAGTAGATATATTATAAAAATCTGTATTAGAGATTAAATTATAACAGAAGAATTGTGATTCTGTGGTTTTGTACTACTGTGAAGTACTGTATTTAACTTTGAGAACAAGTGAAAAGTATCAAAGTGTGCCATTATGCTGTGTTTATAAACAATTAATAAATCCTTAAACAAAAAAAAAGAGCCACTAATATGGCAACATATACATAAAAATAGCTATAGGACAGTCTTGAAATAATTCCTATTTGAACTGGAAAATATTTTCAGGAGGAAAAAATTCCTGGTGTTGTGTTGACCTTAGTTGTCAGACACCCACTCAGCCATCTCTACAGAAAAAAGAGAATCCAGCACAATTATTCTTTGAAAGGTTAAGCACTCATATTGTAGAAATGCCTGCTTGATACATAATCTGATTTTCCAGCTTTAACCTTCAGCCATGTTGAAATTTTCAGTATTCATGATTTTTACTAGTACATCATGGATATATTCATATTAATAAATGTCAGGGCATATTAGAAAGAGTGATGCTTTTAAGCACTCATTTTCATAAATTCATTTGGTATTCACTGAAATAAGAGCAGTCAGAAGAAATCTGTTTTGTAGTAATGTGGATGTCATATCTATTCTTTAGAACGATTGCTCTAATCTAGCATCATTATACTATTAAAATTACGTGTCACCAGACATTTTGATAAAGAATTATGATGCAGATGTGCAAAGTAAGCAAATAATTGCCTGATTATCAGTTAGAAATGATAACATAAGAGGCTGCACAGGCCAACTCGATCACTATCAGGAAGATTTAACAGATTAAATTCTGGAATAATTTCCTGTAAGAAATAAACAATTGCAGCACTTGAAATGCCAACCCTGAGTTTTCAGCTTCTGCCTAACAAATCTTTAAGTCTGCAAAACATACATATGGAATTATCAGGCTGTCATCTTTGAAATACCTAAATCCAATAAACATCTGTCCTTTCCTCTGAGACTGTAATGCTCCAAAGATTTCTTCTCACAATATTCACATCAATGGAGAAAGTACTGTTTTACCACACAAACACTTCTTTTTTAAACTCAACAAAACAAGCTCACAAGCAAAACTACGATTTGTTTCAGGGAAAAAAAAAAAGTAAATGAAAAGGAAGGAGCAAGTATCATTAAAACTCCTGTTTTAAATACCATGGAAAAGTGATGACAGGTATCTAAATTACATTTCTGAGACTTTTCAGTCTTGAAATTTCTCCCAGTACTTCAACATATTTTTTCAAACTTTGTCACATAAAAACAAAACAAAAAACAACCAACCAAACAAGAACAAAACAGAAGAAAAAAGCCACAAGAGAAAACAAACAAAAAAACCCCCACTGGTTAAATGTTAGCAGAAGTTTTGGTTGTTGTGTTTTCCTTAAATACATAAATTCTTCAGAATTATTCAAATGTCGGTGTCATGCTTGCTTCAACTAAATCTTTCACCATTACAGTCAGTGAAGGAAAAATCAGGTTGTAAAATAATTGTAGGAAAAAAACTGCCCTCTACAAGTTGTTTCCATGATTACCTGATAAAATGTTTTTAAGAAACAGCAAAGCAAAATTTCATGACAAATTGCTCAGGTTAACTTATTTCTCTGAAGAGTCAGAGAATAACCTTAGCGACAACATTTAAAAGGTTGAGTTCTCTCTTTAGCACAGCAATCACTAGGACATAAAAATATAGGAATCTTAAGTATGATCAGGGCTGACATGAAGTGGCAGTAGCTCAACAAAAGGAATGATCAGTTCTGCATGTCCATGCAACAAGCAGTACAGCAGAACAAACCACAGTGTACTCCATTGACCTGATTGATTACTGAGAAGTTGAGGGAAGAGAAAGAAACGGAGCAACAACGAAAAAATTCTCACACTCAAACCAGTGGAGAAGTTAATTTCACAGTGGTGGGGGGTTGTGGGTCTTCTTTCGTGGGAGATTTCAAAAAATGAGGACACCTATCACAGCATGGAAGCAGAGCCTTATCCAAAAGCCTCCAGGACCACTTCTTCTTTTACTGCAATCTATGGATGGGTTTGATTGACTGAACATCTACAACTTCAGGGGTTTTTTTTTCTTTCTTCCTTTGTTGAATTACAGGCACACCTAGAAATATGCAGGGTTAACTCAAGATTTTTCCAAGCAAGCAGCTTGACTGTGTCAGGAGGATCTATTTGGTTTTAGGAACATCATCTATAATTACAAAATTTAGATTTAATGCAGCCCATGTGCTGCAATTTTTCAATAACCAATGATCTAAATGTCTAAAATCTGAGTTGCATACCTTTAATATTAAATTTCCTCTATTTTACTATCCTAGCCATTGTGCATTGCCATTCAAAAATTTTTTAGAATCCATTAGCAGTTGAAATAATGAAATATAGAATTGAATTGTCAGCCTAAATCATTTTGTTTGTGTTAGAAATATTGATGGTTTAGTGTTTCTTTTAATGGCAAAAGCATCAGGCTTTCATACACCTGACACTCTATTCCCTGCCAAAGCATGACAAATGATGAAAAAAGATGTGAATACTAACATACCCCATGTCCCAGATCACAGCAGAGTATTGTCAATCTAACAGGAACACCTGTTTAAAGATTATTATATGACTATTTTAAGAGCTCAGGATTTCAAGTCACAGTAGATTAATTTTCCTTAGACGTGACTCATTAAAATTTATGGGCTTTGGGCTTGGGTTGGGTTTTTATTTCTTTGTTTGCATTTGTTTTTATGTTTACAAGTGCCTACCAGTACAGAAGGAAAATTTCTCCTTCATGGTACACATGATATAAAGTCAAGCTCCTAAGATGATCCTGAAGTCAAAGAATTTAGACAGGTAAAGTGCCAAAAAAAAAAGCTAATTTGTGTAAAATGAATAATACCAGAAAACTAAAATACTACTGGGTGAATAAAAAATACTGAAATAAGGCCATGTTAATCTTACTAATAGACAAGACATTAAACAATAAAAGATTATAAAAAAACCTGAAGGTATTCTTATTTTAGACCTATTGGGATCCTGTGTGTTGTTACAAAGGTAAATACAGAATACAAATTATATTACCTTTAATGAAGGTAAGTGCTGAAATGGTGCAATGTATTTTTCTGAGATGGAGATCAATTTTATGTGTATGTATACTACAGGTACCCAGCAGGTCTCTAAGTAGCATAATTTCAGTTTAATCTATTGAATCATCACAGAAAAGGAACAAAGAATCCAGAACCTCTTGTATCAATTTTTCCTTTGGATCTCTGTCTCTTGTCATTTCTGCTAGGAAGTGATCTACCAAATTCTACCTATGATTTTCCCCCAAGGAAAACTTAAGACAAAAAACCAAACTTAGATTCTACTCTCGTTTTCTTGAAGGTAATTCTAATGTTAAAGCAATAGGAAGATATTGGATAAAAAAATGTTTGCCTAGTTTTCTTTACGAATAAATTACTATTTGATGATAAAGATATATATGAGAGAACATATGAAGAGATAAATAATCACAAGCTTAATGATAAACAGTTATTTGAATACAGGCTCATTAACAACGAATCTACCTGAATTTTTTTCTTTCTGGTTGTATTTTGTTAGCCTTTTGGTAACAGTAATTTCCAGGACACATTGTTTGTATAAGCCAGTGTATCTTTCAAGGATTTTATTACAGGGGACGCAAACCTCATTTAAATTCACAAACACAGTGTTGCAATATGAAAGCCTTCTGCTTAAAAATGACTAATCAATAGCGATGCTTTCAGTTTGTCTGAAGAAGTTAACAAATTTCAGCTCACACAAATGAAATCTGACCAGATGAGATGAAAAGCCTTGATGCATTTGTGAGAGTGAGTACATGATTTGGCTTCCTAATTGACAGACTTTGTAGTGATGTGGAAAAAATTAAGGAAAAGATTAAAAATTTCAATGGGAAAACATTTTCTCCTGGAAGCCTTTCCTCCAATGGAAGTTAACATCTGATAAACAAATATCTATTTCTAGTGAAACAATAAACCACAGAAATGCTAAGTGGTTTCTGATGAAGAAACAGAATTCTTAAAATGTATCTTCTGCAAGGTAAGATGCCTGAAAGTACTTTTTTACTATTTTTTCTCCTAAATTATTAGTATTGTTGAAGGTGCTCTATCTCTGATCAGGTATTTTTTGTAAAATACCTTTTCAGGACTTCTGGAAGGGAAAAATCAAATGAACAAAAACAATCAAACAAAACAAGTTAGGAGCATGTTGAAGGCTGTGGTTCCATTTAGGATTTCCTCCTTAACTTTGGGAAAGAAATCTGGAAAAAGAGCGGCATGACCTAAACCACTGGGCTAGTTAGCACTACTCAAAGTATTGAGGAAGCTGTAGGATTCAGACGGTAATGCACAGGTGAACAAAAATAAAGAAGAAATCTGGAGCATGGGAATAATTCCTAAGTTGCCTTGAAGAAATTTACTTTGATAAATGAGAAGAACAAATGTCAGAAACAGACATGAGTATGTTCTAGGTTTACCAGACTATGGTTGATTATGCTATTCCAAAATCTGGATAGTTGGTCTATTAAAATACAACATAAAAAACAGATACAGAGAAGGCTTTATTATGCTAAAATGTGAATAGACTTGAAGACATGTTAACTGCAGTCACAAATCCAGAGGGGAAAACATGTGATAAGGAAAATCTGGTAATATCTCAGTAACTAGTCTTCCTACTTGCTCACAAATGATTTGTCCCTTGGTATTTTGAGGGACTTATACTGATAAATACTTATCAGGTTAGCAATGATGCTTGTCTTGGGTCAGTGCAGTGGCATTTTGGAAGGAGGGGGGCCACAGGGGTGGCTCCTGTCAGAAGCTGATGGAAACTTCTCTGGTTCCAGTGCTGGCCCCACCTCTGGCCAAGGCCGAACAGATATGGGAAGGTGGATGTGCCTCTGGGAGTAACATATTCACGAAGGGGAAAATGAAACCTTTAAAATATTAAACAAACACCTGCAGAGAAGAGGAGAGAAGGAGGTGAGAGAGCAACGCCAGAGCAAAGACACCAAGGTCAGTGAAAGAGCAGGAAAGGTCCCCGAGCAGAGGTCCCCCGCAGCCCGTGGTGAGATGGCGGCTGTGCCCCGGCAGCCCATGGAGGAGCGCGGTGGGGCAGTCCCTGAAGGACCACGGTGGGGTAAATGTGAATTTGTAGCCCCTGAAGTGTCACGGGTGGGCAGACATAGAGCCACAGCCCACAAAGGATCACGGGGAGGGTCAGATGTGTATCTGCAGCCGTGTAGGAGCCCGTGTGAGAGGAGGTGACTGCTCCCGCAGCAGCCGTGACTCTGTGTGCAGCCCAGGCGGGAGCAGTCTGTGCCTGAGGGACTGCACCTGTGGGAGGGACTCATGTCCCAGGGGTTCCTGAAGGACTCTCCCGGGAGAGGGACCCCGCCTTGGAGCGGGGGAAGAATGTGAGGAGTCCTCCCCCTGAGGAGGAAGGAGCGGCAGAAACAGCGTGTGGGGAACTGACCCTAAACCCCCCCTGCCCCTCCCTGTGCCCTGAGGGGGAGGCAGCAGGGAAAGGATCCGGGGCCACTGGCCAAGGCTGAGCCCGTAAGCAACACTGGCAGCACCTCTAAGATTACATATTTANAAGCAAAACTACGATTTGTTTCAGGGAAAAAAAAAAAAAAAAAAAAAAAGTAAATGAAAAGGAAGGAGCAAGTATCATTAAAACTCCTGTTTTAAATACCATGGAAAAGTGATGACAGGTATCTAAATTACATTTCTGAGACTTTTCAGTCTTGAAATTTCTCCCAGTACTTCAACATATTTTTTCAAACTTTGTCACATAAAAACAAAACAAAAAACAACCAACCAAACAAGAACAAAACAGAAGAAAAAAGCCACAAGAGAAAACAAACAAAAAAACCCCCACTGGTTAAATGTTAGCAGAAGTTTTGGTTGTTGTGTTTTCCTTAAATACATAAATTCTTCAGAATTATTCAAATGTCGGTGTCATGCTTGCTTCAACTAAATCTTTCACCATTACAGTCAGTGAAGGAAAAATCAGGTTGTAAAATAATTGTAGGAAAAAAACTGCCCTCTACAAGTTGTTTCCATGATTACCTGATAAAATGTTTTTAAGAAACAGCAAAGCAAAATTTCATGACAAATTGCTCAGGTTAACTTATTTCTCTGAAGAGTCAGAGAATAACCTTAGCGACAACATTTAAAAGGTTGAGTTCTCTCTTTAGCACAGCAATCACTAGGACATAAAAATATAGGAATCTTAAGTATGATCAGGGCTGACATGAAGTGGCAGTAGCTCAACAAAAGGAATGATCAGTTCTGCATGTCCATGCAACAAGCAGTACAGCAGAACAAACCACAGTGTACTCCATTGACCTGATTGATTACTGAGAAGTTGAGGGAAGAGAAAGAAACGGAAAAACAACTAAAAAATTCTCACACTCAAACCAGTGGAGAAGTTAGTTTTTACAGTGGTGGGGTTGTGGGTCTTCTATCGTGGGAGATTTCCAAAAATGAGGACACCTATCACAGCATGAAAGCAAGCCTCCAGGACCACTTCTTCTTTTACTGCAATCCACTGTGGATGGGTTTGATTGACTGGACATCTACAACTTCAAGGGTTTTTTTTTTCTTTCTTTCTTTGTTGAATTACAGGTACACCTAGAAATATGCAGGGTTAACTCAAGATTTTTCCAAGCAAGCAGCTTGACTGTGTCAGGAGGATCTATTTGGTTTTAGGAACATCATCTATAATTACAAAATTTAGATTTAATGCAGCCCATGTGCTGCAATTTTTCAATAACCAATGATCTAAATGTCTAAAATCTGAGTTGCATACCTTTAATATTAAATTTCCTCTATTTTACTATCCTAGCCATTGTGCATTGCCATTCAAAAATTTTTTAGAGTCCATTAGCAGTTGAAATAATGAAATATAGAATTGAATTGTCAGCCTAAATCATTTTGTTTGTGTTAGAAATATTGATGGTTTAGTGTTTCTTTTAATGGCAAAAGCATCAGGCTTTCATACACCTGACACTCTATTCCCTGCCAAAGCATGACAAATGATGAAAAAAGATGTGAATACTAACATACCCCATGTCCCAGATCACAGCAGAGTATTGTCAATCTAACAGGAACACCTGTTTAAAGATTATTATATGACTATTTTAAGAGCTCAGGATTTCAAGTCACAGTAGATTAATTTTCCTTAGACGTGACTCATTAAAATTTATGGGCTTTGGGCTTGGGTTGGGTTTTTATTTCTTTGTTTGCATTTGTTTTTATGTTTACAAGCGCCTACCAGTACAGAAGGAAAATTTCTCCTTCATGGTACACATGATATAAAGTCAAGCTCCTAAGATGATCCTAAAGTCAAAGAATTTAGACAGGTAAAGTGCCAAAAAAAAAAGCTAATTTGTGTAAAATGAATAATACCAGAAAACTAAAATACTACTGGGTGAATAAAAAATACTGAAATAAGGCCATGTTAATCTTACTAATAGACAAGACATTAAACAATAAAAGATTATAAAAAAACCTGAAGGTATTCTTATTTTAGACCTATTGGGATCCTGTGTGTTGTTACAAAGGTAAATACAGAATACAAATTATATTACCTTTAATGAAGGTAAGTGCTGAAATGGTGCAATGTATTTTTCTGAGATGGAGATCAATTTTATGTGTATGTATACTACAGGTACCCAGCAGGTCTCTAAGTAGCACAATTTCAGTTTAATCTATTGAATCATCACAGAAAAGGAACAAAGAATCCAGAACCTCTTGTATCAATTTTTCCTTTGGATCTCTGTCTCTTGTCATTTCTGCTAGGAAGTGATCTACCAAATTCTACCTATGATTTTCCCCCAAGGAAAACTTAAGACAAAAAACCAAACTTAGATTCTACTCTCGTTTTCTTGAAGGTAATTCTAATGTTAAAGCAATAGGAAGATATTGGATAAAAAAATGTTTGCCTAGTTTTCTTTAGGAATAAATTACTATTTGATGATAAAGAAATATATGAGAGAACATATGAAGAGATAAATAATCACAAGCTTAATGATAAACAGTTATTTGAATACAGGCTCATTAACAACGAATCTACCTGAATTTTTTTCTTTCTGGTTGTATTTTGTTAGCCTTTTGGTAACAGTAATTTCCANNNNGCCGTGTAGGAGCCCGTGTGAGAGGAGGTGACTGCTCCCGCAGCAGCCGTGACTCTGTGTGCAGCCCAGGCGGGAGCAGTCTGTGCCTGAGGGACTGCACCTGTGGGAGGGACTCATGTCCCAGGGGTTCCTGAAGGACTCTCCCGGGAGAGGGACCCCGCCTTGGAGCGGGGGAAGAATGTGAGGAGTCCTCCCCCTGAGGAGGAAGGAGCGGCAGAAACAGCGTGTGGGGAACTGACCCTGAACCCCCCCTGCCCCTCCCTGTGCCCTGAGGGGGAGGCAGCAGGGAAAGGATCCGGGGCCACTGGCCAAGGCTGAGCCCGTAAGCAACACTGGCAGCACCTCTAAGATTACATATTTAACAACAGCAACTGGAGACGGTAATGAGAATATGAGAGTGCAACTACTCTGCAAATATCAAGGTCAGTGAAGAAGAAGGAAGGGAGTGCTTCAGGAACCAGTGAAGAGACTCCCCTGCATCCCATTGTGAAGGTTATGATGAGGCAGGCTGTACCCCTGCAGCCCATGGATGTTCACTATGGAGCAGATATCCATATGTAGTCCCTGGCAGATACCACACTGGAGGAGGTGGATGTACCTTGAAGGAAGCTATGGCCCTATGGAATGGAGCCAGCACTGGAGCAGGTTTGCTGGCAAGACTTGGGACCCCATGGGGGCCCCACACTGGAGCAGCCTGTTCCTGAAGGACTACACCTCATGGAAAGGCCCACACTGAAGCAATTTGTCAAGAACTGCAACCTGTGGGAAGGACTGGCATTGGGGCAGTTCATGAAGGACTGTCTCCCACAGACAGACAGTAGGGTCCCAGAGACCCTACTTTGGATCAGGGGAAGAGTGTGAGGAGGAAAGACTGGCAGAGACAACTGGTGCAGGTAGAGAAGCCAGGAGTGATGCCGAGCCTGGGAAAATGGGAGGGATGAGAGGAAGTTGTTTTTTATACTTGTTCCTATTTGTCTTATTTTCTTATTAATTGGCAATCAACTAAATCAATTTACCTGAGCTGAATCTGTTTTGCCTATGATAGTAACTGATAAGTGATCTCCCTGTCCTTATCCTGACCCCATGAGCTCTTTGCTGTATCTTCTCCTTCTGTCCAGTTGAGGAGGAGAAGTGATGGAGTGGCTTAGTGGACATTTGGCACCCAGCCAATGTTAACTCACCATGAATTGTATCATATTGTTAATCAACATTGTCCTTTTCTGTTCAATTTTTTAATCCATTGTTATGAGAAACTTTCCACATTAAAACCACATTCCATTATCTCCACTTTTCTCCATATAAATTATCATCTCTGAGAAATTATTGGGAAATGAGGCTCTATGTCTAATATTCTAAATTTGAAAACTGACTGCTGTATTTTGAAATCAGATATTTTGTGGATTTTTTTTGCTATGACAAGGAGGAGTTTCCTACAAATTTCAAAGTGTACACTTTAAATACAGAACAGGCACACACCTCACTCACAAAAAAAAAAAAAATCCCTCAAGTCCCACAGCCAGAAGACAGAAAGAGAGCCAGTTACTTTGGAGTATTAATACTAAGGATCAGTCAGGAAGCAATGAAAATGGATATAAAACCAGACATATTTACAATGAATTACTCACTCTGTTACTTCAGCTCATACTGCACTGGGATTTAGTTATTAAGTACTGCCATCAAGATGAATTCACTCAACTCAGAAAGACAATTAGTAAGACTGCAAATTTTCTTGGCAGTCAGAAAGACTTGGCTTACATTCTGCAACTTGTCCAGAACCAAATGAAATGCAAAGTATTGCTTTTTCCCTTGTCTAATTTTCTAGTATCGTTCTTACCTACCATCCTTATATCTACTAGTTCAAATAAAATTCTTCAGGTTTCTTATACTTTGTTTATATACTAAATTTTCCAATGAAAAGACACGGAGTGTGTCATTGTATCCTTTACTATGCATAACGAACTCTCATACAGCAAATAAAAGAATAGATTGCTCAAGATACTAAGTGTGTTTGTTGGCTTTCTTATATTTGTCCTAGGTCTATATCACTGATCATAAAACAAAATTATTTGTGTTTTTCTCAGCTTTTTTCATTCATTTACAAAATTACAAAGATACCAAATAGTTTTCAGATAAAATTACATGTTCTCTTCCCTTTAATCATAAAATGGATTTCATACATTTGTACACTTGTGGTGGTACAGCTCCCACTGGGTCACTCAGCAGTCTGAAGACAAACCAACATTGTGTAACTTTGGTTACAAGTGCAGTGAGTTGAGACAATGCATTTCCTTCTTGCATGGGTTACAAGTGCAGTGTGTTGGGATGGTCAGGCTTGCCCTTCCTGACCATACCTGAAACTCCTGCTGCCTAAGGCATAGCCCAGCCTGGGAGGTACCAGAACTGTACAATCACCAGAATCACCTAATAGAAGTTGTGGCCAAAACAAATACAAAAACAAACAAAAAAACAAAAACAACAACAACAACAAAAAAAACCCAAGGGGGGAAACAAGAGAAAAAAAAAAAAAACTACCCACAAACAAAAAAATCCTAACCAAAGTCAATCATCTAGCAACCCAAAAAATAGTGAACCTAAGTGAGACTATTTGAGCTCTCCATGCTTGCAGCTGGCTGTCACCTAGTGTACCCCTCTGAGCTGGGATGTATGTAAGGGTAGATTTTCCGAGGTTCAGGCATCATCTGCTGATAGATGCTGACAAAGAAGAAGGGTTCAAAGATTGGCCAATGGTGAATATCGAAGAAGAAGAGTGAGTGAGAAGAAGAGTCCTTATAATTGTATTTCATGAAGTTTAAAGAACATTTGATACAAGTAATTGATTACAATTTTCAAAGGACAGAATCTACATCATAGGTCAACCTCTTTATTTCTGTGTGTTTGTGCGTGTATAATTTGATTTAAGAAACTGTTGTAAGTCTTGCACAAACCTTGCCATCCTTGAAACTTTAACTAAGCTGCTGTTTGATTGTAACAACTTTCGTTAAATCACTCGATTAATTGTCTGATGATCAAGTCTAATTAAGTATCATGCAATCTAATCCTATGAGTTACCTAATAATAAATCCTAATTTGCTGCTACCTTAAAACTGTGTAAGATCTCAATTTGCAGCAAGCTACCTTCCACTGTCCCCTGTGAAACAATGGCATGTATGCATAATGCATGAAGAACTAATTGCATTTGGTGGCATTCTGGAGAACACACCAAGAAGACACTGATACATTATAAAAAAAAAAAAAAATCTGTGATGATGTTAGCCTTTTTAAAATCAAATATCTTTCAACTTTTTTCATTATTGGTCTGCCAATCCTTTTTCTGCCTTATTCTGAATACTGATGAATTATTTGGAAACAAATATCTAAACTACTATAAATAATATTAATAGAGTAAAAAAAAAAAAAAAAAAAAAAAAGTAAAAACGAATGCAAAATTTAGTAAGCTCAGGGTCTAAATCTGAGTATTAAATGAGTCAAGGATCAAAGGCACAGTTTGGGCCTCTTATTTTAGAATGCAATGCATTTTATAAGCCATTTTCACACATTGATTAATACAGGAAAAGCACAGTACTCAAGGAATCAGCTTTTCTTTCCTAGACAGAGTTTAGGCTGAAATCCTAGGTGGCTCTTAGCTTCAGAACTGCAGTGACCAAGAAATCTTTGCAGCATTTTAACAAAATAGTGAAAAAAAAAAATGTAGAAGTAATTTTGCCTCTTTGATCAACAGTGAAGGAAATGGAGGATAGAAAAGCCACAGTAAAATTTCTTCAGTTCATCAAATTAAATAAAGCCAAATCTACAGCAGGACTTGATGGTTTTGGTATTTCAAAAAGTCAATAAAGGCGCACAGATTAAACTCTGAAACACAAAATGCATAACCTCCACATTACAGATGAACTGCACAGTCATTTGATACAGTGTAACCCCACTTGAGCTGGAACACAAAACTGTTTATTCAACATTCATTGTGTAAGTAATGATTTTGTTTTTCCTTTCAAGGGAGAGGCTGGATACCAGGAAGGTGAGCTGCTTTATCCTGTCTCCTGCTTTGTGGTTTTAAATGGGACACTTCTGGGGATAAAAGGGCATGGTTCTCTTCTTGAAGGTAACTGAGTTTCTTCTTAATACAAACACACAGCACAGAATAAGAAAATGTAAACATGGGATCAGTAGAGCTAGAAGAGGTGAGTAGTGTCCTGTGAAAGCCAACAGTCCCAAAGGTCTCAAAAGTAATGAACATCATAAAATTTTCCTAGGTATTTAGAGGAGACTATAAAGGTTTTATAAATCAATGTGCCACTGAAAACTACTGGAGTGAGAAGGATCCCTTCTGAAAGGACACAGCGGATTGGGAAAACATATTTTCAAACATCTTGTAATAAACTTCCAAATTCAGAAGATCTAGGATTTCTCTAGTAACAATACTGCCTTCTGCAGTTGAACTCTAACAAAGATGTACTTCTGTTGATTAACCTCTTTCACAGTGGTATTGCCATCTATTCTAAGTAAGGGAAAGGATGGTGCTCTTCCCCCCTCAAAGTCTGGTGATTCATGATCTCATCACACATAAATATTAGTATGATAAGACTTTTCTTATTCTACTTGAAGAGTTCATAACAGCTAAGAGGAGTTCATAAGAAGCCTTTCCAGAAAAGGACTGTGAGAAATTAAGTAGAAGAATTTATTCTTCTGGAGTCAGAAATTCTCTTTACTGTCTTTAATTTTCATTTTTTAGCTAAATACAAGTCAGATGTATCTTCTTTTTCCAAGAAAAAATAATATCAGCTTATGCCTTTAAAAAATTAAATTTTAGTCATAACACAAGAAGGTCACTTCCTTGTAACAAAGAAGTTGCAATAAGCCTTGATGACAAGCAGAGGACAATATGAAACATATGACAAAATCAGAGGCTGTGAAGTCATAGGAAAATCCATGTGAAAGCTGGTAATTTACATAAGGTAAGTAGAAAATTGGTTGAGAGAAAGGTTTGGGAAAGTAATAACCTCTATGAATACTGCAGTTGGTAAAGTTTCTGCTTTGTGATCTGCTTGAACACTAGATGACAATACTTATGTACTCTCTTACACCAAACATCTCTGTCTTGTTTAAAAGAACCCCTATTATACCTTAAAACGTACATTATATCTCAAAAGAAACAACCAGCCTGACACATGGCTGAAGAGAAGACTTTCCTCATATGTAAGTATGGTCTGTTGACTTCATCCAAATCTAAACCCAAAAGTAATTCTTTATGGAGAAGGCCATGGAAAGAAATCAAACCGGTGAGGTAGGTACATTTTTATTGCATTGGATCTGTTTGTCCACAGCAGTCATGAGATGGCCAGACATTATCTGTCATCAAAGAGAGAGGAACAGCAAGTCTGTATGACCCCCTTGTACTGGGAAATCTTATCATGTTAACCCTCAGTGCGAGACTGATCTACGGAACAGTTTTCTTCAGATGGGCTTCAATTCTCTCAAAAACATCATAAAGCAACAGCATAAAATTTATCATACAAGTAGTTTAAATAACAACCAAAAAAATGTCTATGATGCAGCAATGTGCTGCAACATAAGCTAAGCATGGATGAGCTCTTAATCAAACTTCTGCAGACCTAAGGCCTTCTTGGATATCAAAGTTTGAGGTGATAATGTATTAGTAAACACTGTGGTCTGGACTAGAAGATCATGAACAACATGTTCACAAAAACAGTTTACAGGAACCAGTAGCACCACCAGTTATATTCTTCAAGCTGGCATCCAAGCAAGACAGATGAGCCACAGGCTGAGTCCTTCTTGGAGTTTGTTACACGGGCATAATAACATGCACAGAAATCTTGCAAGGAATGATCTACTTCTAGGATGTGTTAATGGGATCTGTTTCTTTCCACTTATGTTACCACTCCTTTTTCACTATCCAAGTCTGTATTTTCTAAGTATTTGTCTGCACCAAATATGCATGGGTAACTCTCAAATCTTTGTGCAATGACACTGAGAAAAAATATACATACATTAGTGACACAGTAGTATCATTTGAGAAGTGAGTAATAGATGAATGAAGAAGAAGATACAAGGTACCAAAAAAATGCAACATACAATAAGAGCTAACATAACACCCCAAGCCCTATAACCTCATTATCTTTCACAATATCTGTACAATGTCCTTGTATCATTCCTAGCACAAGATGAGTAAAAAATCCCTTAAACACTTAGGGTCACATATATAAGAATTGCAAAGAGTCTTGTGTATTATTGAAAAGCTCAATAGTTTGTTTTATTTTCTTTCCTTGGCCACATACACACTTGATCTTATCATCCTGTGCATTTTTTTAATGTTCATTTCATGAAAAATCAATACAATATATATAATTTACATGTGTACTCTCAGCTATTTTCCTAGGATAAACAACAGCTCAAGCCACACTTAAAATGGTTCCCAATATTAAATTAATGATCTGTCAGAGATAAAATGAAGCTAACTGCATTTTGGAGTTCGAGCAGGAGAGACTAACACAAGAAATTCCCTTTATGATATGGGAGTACTGGTTTTTTTTTTGTTCCTCCAGCCTTCTCACACACCTCATTGCCTTTCTGAAGAATCTGCCTGAGATAGTAAAATAATATAAAGCACAACATTTTTCCTCTTAAGAATCGTTTTGGCACAAGTAAATATACTTGCCAAATTCAGGCTATAAAGTTGCATTGTATCTTAATAATGGGGTACAAAAATGTTCTATTTACTCATCAACACAACAAAGCAAGAAGCTTGACACTTCAGGGCTATCTTTAATTATGAAAATGGATATCACCTGGGGGTGAAATTCCAGGCAATATCAGGGTCTTCTGTTAAATACTGTATTTTTGCCAATATTGGCAAAAACACTCATAAATGTTTTGACAGTAATTCCTAAATACAGCCCTCAGAAGTACTACAAAATCTCAGAGGCTCTTTAAACACTAGAAATATTCCAACAGGCATCTCTAATATTTTTTTGATCCATATTCCTAAAGGCTTTTTGACACAGTGACTGCCAACATCCAGGTGACAAAAATGAAGAAAAATAGCTTAATTTAAGTACCTGTTTCTTTCAAAAAAAAAAACCCAAAACCAAAACCAAACAAACAAAAAACCCCACCAAAGTAAATCTGCAGGAAAAGGAATCCCTACTTGTTAAATTAATACACTTTCTAGCATGGGTTAGATGATGATATTTTCAGTTGTTGCAATCAATAAAGAATATTATTTCTTCCACAGATATCTGTAGAGAAGAATAAAGATAGAGAACTTTAGTTGAGATCTTTTCACCAGGAAAATCACTTCCCATATTTACCTTAAGATGCTGCATTTGAGTTTGAGGAGCCTGATTAGTGATCCACTAAGGGGTACTACATTGATTTTCAACTCATTTGCGTTGAGCCTCTAAAGGCCTGAGTCTAGACTTGGCAACTTTTACTCAGGAATGGCCTTTACACGTACAACTGTTTGATTGATCTTTTTTTAACATCCCAAACTGTTTCTTCACTACTTTCCCTTTCTCAGATCAAAGCCTTTTTTAAGCCACACTATGACCATTCAATCCCTTCACAAAAGAGTAAGTTCGATATCAGAAAATACCAGAGTCAGAACAAATCTGGCAAGCTGAACTCTTTTCTTTTCAGCGTTAGCATAAATTTTTCTCCAGAACTGGACATGGTACTCCAGGCTGGGTCTCACAGGAGTAGAGTAGAAGTGCCTCCCTTGAACTGCTGGCAATGCTTCTTTTGATACAGCCCAGGATATGGTAAGCTTTTGGGCTCAATACTAGAAGAAATACTTGTATTGGGCTCGTTTGAACATCCAAAACAGCGTGTGGGGAACTGACCCTAAGCCCCCCCTGTCCCCCCCTGTGCCCTGAGGGGGAGGCAGCAGGGAAGGGATCCGGGACCGGGGAGAAGGGAGAGTTGTGTGTGGAGGAAAGGTATGAGGATCTGGTCATGTTTTCTCTTTCTTCTAGTAGATTAATGTTTTTATTTTTTTTTTTTTTTTCCCCAAGTTGAGTCTCTCTGGTTTTTGCCTATTACCTTAATTGTGGAATGCAAACCTCCCTGTCCTTTTCTGGATTACTGAGCCTTTGGGTGGATTTTCTCCTCCCCATCCCACAGTGGGGGTGGGGGTGAGTAAGCAGAGGCCTGGTTGGTACTGGCTGGGCCTGAACCTTTTAAAACTCCCAAGTAAAATTCTTGTCCTTAATGGAAAGAACATGACACACTTCCTTCCAGGTTCCTACATCATGTGAATCTAACTTTCTTCAAACTCTGTATTTTCCATGGAGACATGTATCACCTTTGACACTGCAGGATCACAGAATTGCCACATTTGGTAAAGACCTCTAAGATCACTGTGTCCAACTGTCAACATCCTCCCCGAATAAAATATATGAATATCTGTATCACTCACTAGAGCATGTCCTGAAATGCCTCCATCTGCACAGTTCTTAAATACGTTCAGGGATGGTGACTCCACTGCCTCTCTGTGCAGCCCATTCCAATGTGTTGGTTCAGTAAAGAAATTCTTCCTCATATCTAGACTAAACCTAACCTGGTGCAACTTCAGGCCCTTTCGTCTAGTCTTGTCATTATTCAGTTGAAAGGAGAGGCCAACACCCACCTCCTCAAAACTCTTTTCAGGTATCTGTAGAGAGCAATAAGGTCTCCCCTCAGCCTCCTCTGATAAACATTCCCAATTCCCTTAGCCTGTCCTCACAGGACTGGTTCTCTAGACACTTCACCAGCTTGGCTGCCCTTCTCTGAACTCACTTTACCAACAAAGTGTCTTTCTTATAATGAGAGACCCAGAACTGAACACACTACCTGAGGTCTGGTCTCACCAATGCCAAGTACAGGGGCACGATCACTGCCCTTCTCCTGCTGGCCACACTATTCCTGATACAAGCCAGGATGCTGTTAGCCTTGGCCACCTGGGGCACACTGCTGGCTCACATTCAGCTGGGTGTTGACCAGCACCCCCAGGTCCTTTTTAGCTTGGCAGATTTCCAGCTACTCCTCCCCAAGTCTGTAACATTTCCATGGTGTTACTAAAAACAAAGGGCAGGCCACATTAAACCTAATACTACTGGCCTTGGCCCAGGCTATCTTAGCTCCAAAATGCTGAGATGATCTCTGTCCATTTATGAGCAGGAAAGAGCATCTATGACCATAAATTAATTCTAACTGAAAATTCTTTAGCAGCTTCAGCAAACTGACCAAGAAAAAAGCAGGAGCATAAATTAATCAGTATATCACCCACACCAGAGCAGTCTTGATTACTTTGATCTGACAGAGCTTCCTAAGAGCTATTTATTTGTGAAACAGAAAACTACAGGTTTTGCATTTTTAATTCCCCTGATTTCCCAAGGAGTGTTTTTCATCTCATCTTTGTTCTGCTTTTGTGAAACCATAGCAATATGTCTTTAAAACAAAAGTGCAATACTGTCAAATTTACTTTTACACAAGTAAAAGATCGAACACACAGCACATGATTGTAAGTGTTTTTCTTCAGGAATTAAAGTACACATGGTGTACTTAATAAGGAATTACACAACTGAAAAATCTTACCGATGAAGCTTTAACATAGAATACATTAAACACATGTTGTACTTAATAAGGAATTACACAATTGAAAAATCTTACTGATGGAGCTTTAACATAGAATACATTAAACGATTATATTTCAATTAACAGATACCTGTAACATTAATAAATTATATTTATATTAAAAAATCAAATAGCATATTAAAAATAATTAATAAAAACTGATCATTAGTCAAAAACTAATCACTGTAAATGATAGGAATATTGGGAGGATACTTCTGAACTACAGGCTGGAGTCATCACAGGTTTTCCTCTCCAATTCTTTTGTTGGCTAAAACAATAAACAAGATTTATTTCCATACCTTTTTTCTGTATCATTTTTTCCCCTACAACTTTCATAGACATCACATCTTTGTTTTCATTACTTACTGTTAACTTTTTAAAAATGTACTCAGAGCTGCTAACATGGCACCATGGGCAAGAAAAATCCAATCTGACTACTTTGATGTACTTTGTACTATAGACCCTACAAAGCAATAGTTCTTAATTGTAACTCAACCTTAAAATAAATTTTAAAAATATCATTGCTTTACTTGCTTCCAACAAGAAGCATCCTAAAAAAGTATTCAGTCATCTGTGAGGATACTGGTACAGCAAAATGCACCACCTATGTTTAGGTGCTTGTTTCAGCTCATAAACCTTGCATTTGCATGTTGCAGGGTTTTTTTGCTTCTTCCATTTACAAATATTGCTACCCTATTCTATAGTAAGGTTAAGTATCACATCCATCAGAAAGAAAATGTCAGCAGTCACCAAATGTTACCATTGTGGTGTGTCTTCCTTATTTATGATACTGATGTCTCTCTTCTTATTTAGGTGCCAGAATTTCAGGTCAAAAGGGAGAGTCTGAGGCTTCTGCACTTTGGTGTGTTATTTATGAGCTGACCACATGGCTAGCTAGGTATTGTGGTTCCCTTTCTCAGGAAAAGAAGAGAGGGGAGGTAAGGAGGCAGTTATGTATCAAACGTAATCCTGCTTTGTGGGGAAAGCACTCTGTTGAAATTGTTGGATGCAACGAGAGAAACAGCATGTGGAAGTGATCCTAAGGGAGTGATCACTATGATTGGCCAACACAATATTTTGGCTTTACCAGATCTACTAAGGCACAGTGCATTGCCCTAATTTTGAGTTCGGTATTTGCTAAGTTTTAAGATAGCAAGGTTTACTTGTCCTCTTAAATAGAATTAGAGTCTCATACTAGTTTTAACAACCTTTCACACTTGCAGAATAACCTACATTAATTTTCATATCTTCTTAAATATCAAGGTTAGCAAAAACACCTCATCAAGTACACTGTTTGAACTTCTGAGTGACTTTAGCAGAAAACACCTGCTTTTGTAAGATTTCACCAGTCTCTTCAAACTTATTCAGATTTACCTGCTTTGTGAATAATCAGTGATCTCAATTCCACCATT
Source organism: Florisuga fusca (assembly GCA_038090715.1). Lineage (NCBI taxonomy): Eukaryota > Metazoa > Chordata > Aves > Apodiformes > Trochilidae > Florisuga > Florisuga fusca. The sequence continues at coordinate 15,361,744 of JAAWXA010000004.1, read as the reverse complement.
TTTTTCAGGAATGGGAATATAAACTCTTACCTACTGGCTGTGTTCCAAATTACTGGATTATCCTCCTTATCTTTTTTGGATAACATATCCACATATTACAGAGTTCTTCAGGGAAATTATCCTGAGCATTTACAGAATGCTTTGGCAATTCTGTAATTAACATTAAAACTACTCAATTGTCATTTTATCCAGTATCCTGTTATCAGTGTAGATTTTTAAATACGAAGATGGTATTCACTGGAAATGAGTACATACAAATTTATTTCAGTTAAGGATAGCTGAATTATAAAATGCACATTTTTATTGCTTAAGTGTTAGTAAATCAAAGATTAAATGTTTTTAGATACTGCTCTGAAATAAAGTTTTAAATATTTATCTCCAGGAACGATTACACACCTATGCCATTTTGGCATCCATTTGAGCTAAATTCCACTACATCTATTTTCTTTCAAGAAAACTCTAATACCAATAATTATGGCTTTTAAAGCAAATCACCTGCCATTGGAAAAGGTTTTGATTAATAAAAAAAAACAAAACCCTAATATATTTCAGAGAATTATTTTAAAATGTTAGAGCATGTATTTCAATCATCCATTACACCTAGACACATGAAAATACTGCTTCACTCTCAACCTCTATCATCAGACACTTAGGAACTTTCTTATATTTGGAGAGAAATAAATTCTGGTTTAAATGAGCTCAATAATGCTATCTTTTCACCTTATAACACTTCTGATTTCCTCTTTACAAGTTACTTTGAACAGATCCTATCTGTCCTGTCCTGTTCAGGATGGGGGTGACAGGGAGACAAGGATCAAAAAAAGTTAATAATTTTATTGAATCTTTTAATGAAGAGGACCATAAGCCAGCAACAGTTAAAATTTTAGTTTCAGACATTATATGCAACCCCACTGAAATGAAAGGATAAGCATCTGAAGGTATGCTAAGATTTTGGCATGAAGAATTTGTTTGAGTTTTATTGTATCTTCAAAGGATATGACTTAAGTCATATAATTTACAATGCCTTCAAAATTTTTATACAGAAAAATATATATTTTCTTCTCTCTTTCAGCACTGTGAACTCTTTATTCCCAACATGATGACATCAAAGGCAAAATGAGCAATCAAGAATGATGTGAAGATAAATTTATGAAAATAAAACAGGAGGAGCTGCTCTGAGGAAACAAAAGGTACCTTATGGTCACTACATTAGCATACTACTATGGGAAACCGTTTTTGCTACTTTTCTGACTTAGGAAAAAGCTTCTGTTAGAGATGTAACAAAAGACTCTTCAAATTGTAGCTTATGCAATGTATCTTACAGTCAAAAGAAAATTTTTTTTCCCATCTATTCAATGGAAGATTAAACAACTTTGTAATGACATGAAGTAATCTGTAAAAGGGTTTACTTGAAGTCAGAATTATATTTGTACACTATTTTTAGGATCTCAACCTCTTGGGCTAATGCCTAGTGAAGTGCCTTAGAGAAAATCGTAGCTATAAAATACTGGAGGATAATAACAACTACAACAGTAACAGTAGTAATAAATAACAATAAATTTCCAAAGCTTAGAAATATCAGCAGGATACTTCACTACTTTTCACTGAGAGAAGTGAAACATTTGAAACATTTCTTGAAGTTATTTCAGAAGATACAGTGTCAGAAATTCACTTTTGCATTCTTATACTAAAGGTTGGAGGCTCTTTGCAAGGTCTTGTTGAGTTTGCTAGCCATATTTACTAAGTACAGTATTAGTGTAGCTGAACAGTAAGAAAATGTCTGACCAACCTGATCTCCCTTTATGATCGGGTGACCCGTCTGGTGGATGAGGGGAAGGCTGTGGATGTGGTCTACCTGGACTTCAGCAAGGCCTTTGACACCGTCTCCCACAGCATTCTCCTGAAAAAGCTGTCAGCCCACAGCTTGGACAGGAGCACCCTGTGCTGGGTTAGGAACTGGCTGGAGGGCCGGGCCCAGAGAGTGGTGGTGAACGGGGCTGCATCCAGTTGGTGGCCGGTCACTAGTGGTGTCCCCCAGGGATCAGTGTTGGGCCCAGTTCTGTTTAATATCTTTACTGATGATTTAGATGAGGGGATTGAGTCCATCATCAGCAAATTTGCAGATGACATTAAACTGGGGGGGAGTGTGGATCAGCTGGAAGGCAGGAGGGCTCTGCAGAGGGACCTGGACAGACTGGAGAGTTGGGCTGATTCCAATGGGATGAGGTTCAACACGGCCAAGTGCCGGGTCCTGCACTTTGGCCACAACAACCCCATGGGGAGCTCCGGGCTGGGCACAGAGTGGCTGGAGAGCAGCCAGACAGAGAGGGACCTGGGAGTCTGGATTGACAAGAAGATGAACATGAGCCAGCAGTGTGCCCAGGTGGCCAAGAAAGCCAATGGCATCCTGGCTTGTGAGGCCACACCTCGAGTACTTTGTCCAGTTCTGGGCCCCTCAGTTCAGGAAGGAGATTGAGGTGCTGGAGCAGGTCCAGAGAAGAGCAAGGAGGATGTAAAGGGACTCCAGCACAAGTCCTGTAAGGAAGGGCTGAAGGAGCTGGGGCTGTTCAGCCTGGAGAAGAGGAGGCTCAGGGGAGACCTCATCACTCTCCACAACTCCCTGAAAGGAGGCTGTAGCCAGGGGGGGGTTGTTTGGTTTTTGTTGTTGGTTTGGGTTTTTTTCTGGGTTGACAGATGGATGGGGTGATCTTAGAGGTCTTNTTTTTTCTCAGTGTCATTGCACAAAGTTTTGAGAGTTACCCATGCATATTTGGTGCAGACAAATACTTAGAAAATACAGACTTGGGGAGGAGTAGCTGGAAATCTGCCAAGCTAAAAAGGACCTGGGGGTGCTGGTCAACACCCAGCTGAATGTGAGCCAGCAGTGTGCCCCAGGTGGCCAAGGCTAATGGCATCCTGGCTTGTGAGGCCACACCTCGAGTACTTTGTCCAGTTCTGGGCCCCTCAGTTCAGGAAGGAGATTGAGGTGCTGGAGCAGGTCCAGAGAAGAGCAAGGAGGCTGTAAAGGGACTCCAGCACAAGTCCTGTAAGGAAGGGCTGAAGGAGCTGGGGCTGTTCAGCCTGGAGAAGAGGAGGCTCAGGGGAGACCTCATCACTCTCCACAACTCCCTGAAAGGAGGCTGTAGCCAGGGGGGGGTTGGTCTCTTTTCTCAGGTACCTCTCAGCAAGACAAGAGGACACAGCCTTAAGTTGTGCCAGGGGAGATTTAGGTTAGATATTAGAAAGAATTTCTTTACGGAGAGGGTGATCAGGCATTGGAATGGGCTGCCCGGTGAGGTGGTGGATTCTCTGTCCCTGGAGATATTTAAAAAGAGACTGGATGTGGCACTCAGTGCCATGGTCTGGTAACCGCAGCGGTGGGTCCAGGGTTGGACTTGATGATCTCTGAGGTCCCTTCCAACCCAGATAATTCTATGAAAACGCATGTACAGTATTCAGATTGATATTAGGAATTTTAGGGAACTTGTCTTTTGGGAAGATAGCCTACTTGAAGTAAACAGATGTTCTCTTGACCCAGTTTTCCCAAACCTAATACTGAAGGCTTTGGGAATATACTAGAGACTTCTGAGCTAAAGGAATGGAGAAAGGTTTATGAGTAAATCTAAATGTTTTTAAGTTATTCTCTCTGACATGCTCAAAAGAATCATGGACCCTTTATGTGCACAGATGTCATGCTACTGGAAAAAAAAACCAAACCAAAAAACCAAAAAAACCACAACACAATGTATTCTCAGAATTTGTGTAACATCTTTTTCTTATTTTCCCTCGGAAGGTTTAATGTAGGAACCCCATTTACAAAGGGAAACCAAAAAGAATTTGTAATTCACAGATGCCACTAAAGTTAGCAAAGGCTGTGCTCTCATGTTATGCAGCTGAATATCAGAATGTCTCTGATAACTATTAGCTCTTTATTTTACCTCTTTCTCTTAAACCACATAGCATTTCCCTTCCTCTTGAAATCAAAATGAGAAAATACATCATTACCTAGTTGCCATAGCAATAGGAAATCCACATGGAAAAACTCAAGAGTGCAGTAATTCCTGTCTTGCTCTTATTTCCAACAGTTTTGATATTTTTTCTCTATTTGAAGAGTGTGCCTATGATTTAAATATTTTATGTAAATTAGAAGTTAGCAAAAGAGAGAAAACAATCCAGTTCATAAATTAATCTTAAGATCTTATGACTCACTCCAGAAGAAAACTGATTTTTTTTTTTTTTTTTTTTTTACTTCTCTCTTTTACTTCTGCTTTTACCTAATTCAAGAATTGATAAAAGGAAAAAAAGAAATTCCTGGGGCTACAGTCCTGCACATATGTAGCTTTTCAGTGTTCTTAGAGTTATTTGTAAATGAAACCAGTGAAAAACGTGAAAATATTTATGGATCAAAGTCCATATTTAAGGAGGGAAGTTTAAATATTTTATTTCAAGAAACTGAATTCCAATTGCCACAGACCTAAGGTTTAGAACATATTGTCTGTCTCAAAAATCATACATCAAACACCAAACAAACAAACCACAAAAACCCAACCAACCAACCAAACAAAAAAATTTTTTAAATTTTTGTTAAAACTATTAGCATACTAGCTGATGAAAAAAACATACTCAAACTTAGGTTAATTTTTTTAAATCAATGATCACTTACGATGATCTCAATCACTTGGTAGTAAGCATATGACTGTTGTTTCATTTATATGCATTCCTGTTAACATAAACAACAGAGGGGTACTAGAGGCAATAGTGAAATGTTTTTGATGGACGGTCCTTTTCTTTAAAAATTAAGTTCGCTTTTATGCATAAAGTGGATTAAGATAAGTCATGTAGAAGCTGCCATTTTAATATGTCATACAAAGCACCCAGAGAGAATAAATGTCATAATATTCTCAATGTATATCACTGAAGTATTTATTATATTCCTAATTAAGTCCCGTTAAATCATCAAAAGGCAATAAAAAATGGGCTTAAAGATGACAGAAGTTAGAAGCGTATTTTATTTTTGAGTTTCCCTTTCTTTTTTTCAGGTTGTAAATCCAGAAAAAAAAAAAAAAAAACCAACAATAGTTTTGAAGAGCATAAGTAGTGAACCACCAAAGAGAAGAGATTCTAGCTGTTCCTGACCATGATGAAGATTTCCAGGACCTCATCATTTTATTCCTTGCATTATTGCCATCAGTATCCACTGGTATTTCAGCTGATCTGTATCAGATATATATCACAACAGTGATAATTTACCCAAAGCCAGAATTTAAAAAAAAAAAAAAAAAGTTTATTATTTTAGTTGGTAGGTCTACAAAGAAAAATCATACTCTAAAATAATATTTGGTCGACATTAAGAGTGTCTGAGTAAGAATAAATCACCGTCCCTACATCAAGTCAGCAGTTCTATTACCCTTAGGTAAGCTGAAAGTAAATATTGTAGAATACAGCCATCAGTAATCCATAGGTCTGAAATGCCATTTCAAAGTGTATAATATTTTTTTTTCTAATTTTAGTGCCTGAACAGTACCTCTTGGTGAAATCTGTAGGTTTTGACAGTAAAATTACTGATTGTAGACTGCAACTATCTGTCGTGATTCATAAATAATTTTTCATTACTTCCTCAAGCTCCCATTAAACATGGTGCTTACAGGTCAGCTGTGACTTTTTCCATTTTCCTTCTGAGAAAGTAAACTGAGATTTACAGAGGCTTCTCTGGGACTAAGAAATATTTATCGAATGCCTGAAAACAAGTGACGTAAAAACCCACAACATGTTTGTCACCACAAGAAATAGCAGATGATTGCACTGGCCTAAGAAAAGCATTACATGCTACACCTCTACAGGTTCACATCCAGAAGTGAAACTAGATCCTGATTTTAAGTACAGACATACTTTGGAGGTAAGTCACAGTGTGGTTATAGGGGTCTGCCCTACACCTGATAGCCATACTAACTGAACCATGGAGGACAGCACTTGGCTGTACTTCATTTGCTCCATCCTTGCTCATTCTCCCCTCATCACTCTCTCTGAGTGGTGATTCAGCAGCCTTCTTTCCCCATTCATCAACAGAGCAACCTTTGAGGTAGGGAACAGCAAAGATCAGAACTTTCTCCTAAAAGTTATTCTTCTAATTGTGAAATACAATGGAGTATTGCAGGGACAAAGATAGGCTTTGAAGGATGAAACTTTCACATCTGTCCCTATTGTAAGATTGCATAATGTGCACCTTTTGGCTTTGAGCATCCTTAAGGCATCTTTGCCCTTGACACATTCACTGCAAATTTTGAATAAGTAGATTTATCAGCCAAGAGAAAAGAATTTTGCTCTGAAGATATAAATGTCTTTTTCTTCCAAGAAGTAACATAGACACCCAACTTGCTACCAGAAAAATATTTTTTGTACAATGAAAACTAACAGCTAAGTCTCTGAAAGTCACCAAAATAGTTATTGTATTACAGATGGATTTTAATACCAGTTTATATCACCTATAATCAAATAATTTGTTACAATGTTAGTTCTTAGCATTCTGAAGACACCCCTGCAAACCAGGTGTTAACTTCAGCAGCACTGAACAAACACACATGCAGCCACTGTTCTACAAAGTCACCAAGATTCCTGCTGGTGGTGAATCCCATTGCTTAGAATGGCTCTTTAGGAGGAGGAGTGTCTGTGTGTCCCAAGAAAAACACCAAAGAAACACAGCCCTTGGCCAGAGGAGTCACCGAGCAGCTGAAACACATCTTAGCAGGGATGTTGTTGTGACTCAGTGTTGCCATATAAAAATTCTCTCAGAGAAGAAGACAACTAAGGACCCAGTGGATTTCTACCACTATGAAAGTATGTTAGATGAAAATAGGAAAAAGCTAGCATTTTCTTACAGCTGAGACAAGGAAATTCATGTCTTTCCAAAACAATGGTACTCTGACCTTTCTTTTCTGTTCTAAGATAGTGATTATACTCTCATAAACATGAGTCTGTTGTGTGAATGTGTCCAGAAAACGTTAGGTCAACTGCAAGAACAGTATTCCTTTAGATTAGATCACGGATACTTGTAATTACAAAGTGAGATCAAAACATTATTTGATCCTCTGTAAATTGTTTTCTACAAATTTTTATGACATAATTATATCAAACCAGAAAAAAAAAACAAAAAAACAGATCACTATGCTAGCAAGGCAAGCCTCACTATTGCAGTAGTAGAGTATGAAAACTGCATTTTTTATTGCATCAGGAATTGCAGCAAGCATCTGTTCTCAAGGTAAAATATACTTAGTGTTTAAAACCTAAAGTACAATATAGTAGTTCTAAAGCCTTCATAGTCTCAAACTTCATAAAACACTCAAGTGTGAACTGAGTAACTGCAAATACGTCTGTCCTGCAGTCTCCTGGAATAATAAGCGTCATGGTAGACTTCAATACAATAGATACCAAAAATACATACTTTAGGGGAAAAAGAATGAAGAAATAAAGGTACTTCTACTTAGAAGCCTGAAGTATCAAAAACATTAAAATACCCACATTTTGACTAGAACTCCAAAGATTCTTTTCCATCATATTTATAAATTGTCCTTACCCTACATATTTCTAATAAATTTCTGGCACGTGGTATACAACATAATATACACAATGCAAACAGAAAATAATTTAATACAAGAATATGACAGCTTTGGAAATAAAACCGTATTTGAAATTCACAAGCCTCTGACAAAAATTGTATTAATAACATGTAAAATAATAATAATAAAAGGGGAAAGAATCACACTTGTTTTGCATATGTATTACAAGTTTTATCTAAATCATCAGTATTCCTTTTAATAATGGCAGTATCTCTGCAAGATAAGTGGTGGCTATGAATACATCATTTATGAAGGGCTTCTTTGCCACAGCAGAATGAATTTCATCTTTTTAAATTGGAATGAAGAACAACAAATTCTACTTATGCTTTCTATTTTTAAAAGCCTTTGTGCTCATTTTCTATTACAACAGCAATTTCATCATTTGTTATAGATTTCTTTAATAGTAAAAGAACTATGGTGGACCCACTTTAGATAATGAGCATCCTATGCAGCCAGAGTCCTCTGGATACTTTTTTGACCCTGGGAAGTTACAAATTCACTGAATAGGGATGTTCAAATATGATACGAGTTGTGACTAAAAAATTGTCTAGTTGTCACCCTACTAGTTTTCTGTGTATTTGTTTTAACAGCAAGTATCTCACCTATGCAGAAATGTCCCAGCTTTTTTTTTTTTCTTTAGTATTTCTATTTTAATACATTGCTGTAGAGTTTCAGATAGCCATATATTTGCTGCTCCAATAAAGTAAGCTTCCTAGGTAATCTGCATATTCTTCCTTCATGAATCCTGGATGTATAATTTTCCATTTTGAGGAAAGAAGATGACTGCATTTAGACTGAAAGATAGGGACTATGTACATGATGAATGCGGAAATACAGATCCCATAAACTTCCAAACATCCACAAGGAATTCTTTTCAAGCTTTGACTAGCGTATTCCAGTAAAGAAACATTTAAACACTAATGTGCCTATATAGGCAGATACACAGATACACAGTTCAGCAGAAACTTAAATCTCACAATGTTTACTTAGAAATATGTGGATTAAAAGAAAAAGCCTACATGTAGAACTTACCAGAAAATCAATAATCTGTTATGTAAGAAATATCATCTCATCAAAACATGAGACTGATTTGTAGGCTTTGTTGGTTTTAGTTATTTTCATTCTTTTTTTTTTTTTATTTTATTTTTTTTTTATTTTATTTTTTTTTTAATTTATTTTTATTTTTTTTATTTTTTTTATTTTTTTTATTTATCCTGCTACTGCCTATTGCCTTAACCATTTCCATAAAACACAGGAGACTCATATTCATGTAAAAGTGGTAAGTCAGCCAATTAAAAAATCACTGCCTCTTGTGTGTCATAAGCACTACTGAGGTATTGGCCATTCTGTGATATTTATTTATTTATTTTACTAATTTTTTTTTTCAGCTCTGAAAATATTTCCAGGAAACTTTTTAAGCTTAAATAATAATTTTTCATGGAAAAAAAAAGGAAAGCCAAAAAATTCAGAACCCCCATAAGCCAATCAAGTATTCCCGATTTGCTGTTTTGTTGGGGTTTTTTTAATTCTATACTTTCTATTTCAAGACTGGAATCTGTAATGGAAAGACATATGAATATGCATCATACTTAGGGTGCTGCAGTCTTTGCAGTACCTTAAATATTAAATTTTTCTTTTTTTTGCCTCTTTCTAGCATAAAAGGTGCCCAGTGGGGATTAGTTTTGTATCGCAATTAAACAGTAAGGTGTTCTTTAAAACTGTTTGGTTTTTGGTTTTTTTCTAAAGAGTTCTGTGCCATGATAAATTCATTTTTCATAATCATGCTCAACTATATGTGACTACATCATCTACTTGCCAATTTTTAAACATTAAGACCCAAGTCTTGGGTAACAATTGTCTTTAATTCACCGTTACTATGTATAAACCCAACCACTGTTTTTTTGCTACTGAAATTGCACAAAATGGACCAGGGACTATAGAAGTTCAGGTACCTAACACTTTCCACTAAGTTAAATGGATCTACTCTTGTGCATAAATTTACTTTCATATTTCTAATCCATTTATAAGCATCTAAATTAAAGCATTAATAAACTGGAGGAAATTAGACTATTAGGAGAGGGCAATGGATTATTCTCTGTTCTTTCACCTTTTCTTGCTCTCATCCAGTATAGTACATTTATGAAGCACTTACTATTTTCAAAGACCTTTATATCTTTAATCCTTCCTACAACATTGCTTTCAAGTATGTCTGTATGTTACATAGGGACGTTTTAAATTCAAGGTGCTGAATTTGAACTTTAAATCCATAGAGAAAAGTAATACAAAAAGACTTCCTTCAGTTCTTTACTTCAGACACCGTAGCTCTTAAGTGAAAAGACTGTCTTCCTTCTGGTGTTTCATATAAACTGTAGCTGGCTAAGGGAATCAAAAGTAGACACAAGCCAGATTAGAGTAGAATTATTTGGATGGTGTCTGGATGATGGGGACATATCTAAGGTTGAAAAAACTAAAAGTAAATACTAGAATGAATGACAAGACTGTAGAGTTTTACTGAAAATTATGTTAAAGGAACACACTTAAACTATTACTAGTTTAGTTATCTGTCAAATCTGTTCTAATTTAAGAATATTTTACAACCACAAAAGCTACAAAATGGTTTAATCCTAGGCTCTAACTCAGGGGTTGCTTAAATTAATAACTTGAAACTCTGTCCTAGATATGAAGATGAAAAGGTAAATACCTTCTCTATTTGGTGCCTCAAGATTTTTTATTAAATGGAAAATGTCAAGAATTCTTCAGCCTTCAAGTATCAGCTCTGCCAGTACAAAACTAGTACAAAATCCCACCAGAAATACAGTCTTGAGTTCCAAATATCCTATCTGTATTTAGATCCATTTTTGTTTCACTCAGAAACATGAAAAGTATTAGAGCAAAACATATATTCTCCATTCTCATCTGCAGCAGTGCATTTTTGGGGTGTGCCTTAGTCTAGTCCTCTATCTCCCATCATTTAACCAAGGACAGGAAATAACCAAAACAGTGGAGAAGTACAGTGATACTAATCTATGAAATTACATGTAAAAATGCCTTCTTACTAAATTATAACAGGTCCTAAGAAGGGAATTTTGTTGTTTCTGTACATTTTGAGATCAAGCTTTTACAAATGGTTAGATATCATCAACCTGTGAGCTTTCTTCTCCCTGTTTTCCAGTCCTTGGCCATGTATTCTCATCTGTCACTCATACTAGATTTTGGATTCTTCTCTCCTGTCAGATTAGCCATCCTATGTGACCCTCTGCATTTAACTACCAGTTCTGATATCAGAGGTGAAATCTTAGGTAGACTCTCATCTTCCAGTATCTGCCTCAGATCAACAAAAAAACCCCAACCTTAGCTGTGGTATCAAAGATAAAAGAATAAAGCAGAAAAAATACTCCTATATATCAGGAACCTATCCCTAAGAATTTCTATTTCAGTACCTGGCTGACAATGAGGTTAGTTGTTTAGTTTAAGATGAGATAAAATATTCGAAGTAGAATATTTTTTTCACTTTCAACATCTGGAGGTAAAAAAACTGGCTCAGAGCCTTAAGTACATTTCAGTTTCTACTTCTCCCTACTCTAGTATTTATTTGTTAACACATATAGCTTTAGAAGTTTGTAGATGAAAATATGCATCTGCATAGACATTGTTTACAGTAGTGCATTACTCAGTCCATATACTTGAATGCCAACTAATAATACCAATATTTACTAATTACTAATACTAATTACAAACACGCACACATATTCATAGGTTGAGTAAGACAAAACATCAACAGATGATACATTACACTTAATAAAAGAACAGGAAATAAAATAGGAAAGCAGAAGCAAGTTTTACAACATTCCACCTATTTGGCTTAATTCCTTGCAGTCTTAGTTATGACTACACTTATTCTGAATTGTCTTCACCACACTCACATTGGAGATGGAGTGGAAAGCTGAATATAGCTTTCTAGGTTGTCCCTAAACAACATCAAAGCAGCTCTGAGCACCCTACTGACTCTTAGTTGCAAGACACTTAAATGCTTTTTTTAAAAAAGGAAGGTTCTTGAAACTCAAATGCCTACAGACTTTTAGTTATTACCTTCATAGCAGCACTTCTAGAAAGTTATTTATTTCAGGGTTTTCTTTAAGATTCATTTATCCTAAAGTATTCCATCTAGAAGAGCACCACTGTAAATTTTTTTCTTGTCATACTATCACATAATATTCTAAATTGAGTTGTGAAAGGTCAAGAAAATCCTAATATGTTTAGATAAGGAGTAAACTGGATAGCACAAAATTCTTATATTTTATCTGTAAGTTTTTCATAGTGAGAGCACCATTGGTCATTGTTCTCCTGAACTGACTCCAATCCCACTGGTTTAGTTTATGACACTGAAGAGCTCAGCCAATGATAACAGGAATGAACTATAGAAAAGCAATGCACTGAAAAGCAGAAAAATCTACATAGCCTAGAATTTACATAAAGAAGATTTTGTATTCAGTTATCAAAGCACTGCATTCAATATAACTCTTCATAGCAGAAAAATCACAGTATTTCTAAAACATCTGCTTTAGAGACCTGATTGTTCTTTTTGTACCACTGCAGTGCAAACGCTATGCTATAAGTATCTTTTTAAGAGACCTTTTCTGGATGAAGCTTACATGTATGTTAAAATTCCTGCCTGTAAGTTGTTATATTTTTTTTTCTAAATAGATAAATAGGTATGACTGCAGGATAGAGTAAACTCATAATTTTTGTTTGAAATTATTATTGATCTTGCTCTTATGTTACTGAAGATAATCTCTAAATGTCTAAGTTGTCTACTTAGACTCATAAAAAAGTGAGCTTGAAATTCTTGCAAGGGACTTAACATACATGACAATTCTTTTTGTTTCTCCAGAACACTAAGAAACACATTTTAGTTCCACAATTTGAAACATGTTGACCTAAAGCAAGAGACTCAAGATCAAGGAGTTACTGCTGAGGGAAAAAAAAAAAAAAAAAGCAACATAGAAAAGTAGATGTAGAGGATCCTTGGTAGGAATTCCTAGTAGTAGTTCATCCATTTCACCCAAAGTTTTTACATGATTGCTTCCTTTGATTTTATTAGTCAATGACTGTCTATTTGTTTTTTGTCAGTTTCAGATGAAGCATTTGTCTTTCACTCTCTCTAAGATAACAGACTCCCTCTTGTCCTATTCAGCTCTCCAGCTCCAGTCTCAACACTGCTGGCTCCTGCCTGGAGAACTCTGCATCTGTCACCTCAGTGCCTCCTCCTGCGAGGGAGGTGCAGCCTGCTTTAGCACTTCCATTTAACAGTGTGAAGTAGAGAGCAAAAAAGAGACTGGGTATCAGTCAGCATGGTATTTTGCCACACCATTTAATTCATTCCACCAGCACAAGGAGAAGGAAAAAAGAAAAATCATGGAGTATCCATCTCTCCTATGGCTTTCTTATACTAAAATGTAGCATCTGTCTTTGCCAGTACAGTTACAATTCCTGGAGAGGATTAATTTTTACTAAAGGATGCTTTTTCTTTCAGCATGAAATAAAATTAAATCACATCATTGTTTAAATTAAACAGCAGTAGTTCAAATACAGACACTCTATTTACCAAAATAGAAGGTAACTTATGCAAGAAGTCGATTTGTGAACTAAGCATTGGGTTTATTACTACGACAAGAACAAGAAATTTTTACTAGGTTATCTGATTATCTTAATTACACTGTCTTCCCAAATACATAATTTTATTAACTGAGATCCACCATAAATAAAAATGCAGGAATAAGTCTTTGCTTTCTGTTTTGAATAAACCGGATAAAACATCCCTCCTTGGCTAAAAAAGAATATTCTTGGCTTAGAAAGGAAATCTTGAATAACATGTTCTAAACAACTCTCTGGCTCTGGAAAATCTGTTGGAGGCACTGATTACTGCAATTCTGCAACTTTACACACAAATAACTTAAAACATCCTCAAATTGATTGTGAATATTTTTAAGCCTTCCAATCTTTGAGTTGAGCTCTAAAAAAGCTGTCTCGTTTTGCCCTAACCAGCATATTCCCCAAGACAGGAAAAGCAACAAACTAAGGAGTCTAAGCATAAGAAAAAAATCAACCAAAAAGAAGACTGATAACAATATGTTCACAAATAACATAAATCTTCATGCATTCAGTAATCATTTAAACTCTTAAATTATCACTCTTTCTTCAAACACTTGTATTTCTTTTCTTGCTTAGCATTTACAACATTCTAGGCATAAATTTTCACAAAACATGACAAAAACATTCCCAAGAAATCAAAAGATTCTGCAAGATTAAACCATCATTTATCCCAGGCAGTCCTGATGCTTCTTTAGTATTATTTCTTGACACAAAATCTTTTATGTTGTCCAACTTCTGAGCAAAACTACTTTACCTAAATATAAAGTTTATATTTTTATCTTATTTTGTTTTAATAATGAACATAACCATTAGGAAGCATCCTTTATGATTTCTGGGTTAATTAAAATGCTGTCATAATCTGGGATGCTTGGTTTACAATTAAAAATGTAATTATTACCTAAGATCACTATCACAGAATACACCAATAAATACATCAGTTCTCATTCAAAATAGTTATTTGAAGAAATTAGGTGTGAACAAAATTCAGTCTGTACTATTTCTATTTCCTTTGCTATAATTGCATTTCCAGTTTGCTTTACTGTGAGCTGATGAAAGTTCATATATCAAAGAAAGAAAGAGAGAGAGAGAAAGTTATTCTCTGCTTATTTTTCCACACTGTTACCGTATCAGCTTCATGGGAAGAGCTGACATACAGCTGTGACATAACCACGACAGCCAGGCTTGTACCCACACTGTGCCTTTGATCAAGGAGAAGGAACAGTATAGGGTCAGTTAAGTATAAAGAATGCATTCCGTTTCTATTTGCAAATTTTGTAAGGAAAGCTGTTAGAATCAAAGATTATAATGGTTTTAACGATGACAACTACAGATGGAACTTGGGAATCAGAACAATCCAGATAGCGGGTTTTCCTTGTGATATTTAATTTTAAGGTTTTTAATTTCTAAGCTTGAGAGCACCTCCATCTACCAAAACTTAATCTTGAAAACACAATTAATCAAATAAATGAAGCAAATAATTAATTATGCATTCATGGACTCATAATAATAACCCAAGTTCATTTTATAGTAAAATTATACTCATGTAAGTCCTTTCTAGCAAAAGAAAACCGTTTCTATGGATGTTTCGCTTTACAGTCTGAAAGGGAATAAAGCCAGATACCTAATTTATCTTCATTTAGGGACTGTTTAATAACTACTTTAATACAAGATAAACAGTCTGGTGAGGTTATTTTACCCTCAGCATTCACATAGGTGCATCACAGTAAATGTGCTCTACCTTAACTGAAAAACTAAAACCCTTCAGAGGCTAACATATATTACTGTTCTTTCCCTCCTCTCTTTCTTTTCTTAGTCCCTGTCATCTAGAAAATATTTAATAAAAACTACAAGATGCACTAGTAGTGGCCAATAATTTTGATTCAGCTACAAATAACAGAATTACATACCATAGGGATAAGGTGAAGTAAATCTAGTTTGAAAAGTAAGAAGGGACATAAGTATTTTAGGTTTTCATATGTGGCAACGTAACACTGTATGACTTAGGAAAAGCTTTATCTTCCTTATTTTTTAATTTTTACTAATGAGCAGTAGTGTGAGTAAGATCAATTTTCTATCCATTGGAGCAGTGCTTTCTTTACCCCCAAGGATTTACTCAGCAATTCACCTTTTAAAGTTAAGAACCAAACAGGCGTGTCGAAACAAAATGGTTTGTTCTGTGATCATGCATAATCAGTGTTAAAACTCACGCCCTCTTCCCAGAGCTGTATTACCAGGGTGTAAAAAAAAAAAAAAAAAGTAAGTAGTTCTAAATGACTGCTGATTTGTAATTTGTAATTTCCCCCTCGGGAAAAAAAAATATTGCTATATTGACAAGAATAAAAAATATCTTAATAAGTTTGTTACAAGGTAATATCAATAAATTAGTGTTGTCTTTCAAATTATACCAGAGGGTTTAGAAGTTTCTTTCTACAAAAAGTTTTAAGTAAAGATTGTTCTCGAAGATACAAAGTAGCAAATTAAGCTTTCAGAAATCAGGAGTCACTAGTATGTATAAAAGAGGAAAAAAAAAAAGCAAACAACAAACCTGTAAAAAAGCCTACAGAAAATCAGACTGCAGAAATGTATAAATGTATGCTTCTCCTTCCGTCATACTCAACTGACAAAGACATATGACTGACAAAGAAGCTGAGAAAAATGTAGAGGATGTGTGGGTCCTGGAGAGAATGATTTCCACTTAAATGACAAGAAAAGGAAATTCCCCTTTGATGGCAAGTGACACACCCAACCAGTTACCTAGCTCCTTCAGAGATGAGCAAACAGGCTTCACAGTTTTTATTTTACTACATGCACTGATTTCCCTAAAGATAAGATGGAGATTTTATACATTGTGTGGAGAAAGTAAAAAAAAAGAAAATGTTTTTTAGGAAAGTGAAGATTTTTTTTTTTTTTTAGTGTAGAACCCTTAAATTACATAAATTAAACTCATGTCTGGGGGTTACTGTGATGGAATTACCTTATAAAAAGTCAGTTTGGGAAAAAGGATATAGCAGGCCAGAGATCTATGTATGCACACAAACACATAAGCAAAGAGGAAGACTGTTTGAATTTAAACTTCTTGATAGAACAAGTACAAATTATTGTACAAACAATTTTCTTGGCACTGGAAGGGACCTTAAAGATCATAGTTCCAACCCCCCTGCATGGGCAGGGACACCTCCCAGTAGACCAGGAAGAGGTCTAATATACATTTTATAACAACCTATATAATATGTATAAACTATATAATAGGTACAATATACATTATATAATGCTCTATTTTAAGTCTCTTTCTACACCTAGAAAAAATATTAAGGAATGAGTGAAAACTGGTAATAGTATTACATTTGCTCTATACTATCAAACAGGTCTTTGCTTGCTCAAAAATAATTCAAGATGTCTGTTACTATAATCTGATTAATGGATGGGCAACAGTTCCATGGAGGACAAATTAAGCTAAGTTGTCTTTTTTTATGGCCAGTTTCCTGACATTCAGTGCTGTCTAGAATGGAAATTAAGCTCCTCCTGGGTGTTTTGCAGTGACTCTGATCAGTCACGCTCGATTTGCTGCTCTCTGGTAAAATCTCCCCTTCACAGTTCTGCGAGGGCAGTTTAGCAGATAGATGATTCAAGGCTGGGGCAGTTCCCCAACACTTGCCACTCAATTTCCCACTGCACTAGAGGTAAAACTATCAGGTTTCATTTCCCTCTTATAGACAAGTGGAAAAAGTAAAACTCAAATCAAGCTGAGAAAAGATTTCAAAGTTTTTTCAAAGAGGCTTTTCACGACAATCATTTAATTGTGGGAGTTCCCAACAAAAAATGCAAATACTTTTTAGAGCAGAGATCTTTTCAATAATAAATATGTATCTTGAAAATCTACTTAATAACAAAGGACCTTTCTTGTTAAAAATATAAAGCTAAAACTGTAAGTCCTACTGGTTTCATATTCTAAAAATGCCACTTCCAGGTCAGGTGTAAGGCTCACATTGACCTATATGTAATACAATTTTCAATTTCCTTCCATTTCTCCAATATGTTCACTTTCATCTAAAATAAAAAACTGAATTTTGCTTTGAAATACTAACATTAATTACTGACAAAAGCAAAGACCTTGCCTCCACCAAAACCTATTCAGCCAACTCCTGAATTGCCCTACCAATTGTGAAAAGTTTTATATTTGTAGTCAAGGAAGAAATACATTCTGATTCTTGAAATAACATAAATAAATCTATTATTTTGACACCAAATAAAAATATGCCTTTTTGGTTTTTTTCAAATACAGCACTATTTTAATTTGTTTTCAGGAGTTAACTGTGAAAACAACTACGCTGCCAAAACCCAAGAACTTCTTTTGTCTTTGCCTTAAATCCCTTTTTAAATTCAATCTTTGAGAGGAAATGTTGCTATGAAACAATTTGTCATTTTTATAAAAAGAAGAGTGACAAGGCTAACTTTAATGATGTCTTTAAAAAGCACTAAAAACCCCAAACAAACAAAAAACACCAAACAAACAAACAAAAAAAAACCCAGAGAAAACAGAGTCCGGATTATTCCTCAGATTCTTTAAAATTCTGCAAACATTTCTGCATCACTCAGCTGGACAAGACCACACCACTTTTCATGCCAGTCTTCAGTTAATGAGATCTCTGAGGCTCTTACTGGGTTTGGAGCCACCTGGATTTACTGCAATACTGTTTTTACAGTTACAAAAATGAAGCTGAATATCACAGAAAAAGAAAATCTGATGCACACATTATTGGATGGATGAAATAGTACTCCCCATGGGACTTGTCATGTCTCTAGAAAAGGAATTTTGAAATAAAATAAATAATATTATTGTATAATAACCTTAGAAAATAAATTAAATTATTAGAGAAAAATTATTTATTCTTCCCATAAATTTCAATTTCTCCTTGTCTTGAACGAATAAGATGTAAAAGGGCTTTGTACATGCCTGTAGCAGACAAGTTCCTACAGCTATCGTTCTTTTACAGCATAAAAAGTCTTTAATGCTTGCACACAGTTATGAAGAACCAGCTCCAGCCTGGCCCATCTAGAGCCACCTACAGCACACAAAATCAAGGTAAATCCTCACATACTTTTGAAAGCTTGGTAATATGTACTAGAACTCTGCTTACTCCACTACCTTCAATGACTTCTACTGTGTTTATTCAGGGTACAGGATAAGCCCTCAGTGTTAGGGTAAGTTTTGGGATATACAGTAGATAAATGCCTGGCATAGTACTCGGGGGTGTACACAATGAAATAATGGTAACAGTTTCTCAAAGGATTTACAGAAGAATCCAAAAGGAGAAAAATCAGGCCTGAGTGAAACTACAAAACAGAGTACTTGCTTAAACCTCAGACTGTCTCTATACACTTTGAAAGTAACAATAATAAGAATTGTATGTCTGTGTTATAAATCTCTTTTTTTTTTTTTTTTTTTTTTTGCAATGTCATAGGCATGCATATACCACTTGACTAGTCTATTTCTTGTCTCATTTGCTCCTCTGAATCTCAGAAGATCCCTTGAAATGCACAATGGAATGCAGAAATTAAACTTGCTTGAACGTTTGATTGCAAGTACTGGTATTTTAGGCCAATTCTCAATTATTTTCCTTTTCAACTCTCTGAAGTGTAAGGGAAATCAGAAATAAGATTAAACCTGAATTCCACTACAGCCTAACAAACATGAAAAATCTCCATGCGTTGAATGAGAAAAACCATAGGAAACAAAAAACTGCAAGGAACAAAACCAGAAATTATTCAAACTTATTGAGCAGATTTAGACATATAAATGAAAAACAAACTGTTCCATTATTTTCAGTGAAAGTATAGAAGTGAAAGACTATGCTAAAACTCATTGATTCCAGAATATAGAATCAAATATAGAAGCATGTAAAAAGAGACAGCATAAAAAGTAAAACCTAACTTTGTGATGTCAACATAGTCAAGGAAGAAATATTAAACCTTAAAGAAATCATTATTTTGTGAATGTCTGTACAATGATTTTGACATTGGTGGGAGAAATGTGTACCTTGCCCTCTCGATTATTTGGTTTACAGTATACATTTTTTTCCAAGACGAGGGAAAGGTTAAATTATTATAATTGAAATTTTAGTGTCTAAAAAATAGACTAGGAAGAACAGGATTAATGTATTGATTAACAGTTAAACCAAGAAACTTACTGCTTTCTACTGGCTAGTAGCTGAAGAATGTCTAATTAACTTTAAAAAGCCATCCCATCGGGAATGATTTAGATGAACACTGGTCTTCTGATGAAGCTAAACTGGCTTGTGATACATTTAAAGAATTAAGTAAGATTCACATGAAGTTACTGGAGATTAGAATGGGTGATGCTCTCCGTTCAACAACTGAATGTGAGGTTTCTGTGGAGAATGTGACAGAATATGTTGTAACTGAATCAATCTTTTTTTTTTTTTCTACTTCTGACTAAAATAATATGCCAAGTGGTTCTCTGATAAGTCTTTATGTAGCTTCAAGTATTCATCTCTTTTACGTACAGCAGTGCTCAGATGTTTTTTGCCTTTGATCTAGCTTCTACCAAATTCTTGTGAGACATTCTTGCACTAAATGCTTGTCAGTGTTCAAGTGTTTTCTCTATCTTCTCAAGTTAAACATGCATCATCCTTACTGAAAAGAACCTTCTTGCTTTCAGTCATAGACATGAGGATGTACAGTATCACAGATAAATGCATTCTTCTGGAATACTTAAGGTAAATGTGTAACTTACTTGGTTAAATAAAAATTACAAAAAGAAAACCAAAAATGGGATACAATTTTTTCCCAGGAATTTGACATTTTATTACCTTGAGATGTCACTAAAGATAAAATGAAGCAGGACAGGGCTGAATTAATGGCATCCTATTTCTCCCAAAAGCACTGAGAGAGGACTGAACAAATACTCCCAGAATACACCAAAATAGACAGGACTAGGCAACATAATGCTAAGAATACACTAGCGCCATAAATCATCTAGATAGTATATAAACCTACTGAAATTATATATACAGTAGAACCATATAAAGCTACTTAAGAGTGTTTTGAAGTAGGTAACTAGAAACATTCAAAAAAACCCACAACTTTTTGTGGAGGTGGTGTCTTTTCTTTTTCAGATGAAGAATTTAAAAAACTATATTAATAGAAAGATGTAGCCTTTAAAGACAGATTTGAAGGTATCCTTACTTCAAAGATAGATCAATTAAGTAATCAAATAAATTAAAATATTGACCTTTTAAAGAAATCCTGGGCATATATAAAAAAAATTAAAATTAAAGTTGACTTGTGATAGTTAACTCATAGTTAAAATTAAAATGAGAGATTTTCAGTGATTTTGATATTCTCTTCAATCTGCACATTCTTCATTTAAGCAAGTAGGAATGGATGTAGTTATCAAATAAATACAGTCCAGGAAAATATTTTTAATTTATTTATATTCATAGTAAGCAAACTGAGAACTGTAGCTCAGTGAAGGGAGACAAATGTATTTACAGAAAAGAAACATGACGCAGTGTGCAATACAGTCAGGACATCAGAGGAAAAAGACGAGTTATTTTTTTCTTGGAACACTGAGATGAACTATTACATATTACTCAGCAAAACATCACCTTCGTTAGACCACTCAAGGTTCTTATGTGTAATGAGACATGTTATGTGCTTCAGAAAATGCTAGTAGGGCTTACATTACTCATGAAAGATTAAAAGTAAACTTGAATAAACAGCATTAATTTCCTCTCTGCACATCCGTCATGAAAGAAATATGTCTTCTTCGCTGTCAATCAGATGGTTATATCAAGTGACTAAATATTGGATTGAGGAAAGTGCCTGAAAACATTCATTTTAGTTAAAGTTTAAAGTTTAAAAAACTGTTTAAAATTAGAATTGATAAAATTTATCTCTAGAACAAAAATAGTTCATTTGCCTCAATCCTAGCAATAACACGAGAAGCAAGAGAATTCTGAAATAGATAAAAAAAACAGTGGACTTGAATAAGTTTTTTGTTGTTTTATTTTTCTTTATGTATTAATTAAATCAGTACCATAAAAATATATGTTGATTTTAGGAAAGTTTTTAATAGTTTGGTTTTACATCTTCTGTATGTGGATTTTTTAGAAATTTTTTGAAATTTCTAAATTTTGAAATTTTGAAAATTTTTTAGCAATTTTTTAGAAAGCCACGTTTATGTCCAAATTCACATTCGAATCTTTCTTTCCCTTCTTTTTTGAATACAGAGTCTAAAGCCACATTTATTTTTAGAAAATATTATGTCACTGCTTTAGCTGATGGTAATTGACAAGGTCTCTATCATATGAGCTCCCAAGCCAGAAAAGTATCAGAAATAGTTGAGAGGCATAGTCTGAGGAATTTAAACTGAGAAGAACTTCACACCAAAATGCTATGTAAAGCATAACTTTTAATATTTAAATTTTGCCTGAAAGTATTTTGTAGAACTTTCCATCAGCTGAGGGGTGTCTATTTCTCTTCATTTTTTACTAATGTAACATGGCATAGTCACAGCTTTGAATTACAATGCATTTTAAAAAGGCAAACTTCAGAAAAGAAAATTCCTCCTCCCTGTGATCATAACATAAATTCAAAGCAGAGACAAATTTTACGGGATTGAAAATGATGTGGCTATTAATTTAATATAACAGTTTTGTAGAAACGCTAAATACGCCATGCAGTCTGCTTGACTGCAGCACCACCAGTCCTCTCCTCCACTAATCAAAAAGGTTATCTCAGTGTTATTTTTGATCTACTAATATAATTCAGAGTAAAAGGCAGACATATACACTACACTGAACAGACAATATTAATTCTGCAAAACAGAACTTCTCCTAGAACCGTAACATTTCAGAAAATGTTTTATTACTTTAGAAAAAGTTCTGTCAGCATATAGGTTTGATGGATGGACCACTCAGTGGATAAAAAGGCTTGTTAGCCTCACTCAAAGAGTGGATGTCAATGGGTATATGTCTAAGGGGAGGCCAGTTACAAGTGGAGTCCCTCAGGGATCAGTACTAGGACCGATCCTGTTTACCATCTTTGTCAGTGACATGAATGGTGGCACTGAGTGCACCCTCAGCAAGTTCACTGATGACACCAAGCTGTGTGGTGTGGCTGATGCACTGGAGGGAGNTTGTACATGCCTGTAGCAGACAAGTTCCTACAGCTATCGTTCTTTTACAGCATAAAAAGTCTTTAATGCTTGCACACAGTTATGAAGAACCAGCTCCAGCCTGGCCCATCTAGAGCCACCTACAGCACACAAAATCAAGGTAAATCCTCACATACTTTTGAAAGCTTGGTAATATGTACTAGAACTCTGCTTACTCCACTACCTTCAATGACTTCTACTGTGTTTATTCAGGGTACAGGATAAGCCCTCAGTGTTAGGGTAAGTTTTGGGATATACAGTAGATAAATGCCTGGCATAGTACTCGGGGGTGTACACAATGAAATAATGGTAACAGTTTCTCAAAGGATTTACAGAAGAATCCAAAAGGAGAAAAATCAGGCCTGAGTTAAACTACAAAACAGAGTACTTGCTTAAACCTCAGACTGTCTCTATACACTTTGAAAGTAACAATAATAAGAATTGTATGTCTGTGTTATAAATCTCTTTTTTTTTTTTTTTTTTTGCAATGTCATAGGCATGCATATACCACTTGACTAGTCTATTTCTTGTCTCGTTTGCTCCTCTGAATCTCAGAAGATCCCTTGAAATGCACAATGGAATGCAGAAATTAAACTTGCTTGAACGTTTGATTGCAAGTTGTTTGAATTCATTTTCAGACCCTAAAGATTCTTGCTATGCTTTTTTTTTTTTCTTAAACCAAATCACTGAGATCACAGTAATTTCATTTGACTTGTCTCTAGCAGTTACTAAAATACATACTATAACAATTTAGTTTCCTATTAGCATTACTATATCAAACCTTTTTCTGAGGGTCTGACTCATGAGTAATCAGCAGATAATAACTATATGAGTCAAGAAGACCCTGGTGAATTGGTGCACATAAAGAGCATCAGCCTACACTGAACTGGTATTTTAGGCCAATTCTCAATTATTTTCCTTTTCAACTCTCTGAAGTGTAAGGGAAATCAGAAATAAGATTAAACCTGAATTCCACTACAGCCTAACAAACATGAAAAATCTCCATGCATTGAACGAGAAAAAACATAGGAAACAAAACACTGCAAGGAACAAAATCAGAAATCATTCAAACTTATTGAGCAGATTTAGACATAATGAAAAACAAACTGTTCCATTATTTTCCGTGAAAGTACAGAAGTGAAAGACTATGCTAAAACTCATTGATTCCAGAATATAGAATCAAATACAGAAGCATGTAAAAAGAGACAGCATAAAAAGTAAAACCTAACTTTGTGATGTCAACATAGTCAAGGAAGAAATATTAAACCTTAAAGAAATCATTATTTTGTGAATGTCTGTACAATGATTTTGACATTGGTGGGAGAAATGTGTACCTTGCCCTCTCGATTATTTGGTTTACAGTATACATTTTTTTCCAAGACGAGGGAAAGGTTAAATTATTATAATTGAAATTTTAGTGTCTAAAAAATAGACTAGGAAGAACAGGATTAATGTATTGATTAACAGTTAAACCAAGAAACTTACTGCTTTCTACTGGCTAGTAGCTGAAGAATGTCTAATTAACTTTAAAAAGCCATCCCATCGGGAATGATTTAGATGAACACTGGTCTTCTGATGAAGCTAAACTGGCTTGTGATAAATTTAAAGAATTAAGTAAGATTCACATGAAGTTACTGGAGATTAGAATGGGTGATGCTCTCCGTCTCTTAT